>CAUYUJ010015111.1:50000-52287 GCA_963575745.1 Prorocentrum cordatum | reverse complement strand
GGAAAGAGGACGAGGATGAGGAGGCCTGCGTCCTGATAATTCTTGACGCTTCGCGTATCCCCACCAGCCCATCGAGAAACGATCAGCAAGGGAGTTGGTGAATCAGGGGCGGCATAATGCATGCAGTCGCGCAGCCGCCTTCGAGAACTCAAGCATCGCACCTAGCTGAACAGGCCGAGGCGCTAACATGTTTCCACTGCGTTTGAATCATGTTGGGGTGCACAGAAAAAACACCACACATAGCTTCCCGCATTGAAGTTTAAGATGGGCATCGGCGCAAGTTACGATGGCTCTCTTGGGCCCCCCTTGGGGCTGTATTGGGCCATATCGGTGCCATCTTGAGGCCCCAAGAGCCCTTCGGAAGCGACAAAAAAAACGAGAAGGCAAATCAACAAGTGATTTTACTTAGGTTGTTCAAGGGTTTTGGCATTTTTTGTGGGGGTCCTTGGAGGCCTCGGAGGGCGCTTGAAACCGTCTTGGGGCTGTCTCGAAGCCTCTTGGACGCGTGTCGGAGGCTATCTTGACCCGTCTACCGCTATCTTGGGCCATCTTGGAGGCCACCTTGCGCTCTCGGAGGCCCTCTTGGAGCCATCTTGGGCCATCTTGGACGCCGCCATGCCCCCCCCCCCCCCCCCCCCCACGCGCACGCGCACGGCGCCAGCACACGAACACACACACACACACACACACACAACCACGCGGCAGCGCGCGCGCGCACGCGCACGCGCACGCGCACGCGCACGCGGCACGCGCACGCCGCACGCGCACGCGCACGCGCACGCGCACGCGCACGCGCACCGCACACGCACACGCACACGCACAGCACACACCGCACACGCACAGCACACGCACACGCACAATGCACACGCCAAACGCACACGCGCACACGCGCACGCGCACGCGCAAGCGCGCGCGCGCGCACGCGCACGCGCACGCGCACGCGCACGCGCACGCGCACGCACACGCACACGCACACGCGCACGCGCACGCGCACACGCACACGCACACACACACACACACCCGCGGCGCACGCACACGCACACACACACACACACACATGCCCGTCCAAACGCAGGGGGGGGGGGTAAACCTTCCGAGCAGGGAAAGGCAGGAGGTTGGAAAGGGAAGCGCCCTAGACCACCTGCGCCCAGAGGGCTGGTGGGATTCCAGCGGCCCGCGGAGGAGGAGGGGGAGGAGCGAGGAACGTTTCAAGCGGAGGAGGAGGGGGGGGGGGGGAAGGGGGGGGGGGGAGGAGGAGGAGCGAAGAACGTTTCAAGTCACCCAAGCCCATGCGGCCCCCTTAAGGCACCCTAAGGCCCTTTCAAGGCCCCCTGAGGCCCCCGCGCGGCCCCGTGGGGCCCCCTGCGGCCCCTCGCGGCCCCCTACGGCCCCCTCTTGGTAGAGGCAACCTGCCCATCTCCACCCTCGGACTTGGAATGGTTGCTGTGCCTGGTGCCAGTTTGATGTTCCAGAATTCCCCAGACTTTTTCCGGGCTCTGGAAAAATTCTGAATAACATGCATGTAACCAGATTCAATCAGAAAACATAAACTCCAGATTTTTCCAGAGTCTGGAGAAAGTCTGGACAATTATGGAAAACTGTTCACGAATGTACCGTATAGGCACGTTTTGGCTCACACTCACAGCCGCGCACGTGTATCACTGAACAGAAGTCAACTTTGCATTTGATTTGGTTGGATGGCTCCCAAGGTGAAAAAAAAGGTGGCAGTTGACGCAGAACCTTTGGAAATGCCATCTGCCACCGACAAGGACGTTCAGGATGCGGAAAAGTTCTTGGAGGACAAGGAAGTGAAGCATCGACGGAGTTCAAAATTGATGCACTGGCTGGCCTCGGAAGGGCAGAGAGCTGGATACGACGCGTTGACGCCAGCTGCTCGCAAGGTCTTCTTCGTCAGCTGGGTTGCCAAATCAATGGAGGAGGGCAACTCGGCCAACCGCACGTGGTGGAAGGTCAACCATAAGAAGGAGGATGTTGACAAGAGCAAGTGGATGGCGAATCGCGGCATGATCCAGCTGTTTGGCGAGCATAAGGCGCTCGCGAATATCAAACTATTGGGCGACAAGGCCGATCGCCACAGGCCTGATCGAGACACGGGGCTGGACGACGAGTGGAGTCGAGAATGCAAGATCTACGAGGGCGAGGAGATCAACACCAACACCGACGACGTCGGGAAAACGATGGAGTCCGAGAAGGAGATTACGTCAGAGAAGGAGAAGGCTGAGTTCGCGGAGGACTTGGCGGCAGCTGGCATCCTCGAGACCGCGCC
>CAUYUJ010015111.1:0-45000 GCA_963575745.1 Prorocentrum cordatum | reverse complement strand
ACGCGACAACTTGTGCCAGGCTACGATTAAAACAAGCCTGAACGAGTCTCGGGGACTACAGGTACCCCCCTCCGGACTACAGGTACCCCCCCCGGAGTACAAGTACCCCCCCCCCGGACTACAGGTACCCCCCCCCCCGGACTACAAGTACCCCCCCCCGGACTGTAGGTACCCCCCCCCCCAGACTACAGGTACCCCTAGAACTGTTGAGGGACACAGAGTATAGGCGCACTACGGCGCTGGGGAAAACACTTGTTTTACTGTCTCCCCAAAATAATTGTTAAACAGTTTTTAGACATCGGCGACTTTCCAGAAGAAAAAAAACGATCGTAAACTATAGGGAGTGGGGGGGAGACGACAACCCAGAAAATATTAGGAAATATGGGGAATGTTGGAGCGTGCGCCTATGCAGTTGTGTATCCCTGGGCCCCTTCAGGGAGGCCCCCGCGCGCGCCGCCGGGGCCGCGTCCGCCAGCGGCTTATCCTCTAAACGCGCGAAATGGGTACAGAAAGAATGGGCACAATGCCCAACAGCAGTTCCTGTTCATTTTGAACAGGACTCGCTGTCCGCGCCGCCGCGGCCTGTGTCCACTTGAAACAGGAGGCCGCCTGCCCAACAGCGGCCGTTGTTGGTTTGGGGCAGCAATTGTTGTTTTCCGTACCCATTTCGGGCGTCCAAATATTCGCGCTTCGCGGCTCGGTTACGATTCCTCCCCGTCCTCCTCTTCTCCCCATGGGAGGCGGCGGCGCGAGAGCGCGAAGTTGTTCGCACTCCGCGCTCCGCGCGGAGCGCGAGGTCGGGAGTCCTTGGAAGTCGGGCCTGCCCCTCTGCAGGTAGTGGGGGGGGGAGACGACAACCCAGAAAAGACGAGGAGATATAGGGAATCTTGGAGTGCGTGTCTATGTTTTCAGTTGTGTGTCCCTGGGCCCCTTCAGGAACGCCCCCGCGCGCGCCGCCGGGGCCGCGTCCGCCGTCGGCTTTTCCGCCCGCGCCCGCGCCGGCCTCCCGCGGCCCTCGCGAGGCGATCTCGAAGTTCCTCGCCGACACCAGGGCGCCGAGCCCGCGGGGCGGGGCGCCCCAGAGGAGGAGGGGGAGGAGGAGGAGGAGGAGGAGGAGGAGGAGGAGGAGGAGGAGGAGGAGGAGGAGGAGGAGGAGGAGGAGAGGAGGAGCAGGAGGGGGAGGAGGAGGAGGAGCGAGGAGGAGGAGGAGGAGGAGGAGGAGGAGGAGGAGGAGGAGGAGGAGGGAGGGGGAGGAGGAGGAGGAGGAGGAGGAGGAGGAGGAGGAGGAGGAGGAGGAGGAGGAGGAGGAGGAGGAGGAGGAGGAGGAGGAGGAGGGCAGGAGGAGGAGGAGGAGGAGGAGGAGGAGGAAGAGGAACAGCAGGAGGAGGAGGAGCAGGAGGAGGAGGAGGAGGAGGAGGAGTAAGGGGTCCTGAGGGATGAAGTCCTGAGGGTTGGGGTCCTAAGTGCGAAGTGTCTCAAACAATGCAAACACACGCTTGAAGCCCTGCCTATCCTTAGGACCCCATCCCTCAGGACCACATCTTTGAGCCTCCATTGGGTCCTGAGGGATAGGGTCCTAGGGACGAGGTGGCTGAAACAATGCAAGGACACGCTTGAATCCCTCCGCATCCGTCAGGACCTCATATTTCGAAGAAGAAACAAACGCGGCAAACATAAACTTTGAGCGCTCCGCGCGGTTTTCTTGGATCCGCTCGGCTGCTCTCATTATAATGCGAGCACAGCACACCAGAGGAGTTATGAACCAAGCATGGCCGCGAGGATTGCTTGAGCGGGTGGTGTGGTCCAATCTCGTTTGTTTTCTTGGTTCGTCCAAGAGCACAGCACACCAGAGGACTCACACCAGAGGATTGATCAACCAAGATACGAGCACAGCACGCCAGAGGATTCATTAACCAAAATGGACGCATCGTCCAATATCTTCATTTCTCTGGGCGTTCTCCTTGACCTCTTCACTTCTCTCTCTCTCTCTCTCCCTCTTCTTCTCTCTTCGTCCCTTTCCTCCTCCTTCCTTTCCCATCCTCCTTCTCTTTTCTTTACTTGCCCAGCCACCTCCGTCCCTGCAGTCATTCCTTCATCTCTCCCAGGGACTAAAATGACGCCCAAACATTGAATGCCCCCTGAAGTTGACGGCCCACATGCGAAATCAAGCCACGGCGACGACGACGATATAGTGTAAGAAAGTGAGTTTAAAGCAGGTTGCCGGTTTAGTCGCGTGCTGTCAAAAAGGCATTTCGGCCACACGGGTTGCGCGGCTGTGCGGCGTCGAACTTTATGTGGCGTTCAAGTTGTTTCAAAGTCTTTCTTCAGATCATTGCAAAGAGAATTGTGGTGACGCAGAAAGGTTTCGGGAAACAGGGCGACAAAGAGATCATCGTCAAGGTCGACGGCGCATCTGTTTCCCGCGGGTCAATCGTTCCTCTTGCGGCAGAGGGTCGCGCGCCGACTTTCTCGTATGCCCGCATTATTGCGTTGCTGACCAAGTGCTAGAGACAAATCATGGTAGAAATGTTGGAAGCAATCATACATATTGAAAGGGCAGCAGGAAACTATGCGTGGGGGTGCCATCCACTTCAACGGGACAAAAGCTCGCACCCCCAGGCCCGCCTGCGTTATCTCGGACGGAAGGCGGGATTTTTCGTACGAGGTATTTGAAGTCAGGCGCGTTGTCATCATATTCTGTTGCGAGGAACGATACCTCAGTGAACGGAAAAAGTTCGGCAATCGTGCGCGGAACAAATCAGTTTTTCATTGGAATGGGGAGTGAGTGAAGCGTTTCAAGATCGACAACGAGATAATGCGGGTTTGCAGTCAGTTTGTGGATGGCGCTTTCGGGAATTAGGTGCGATGGGCTCAGCCAAGACACATTCGCAGGAGGGACGTGATGACATACGGGAGAGAATCCCAACCCTGGTTTTTATATCAAAGATTGACCGTTTGGTCCCAGTCGGTAAAGATCGCACAGAATCCGAGTGGCGTTTGTTGACTGCTTGGTGCACTACGTTCGCATCCACACAAAATCCGGTATCAGAGTGTCTTTCGTTAAAATATCGAGCGCGACTTCGCGCCGGTATCCACTTTCTAATTGTGCACCGTCGCGCTGACGTCTATATTCGCGTTGCCACACTGCCTGCGTAGCGAAATAGGGAACTCATGTACATGTTTTCTCTCCGGTTCTACATCACCAGTCAGGTTATTTCATTGTGATTTTGCTTGGGCGCAAGACACAACTATTTTTATTACGGCGGGTTATAACAGGTGCCCTTTTGTGGATTACGCTCGGATTCCTCCAGGATTACGTTAGGATTCGTCCTGTTGAAGATCGCAGACGAATTTTCTTGTGCGGGCGATTCCCGACGGGCCCTTGGCGTGGAAGACGATCACAGGATCAAGACGGGGTTTTCGTGGACGATTACAACAGGATCGCGTAGAAAACAAACGAAATTACTCATTCTACAATCTTCCACAAAAAGAATCCCTGTGTAAGTTCTCACACGAGGAATCCTTGCGCAATCCTCCACAATAGGAATCCCATTATATCCCCCGACCAGAAGGTTCTATTGACATCCTCCACAAAAGGAGCCCTATTGTAATCCGCCGCATAAAGAAACCATATGTAATCGTCCAAGACGAGCCTTAGTGAATCACCCATAAAAGGGATCATATTGGAACCCCCCACAGAAATAATATTTTTGGAATCCTCCACGAAAGGAATCTTATTGTAACCTTCCAAAGAAGGACTCGTGTCGCAATGCGCCACAAAGGCGAAAAGTGGGGAACCCAACGGAAGAACACACACACACACACATCAAACAACACATTTGTTGTTGTTGTTGTTGTTTTTTCGGGCCGCCCCCCCGCCCCCCCCGAGAACAAACAACAATGTTTTATAGTTTTGTTTGTTTTTCTTCGTCGGGGCTCCCCTCTTTTCTGGCCACCACAAAAGGATGTCCCTTTGTGTTGCATTACAACAGGACTCCTTGCGTGGAAGGTTACAGTATGATCCCTTTCGTTCGGGATTCCACAAGGATTCCTTTCGTTAGTCGTCTGTGGGGTCCTGCTCGACACGTAGATTTCAATGAAGCCGAAAAACCAAACAACAAAGACAAACAAAAGTACAACAAAGAAAACGAGAGAAAAAAACCCGGAGCGTCTGGAAGTGGAATCGCCCTCATCGAGCCTCCTCGCTTCTCGATCCTCTGGTGGACTCATCATGGCAAGTGTTTCGCCCATGGGGCAGGAGCGCGCTCCCGTGCACGATTTCCACGGTCAGGGGATAAGGGCAATATTCGGCCCGGCGAAACTCAGCCAGGTTGAACGATTGAACTCGGCCAGTTGAACCCGCCCATGTTAAACTCGGCCTGGGCCGAATTCAGATTGGCAGAGTTCAGCCTGGCCGAGGTCAGCTGGCCGATTCAAGCCTGACCGAGCCCAGCTGGCCGAGCTCAGCCCTGCCGAGTTTGACCTGGACGAGTTCGCACGCGTTATCCACGGGGGGATCAGTTTGGATGAGTTCGTGCGGGGAGAGTTTGGCGCGGGGGCGGGCGACGCAATCTAGTGTTTCACGCGCTCTCTCCTGAGCCCAACCGTACTCTGGGAAAACACGGCGAACATGTTTGGTCGTTGTCGGCCTCTTCGGTCCTCCTCCTCGATCATGGATCTTTCCCGTGTTCCATTCTTGCAAACGTTTGTCCCCGGGGCCAGAAGCGCTCCCCCTGACGCCGAAGCCGAGACAAGACCTCCATACCGGTTTGTTTGTGCCTGACCCTCCAGAGGTTAAGGTATTTGTTTGAATAGAGCATTGTTTTCGCGACCTCCTCCTTCCCCTCGCCTTCTCCTCCTGTTCCTCCTTCTCCACCTCCTCCCTTTCCTTTTCCTCCTTCTCCTCCTCGACCTCCTCCCTCCTCCTCCTCTCGCCTCATCCCTACGCCTTCTTGCCTCCTTGTTCGTGCCCTCTCGCGCTCTCCGTTCTGCCTTCCTGCCGCCTGCTTCATGCCCCGAAGGGGCTGCCAACTGCGCAGCTGTCGCCACTTTGGCGGGCGCCTGCATCCCCCCCTCGAAATCAAGCGCAGGTTTGTGCCACGGCGTGGCGGCGCCCCAGGACTCCCCGAAGTTTCAGCGCTCCTGC
Source organism: Prorocentrum cordatum (assembly GCA_963575745.1). Lineage (NCBI taxonomy): Eukaryota > Dinophyceae > Prorocentrales > Prorocentraceae > Prorocentrum > Prorocentrum cordatum. The sequence goes on along the minus strand of CAUYUJ010015111.1, from coordinate 39,854 downwards.
CGAAGCCGGCGACTGCAGGCACAAGAGTCGGATCCCGTGGGCCGCATTTCGCGTTTCGCGGGCTCCTGCACCCCCCTCGAAATCAAACGCAAGTTTGCCCCGCAGCGTGGCGGCGCCCCAGGGACCCCGAAGTTCCAATGCTCGTGCCGAAAAAGCGGCGACTGGAAGCACAGGAACCCGATCCCGCGGGCCGCGCTGCGCGCGTCGACCGGCAATAATCGGGGGTGGACAGAACCCCCAACAGTGACACGTCGATTAGTGAATTGTCCGTTTTCGGTTCTCGAGAGGGCGCCGTGGTATTTTCCAGGTTTGCGCCCGCCAGGTTTGGGCCTCAGGTCGTTTTCACTAAACCACGTTTTACTATAGGGGGGTCTGTCCATCCCCGAAATCAGAAATTTGCGTTTGATCTCGGGGAGGGCTGTGAGAGGTCCAGCGGAGTGGAGCTTCAGGAGGGAGAACAATCACAGAGACACAATTGATCGTTGATTCCCCAGAAAAAAAAGAGAATATGGGAAGTGGGGGGGAAGACAGAAACCCAGAAAATGCGGGAAACTATGGGGAATCCTTTTACTTGTGTGTATTCATTTGTGTGTCCTGGGGCCCCTTCAGCGTTGCACGCGCACCCAAACTTGACCTCGCCATCCTTGCGGGGTTGCCAAGTGCGCAATGGTCGCCACCCTCCGCGGGGCTGGAGCGGAGCTGCACGCGCGCTCAGACTGGACCTCGCCCTCCCGGGGGCCCTGCCGGCGGCGACCACCCGACAAGCGACGACGACGACGAGCGACGTCGACCCCGACGACCATCGGCAACGACGACGACCCCGACGACGAGCGGCGACGATCTTACCAGTTCGAAACATATCCCTATCCCTGAGTTTGGCATCACCTCATCTCGATGCCGACTTGAAGGATTCCCGCAGGTTCTGAGGGCACATCCCTAAAACAATTGTCCTCGTGTTTTGCTCGCCCATGCATCAGGAGGGGCAGAAGCACACAGACACAATTTCTAAGGGATAGTGATAAGTTCGAGGCTAGTTACGAACGTCGACCCCGACGACCGACGACCCCGACGACGAACGACGACCTCGACGAGCGCCGACGGCGACGAGCGACGACGAGCCCCCCACCAGGATTACATTGGGCACGTCCCTCTGCAGGAGGGTGTTCGAGAGTAGTCTGAGGGGGCAAATTTCATGTTCTTTCGACCCATGTCTGAACATTTGTTTGATTATATTTTTCAGGAGGGAAAGAAACACACAGACACAATTAATCGTCGACTCCCAGGAAAGTATGGCAAAATATGGGAAGTTGGGGGGGAAGACAGAAACCCCGAAACTATGGGAAACTATTGGGAATATTTTTATTTGTGTGCATTCCTTTGTGTGTCCTGGGGCCCCTTCATTCCTCTCCTCCAGCACCCGCCTGTAAGGGGGACGTGCCCGACCTGGGACGAGCGACGACGGCGACGAGCGGCGACGCGCCCCCCCCCCAGGACGAGCCAGGCGCGTCCGCCCCCGCGGAGGATGCTCCCCGGGACCCGCGGCAGCGCCCGCCGCCCCCACCGCAGGCGCGCGCTCCGCCAGCGCGGCGTGCCTCGCATCCCCAGACCCCCTCGAGTCACGACAAAAAACACGACGGGAGGTTTTTCTCCATTTTTGGCCGCTGGGGGCCCTTGCCGGGCGTCGGGACCGTCAAACAACGATTCGGGATGAAACATTGGTCCCGGGGAATGGGTCGAGACCTCTGGGGGTCGACGTCATGAAAAAATCACAACGTTGGGGTGTCTGGGCTCGCATCTTGCTTCAGAATCAGAGGAGGAGCACGAGCAGTAGGAGGAGAACGAAGGAGGAGGGGGGCGGGGGAGGAGGAGGAGGAGGAGGAGGAGGAGGAGGAGGAGGAGGAGGTTCAGGAGGAGGAGGAGGAGGAGGAGGAGGAGAAGGAGTGCCAACCCAGGACGCATCAAGGATGTTACAGTAGCCCCTTCCTCCAGATCCATGGAAGAATGTGCTTCCATTGCAGGACGTGCCCCATTGAAAGACAACCGTCTGAGAATCCTCAACGTTGCCAAAGCGCAACTCTTGGGACTTCAACGCCGCGAACCCATGTGATTGTCGCATCCTGACAACCCTGAATCGCGCCAGAACACCATTCCTGGAACATCGACCATAGGAATCCTTCAAACTGGTGCAAGCTTGTAAGATGAGTGCGCGCGGCGCTAAAGCGAGCGCCCCATTTAGAAATGGATCCGCCCTCCATCCTTAGATTTGCTGTTGAACTTGAAGACGGCTGCGCGGAGCTAAAACGAGAGCACTGCTGGGCGTGGCAGCTCCGTGCATCCTCGATGACCGCCTATTCAGATGGTTTTTGTTTTTGTTTCTTTGCTTTTGTTCGGATTCGTGTCGGTTGTTATTCTTCTTTGGGGCAGGGGGGGTCGGGTGGAGGGCGCCTCCGAAGGGCTCAGGCGACCCCTCCTCCCCTCACACTCGTCCCCTTCCTCCTCCCCCTCCCCCTCCTTCTCCTCCCCCTCCTCCTCCCTCCTCCTCCTCCTCCTCCTTACCCTCCTCCTCCTACTCCCCTTTTCCTACCCCTCCTCCTTCTCCTGCTCCTCCTCCTCCTCCTCCCCCTCGCTCCTAACCCTCCCCCTCCCCTCCGCCTCCCCCTCCTCCCCTCCTCCCCCTCCTCCTCCCCCCCCTCCTCCTCCTCCTCCTCCTCCTCCTCCTCATCCTCCTCCTGCTCCGCCTCCTCCTCCTCCTCCTCCTCCTCCTCCTCCTCCTCCTCCTCCTCCTCCTCCTTGGGTCGCCTGCGGCCTCGGGGGAAGCCGTGCAGGGCCGGAGGCATCGCCCCCGCCCCTCGACGCCCTCCCCCTCCGGCGCGGGGCGGCGCACGGCCGCGCCCCGACGCACGCCGCGCGCGCTGCGCGCTGCGCTCGCCGGACCTCTTCGAGGAGGGGGAGGGTCGAGGTTCGAGGCTCGTCGGGAGTCCACAAAACATTCTGGGGACGACTGTTGGTTCAAGTCTTTTTGCGCATGTGTTTGAATACTTGTTTCGTCTTTTTCGTTTCTCGTCCAGAGTCCGCCTGTGGCAGGACACGCCCGACCCAAGGCTTGTCGGGAGTCTCGCATGGAGGGGGCGATACGGCCCCGAGGGCTCACGAACGGCGCACCTTCCCTCACACCCCTGTTCCATTCTAAGCAACGCCCGAGTTCGGGAGGATCGTTCCCAGATGTTGGAGGATGCTATCAATGATTTTGGTCCATCCCGGCGTTCCTGTCAGATTCCAGCCTCTGGGACCCGGTGTCCGGCCCCGGGGCCTTCAAGCAGAACCCAGGAAGAGAAATTGCCCCCTCTTTGGGGCCACACCTTGAAAAAGTCACACCGTCGGATGTCTGGGATTCCATCGCCTTGACGGACAGTGGCCCGGAGGGTCTTGGTCGCAGCTTGGGGGAGCGTGATCAGAGCTTCCAACGGGCCCCGGGGCTGCCAAGAAGCCACCCAGGTCGGGAAACAGGTGCTGGGGGGAAAGCCCGGGAAGGCGTAATTTGCAGGAGTTTCGATGGTCTTCTTTGAGAGTGATCTAGTTGTTGTTCCTTTCGAGTTCGGGCTGGAGGTGCGCTTCGAGTCCCGGGGGCGCCAGAAATATCGACTGGGAGCGAACAGCTAGCCAGGATTGATCCCAGATGTTGATCGTATTTTTTAGTCTGGGATCAGATGTCGCATTCGGCTCCCCGCTGGCGCTCCACGAGGGCGGAGTGGATGGAGTGGAGGGGGGGGGAGGAGAAGGAGGAGGAGGAGGAGGAGGAGGATCTCATGCCTCCGACATCTTGATTGTTTGCAGTACTTGCGCTCATCTTCGATCTCGGCCTGCTCTGCGGTCCTGCTTTTGTCGGCCCCCCAGGGCCACTCGCCCGCGGTCTGCTTCGGGGTCTGCTCCTTCGGCCCCCGGGGCCAACCGAAACGATCCGGGATGAAGAACGGGTCCCCAGGGAATCACCACCCACCAAACCACCCCAACCCAACCCGAAGGCTTCGATTTGCCCTCCATTTCCAGTGGGGGGGGGGTCGGGGAACACTAGAAAAACACAGCTGTGGAACCCGTACCCCCCCCCGACCCGAAGTTCGGGTCTTCGGGTTGGGCTGGGGTGGTCTGGTAGGCAGTCAGGGAAGGATCGGGTGTTGCTAGAAGTGCCCCTGGCCCAAGGTGCCCCGAAGATACCCGAGGAGGCCCCCACGGCCTCCAGAGCACCCCTCACGAGGCCCAGAGGGCCCCAGGGGCTCCAAATCGGAGGGAAAGGCTGGGGGCACTTGTGGGCCAGCGGCACCTGTGGCAACCCCCGAGAAGAGCCTCCTGGCCCCCAGGCCCGACCGAGGTGGTTCACATCGCGGCCCCCCCGAGGTCAGGTATCGACCCCCCCTCTGCTCCCCCTTCTCCTCCTCCTCCTCCTCCTCCTCCTTCCTCCTCCTCCCTCGTCCTCCTCCTCCTCCTCCTCCTCCTCCGTCTCCTCCTCCTCCTCCTCCTCCTCCTCCTCCTCCTCCTCCTCCTCCTCCTCCTCTTCCTCCTCCTCCTCCTCCCCGGGACCTGGCTGCAGGGCTGGACCTAAACGGTGTTTTGGCGATTTCGTGGGTCGTTGTCGTTTCGATTTCGTTTTGCGGCAGAGGTGGATTGAAGACAAAGCGAGGGAAAACGAAAACAAAGCGAAAACGAAGAACACCGTTTAGGCTCAGCCCTGCCTGGCTGTGTTCTGATGGCCTTGGCGCCTGGTGAGTGCTCCCATGGTGCCAGCATCATCACAGGAGTATGAAGTATTGATATTGATACTTTTCCAGATTTCCAGGTTTTCCTGTTCTTCCTCGCGGGCTTCAGGGACGAATGGTCGAGCGCGTTCCGTCGCGCAGGTTCTTTGCGGGATGTTCGCGGTGCAATTGTCGCGCATCGGAGCGCCCTCGAAGATTCCAAGCTGCATGCTATGTTGCTCTTGGGGGGTCCTCGAGTCGCAGCTGCCGTGGCGCTGTTTTCGAGGTAGCCCCTTCGAGTGCTGTTCGCGGGCGCAAACGCGCGGCGCGCGCTGCGCCCAATCGCTCGCGGCGCGGCGCGTGAATCAGCCGGCCGCGCCCGTCGGACCGCCGGGACATTATTTCTGGATTATAGAATGTGTCAGCAAATGTTTCCGTTTTCTTTTTTTTGCGCATGCGGTTCCGGAGCGTGAATCAGCCGGCCGCGCCCGTCGGACCGCCGGGACATTATTTCTGGATTATAGAATGTGTCAGCAAATGTTTCCGTTTTTTTTTGCGCGAGCGGTTCCGGAATTTTTACCTAACAGCGAAGACTGATAGGTTTCTAGTGGTGTCAAAGGAAAGCATTTGATGACTCCGAAGGGAGGTCTGGGCGGCATCCGGACAGCGAGGGCCGGGTTCAGGGCCGGGCTCGTTTTCAGCAAACAGTCGCACTTTTCGTGTTCTTCGACCTCCCAGAACTCCATTCCCGGGCCACATTTTGAATGCCCGGAGCCAACTGTAGGCCACTTCGTGCTCTTCGACTTCCCAGAACTCCACTCCCGGGCCACATTTTGGATGCCCAGAGCCAACCGTAGGCCACTTCGTGCTCTTCGACTTCCCAGAACTCCACTCCCGGGTCACATTTTGGATGCCCGGAGCCAACTGTAGGCCACTTCGTGATTTTGGATTTCCCAGAACACAACTCCCGGGCCACATTTTGAATGCCCGGAGCCAATTGTATGCCTTTTCGTGTTCTTCCATTTCCCAGAACTCCACTCCCGGGGTATATTTTGAATGCCAGGAGCCATTTGTACGCCACTTCGTGTTCTTCCACCTCCCAGACTTCCAAGACTCATCATCTTCATCATCACCATCGTCCCCGTATCCTTCTTGGCTACAGCCCTGCTTTCGAAGATTTCTTTTCAAAGGAACTGCGCAGCGCCTACTGCACACCTTAATGCCAGGACATGCTGATAGTTCTCGGTCTGGCGGCGGTGCTCCTGACCCTGCTGCATTGAACAGCGGTGCTCCTCAGCCTGCGGCAGGGAACAGCGCTGCTCCTCAGCGTGCTGCATTGAGCGGTCCTCTGCAAACGTTCGTCGAGCACGTGAAGCAGTTCGGCCGGATACCGAAGCGAAATAAAGGGACGTCCGAACAAGAACGGGCCGAAAACAAGTTGGCCAAACGTTTCTCGGACCATCGCGACCGCATCCCCAAAGACATGTTGCATGAATGGCGGGCCCTGGGCTGTGCTGATCAGCAGACGGAGACCGAGGAGCTCAAGCGGAAGCAGAAGACCTAGGAGTTCATGCAGCAAAAGCGAGACGAGACCGAAGAGTTCATGCAGCAAGTGCGAGACTTCGGCCGCCACCCGAAGGAGTATGCCGGGCGTAGCCTCGCAGAGCGGCAGCTGGCAGAGAAAGTCCGGAAAATTGCGCGGCATGACTGAGGCTGAGGCTGAAGCAGGCTGAGGCTGAGGCTGAGGCAGGCTGAGGCTGAGGCTGATGCTGAGGCAGGCTGATGCTGAGGCAGGCTGAGGTAGGCTGATGCTGAGGCAGGCTGAGGCTGAGGCTGAGGCTCATGCAGGCTGAGGCTGAGGCAGGCGGAGGCTGAGGCTGAGGCTGAAACAGGCTGAGGCTGAGGCCGAGGCGGGCTGAGGCTGAGGCTGAAGCAGGCTGATGCTGAGGCAGGCTGAGGCTGAGGCAGAGGCAGAGGCAGAGGCTGAGGCTGATGCGGGCTGAGGCTGAGACAGGCTGAGGCTGAGGCCGAGGCTGAAGGCAGACTGAGGCTGAGGCCGAAGCAGGCTGAGGGCGATGCTGAGGCAGGCTGGGGCTGAGGCTGAGGCAGGCTGAGGCTGAGGCAGGCTGAGGCTGAGGCTGAGGCTGAGGCAGGCTCAGGCTGAGGCAGGCTGAGGTTGAGGCCGAGGCTGCAGGCAGACTGAGACTGAGGCTGAAGCAGGCTGAGGCTGAGGCTGAGGCTGAGGCAGGCTGAGGCTGAGGCTGAGGCTGAGGCTGAGGCTGAGGCTGAGGCTGGCTGAGGCTGAGGCTGAGGCTGAGGCTGATGCATGCTGAGGCTGAGACAGGCTGAGGCTGAGGCCGAGGTCGACGGCAGACTGAGGCTGAGGCTGAAGCAGCCTGAGGCTGAGCGAGGCAGGCTGAGGCTGAGGCAGGCTGAGGCTGAGGCTGAGGCTGAGGCTGAGGCAGGCTGAGGCTGAGGCAGGCTGAGGCTGAGGCAGGCTGAGGCTGAGGCTGAGGCTGATGCAGGCGAGGCTGAGGCAGGCTGAGGCTGAGGCCGAGGCTGAAGGCAGACTGAGGCTGAGGCTGAAGCAGGCTGAGGCTGAGGCTGAGGCAGCTGAGGCTGAGGCAGGCTGAGGCTGAGGCTGAGGCTGAGGCTGAGGCTGAGGCTGAGGCAGGCTGGCTGAGGGCTGTGACTGCGACTGCCGTGCCGCTGCGACTGTCATCGCGAATGCGACTACGACTGCGAGAACAGCAGAATTCTACAACTGGATTCTCATCTGAATCTTAAAGGGGAATGCTTCCATATATTATCCTACACATCGCTGTTAGGTTGCTTTGCCGGAGTAGTTCAAAAAGAAACCCGGAAATGTACAACAAAAAAAGTTTTTGGGGGTGGAATGCGCCCGCCGCGCAGGACATTTGCAAAATTCTGAAATCCGGAATTGTTCAAAATGGATTCTTGAATTTTTATCTAACAGCGAAGACTGATAGGTTTCAAGTGGTGTCAAAAGAAAGCATCTGATGACTCGGAAGGGAGGTCTGGGCGGCATCCGGACAGCGACGGCCGTGCTCAGGGCCGGGCTCGCTTTAAGCAAACAGTCGCACACTTCGTGCTCTTCGACCTCCCAGAACTCCACTCCCGGGCCACATTTTGAATGCCCGGAATCAACTGTAGGCCACTTCGTGCTCTTCGACTTCCCAGAACTCCATTCCCGGGCCACATTTTGGATGCCCGGAAGCAACCGTAGGCCACTTCGTGCTCTTCGATTTCCCAGAACTCCATTCCCGGACCACATTTTGGATGCCCGGAGCCAACTGTAGGCCACTTCGTGCTCTTGGATTTCCCAGAACACCACTCCCGAGCCACATTTCGGGCCGGGCGAAAGGGGGGGATTGGGAAAGGGGGGGTTACAAAATTTGCTGCATGCAGCTGGTTTCGGCTTCACCGAGGGGCCCATTCCTCGATACATTGCCGCCTCCGGCGCCGGGAGGCACCGGGAAAATTAGCTACGTGAGCTGATTCTCAAACCCCCCCTTTGCTATCCCCCCCTTTCGCCCGACCCGAACCCAGAGGTTCCACGGTTCTAACTGATAGATCCGCAACGTACGGATCTATCAGGATAGATACCTCTCAGTCCGGTTCTATCCATGTTATTTTAGGATCTATCCATGGATGGCCGATAAGTACAAATTTCATTAATCGACCGCATCCACAAAAAAAACTCAACTCCTTCTCATCACCCTCCAAAGATTAATGTGTTCCGTCTTCTAAACTCAAGTCCTCGTGTTCTTCCTAGAAACTAGCCTCAAAACCCAGCTCCTCTTCTTCGCGGGCTTGCGAGGATGCATCAGGTGAAACGGCGGCGGCGCACAAGACGCGAGGATGTCTCAACCGAAACGGGGCCTGGCATTTTTGTAAGGATGTTGCAGGGCAGGAGGTCAGGAGGTAGGGAGGGAGAGGGGGGGAGGAGGGAGGTGGATAGAGAGAAGGAAGGGGAAGGCGATATATAGAGAGTGCAAGGAGGGTGGGAGAAACAAGATGGCAGGGAGATAGAGGGGGGAGAGGGAAGGGATAGCAAGCAGGAGGTGAGAAGAGGAGTGGTTCAGAAAGAGCTCGTGCTTCGTTTGAGTTCGGGCTCGAGCAGTTATACGATGGCGGATTCGTCGGGCACCAAAGGGAAGCAGGCCGTATGCGATGGCGCTGGTGTTGAGAAAGTGCTTGCATCCTTGTTCAAAAAATATGTCAAACTGCCGTCCACGATAGAGTATACGGTCGAGCTCGACGACCCTGTCGACGGCGACGCCCTCGGCAAGGTCAGCGGGCTCATGTGTGGTATCCGCGAGGCGATGATGGGTGGAAGTGGACTCCTCCTCCTCCTCCTCCTCCTCCTCCTCCTCCTCCTCCTCCCTCTCTCCTCATCCCCCTCCCCCTCCATCTCATCCCCCCCTCCTCCTCGCTCCCTCCTCCTCCTCCTCCCCTTCCTCCTCCTCCTCCTCCTCCTCCTCCTCCTCCCCCTCCTCCTCCTCCTCCTCCTCCTCCTCCTCCTCCACCTCCTCCTCCTCCTCCTCCTCCTCCTCCTCCTCCTCCTCCTCCTCCTCCTCCTCCTCCCCCCACCATTCCCGCTACAGGCCATCCAGCCGCACGACCAGATCACGCTGGGCGGCCTCCTGAAGCCGCTCCAGGCGCACGCGAGTGCGATGGCTGCGGAGTGGGAGCTGGGAACGGAGGCCGAGGGCTGGAGCAGGGAAACAGCGTTCATGATTCGATGGTGCTTTGCAGCCCGCCCGCCAATTAGGCCGATGTAGGAGGAAGGCCTTAAGCAGGGGAGTGGAGATGGATACAGGAGGAGAAGAGTAGGAGAGGAATAGGAGGAGTGGGCACGGCAAGGAGCTCCATTTCTCGTGGGGTGGCGGATCAGAGCTATGCTGCGCCACATCTCGCAAGGCATCGCGAAATGCAGGATGCCGATGGGGTAATTCGTCATATCGTCCGTCACGCCCTCCTCCCCGTCGTCCTCGTCCTTCTCATCCTCATCCTCTTTCTCCTCCGCTTCCTTCTCCATCCGTTCCGTTTCCGTCCATTCCTCCACCTCCTCCTCCTCCCTCCTGCCCCTTGGTTCGCAATCCCCTGTTCCTCTTACCTCTTCATCGCCCTCCTTATCTCACCGCCCGCGCTCTCAGGACGGACGGCCGCCCGACGCCCAAGTGGCTCCAGCTGTTCCACCGCGACGGCGACGAGCACAGCTGGGTGTTCGACTTCGATCGCATGGAGAAGGCGGGAGGGACTACGAGTAGCACGACTGATGGAAGAGCTAGGGGGGGGAGGGGGAGGAGGAGGAGGAGGAGGAGGAGGAGGACAGGCCGGTGAGACAAACAGGGAGGGCAGAGGAAGATTTAGGAGGGATGGGGAGGATGAGAAGGAATGTAGGGGGAGATCGGTCGCCTTTGAATCGCCAGAGGCCAACCTCCTCCTCACAGCTTCTCCTCCTCCTCCTCCTCCTCCTCCTCCTCATCCTCCTCATCCTCCTCCTGCTCCCCCATTACTCCTCAACCTTCTCCCCTTTTCCTTCTCCACCCTCTCCTCCATCGCCCTCCCCTTCCTCCTGCCCTCCCCCGCCTTCTCATCCTCCTCTACCTCCTTCCTCATCATAATCCTTCTCCTCCTCATCTTTCCTCTTCCTCCGCCTTGTCCTCCTCATCGTCCCCATCCTTCCTACCCCTCGCCCTCCCTGGAGGCGGCGTGCAGGAAGCAGAAGGGGAAGGGCAACCAGCTCAAGCCGACCGTCCAGTGGGCCAAGCCGCTCGAGATCCCAACGGGCGCAGCTGACGACGACACGATGGTAGCAGAATGGGAGGGCGGGTTTCGCTGGAACATCACGTTTCTCACGGTGAAAGAATTTCGGGAGATGAAATCGACAGGGGACGGCAAGAAAAAGCATGACATCTGGTGGGAGGGCACTGGCAAGAATGATTCGCGAGTTTGGGCGATTCCACACAGCAGAGTTGGGAAGCCACGCATGGCGTTGCGGGAGAAGCACCAGGGAGAGAGCATGAAGATGGTCGTGCAGCTTGTGATGAAAGAACATTACGTCCAAACGGAGGCAGCTGACTTGTTCAAACAATTTGCCAAACAGTACGCCAGGGAGGGGAAAACGAAAGATCAGCTCGAGGAGGTAAAATCCGCCTGGATAAGGGAGCGGCCTTCCCCGACGGCAACGATGAAGCGGCCAGCGGCGGCGATGAAGCGACCAGCAGCTTCGACAGAGGATGACGTGGACGAGAAGCAGCTCAGCGAAGATCCTAGCGAGGAGAAGCCCGCGACGAGCCCAGAGCGTGATGCAGAGGATGAGGAGAAGTCTGATGATGATCATGAGGAGGCATCGCTGAAGAGGCGGCCGAGCGCAGCAGCCGAGCCAGACACCAAGCAGAAGAAGTCTAAGACGACGCCCGCCATCAACCCGAAGCCGAAGACCAGCGCTGGTGATGATGATGATGATCACGAGGCGCCGCACCCGAAGGCGGCCGCAGCGAAGACAGCCCCACCACAGCCAGCAGCCCCACCACAGCCAGCAGCCCCACCACAGCCAGCAGCCCCACCACAGCCAGCAGCGCGCTCCAGCATCAGCTTCGACTTGGGCGAGGGCTTCTTCTAGCTGCGCCGCGAGGACGGGCAGAGGCTCAGGCGAGGGAGGAGAAAGAAAGATGGGGAGAACAATTAGCCACGAACTACCTCCCCCCCCATCACGCTCTCACCCATCCGCCCCACCCCAGCTCCTCCCCTCAACCCCCCTCGTATTTTACCCTCTCAAGTTCCGATCCGAAAGCAATTGAGAGAGAGGGGGGGGGAAGGAGATGGTTCGTAGCTAATGTATCTTCCTCGCCGTTCTTTCTCTCCCCACATTGGCGATGAGATTCGCGCAGCTCGCTCGAACAGCTCGGACGGATGTTCCCGCCGTTTCCGCTGGGCTAAAAGTAGCCCAGGCCTTTTCATACTGAGGAACTGTTTGGTGCTCGCGTTGGGATCGAGCGCTGCTTTAAATGACAGCCCCGTCTGCCTCCTCCTCCTCCTCCTCGTGCCCATCCCTCTCCTGCTCCTCCTGCTCCTCCTTCTCCGTCTCCTCCCCCATCCCTCCTTCTCTCGCCTATCACCCCTCGGGGGGGACTGGGAACCTACTTGGGAGATCAGTGATGTAAGAGGGGGTGGAAGTAGATTTGGGAGATCAGAGATGCCAGGAGGGTTGAACACGTCAGGGTTTGGGAAACCACCTGGGGCCGTACTCCCTAGCCACTGGTTGCTCAAGTGTTAATGGAGTCCCAAAGACCGAAACCTAAGTATCACGACATCACTTCGTGGTGCGTTCCCGTCGAGTTCCCGACAGCGCTGGCGATGGCTCGCGTCGAGTCGGCGCAGCAGGACACGGGGGATGAGGAAAAGGAGACGACACGAGGAGCATGATGATGAGAATGGGGGATGTCGACCGAGGAGGACGAGAAGATTTGAAAACGGATGAGGTCAGGACGAGGATCAGGATGCAGACGAGGGCGATGGAAAAACGCAGACGTTGCGAGGCAGCGAAACAGGGGAGAGGATAGGCTACTAGGAGGTGGTGGCGTCTATGCGGAGCAAAGGGAGGAGGAGGAGGAAGAGGAGGAGGGGGAGGAGGAGGAGGGGAATGAGGAGGAGGAGGAGGAGGAGGACGAGGTAAGCGAGAGGAGGAGCACGGCGACGTCAAACAGTCCAAACGAACAAAAAAATCGCCAGGACAGCGCTGATCAGAGCGCCGCCGAGGTGGTCCCCAGCTCGCCCGAGACGGAAGCCGGTGGCCAGGCCGCCGCTGCTCCCGCCGCGGCCGCCAGCCAGGCCGCCGCTGCTCCCGCCGCGGCTGCCAGCGAGGTTGCCCCCGCCTCCGCTCGCAGCGCCGCGAGTGAGGCTACACCGCTGACAGTGGCAGATGACCCTCCGCCGCGACAGTCTTGTGAAACGATCGAGGACTTGGTGCTGCAGGAAGAACTGGATGAGGTTGACCCAGCAGCGAACGGCTGCGGTCAAGACGAATGGTTGGAGATGAAGGAGCGCAGGCGCAGCCGCCAGCTAGCTCGAGAGCCCGAGGAGTCGCCGTCGGACGAGGATGAGGAGCTTGCGAAGGCCAAAGCTAGGGCGAGTCAGATGGCGGAACAGATCAAGAATGACATTTTAGCGCAGCAGGCAGCCGCCGAGCAGGCAGAGGAGCACGCCAAGCGCCTCGAGGAAGTGAAGGTTAACAAAGAGCAGGAGGCCAAGCGCGTGGCGGAGCAGCACAGCCAATGGCTCAGGCAGCAGCAGGAGTCGTGGATGAAGGAGCGTGAGCAGAGGGCGAAGGAACTTGCAGAGGCTCGCGAGTTTGCGCGCCAGGAGGAGTTGAAGAAGGAGGAGGAGGCGGCGGCCAAGCAGAAAGCGGAGGAGGAGGAGACACAGAAGGCGAAGGAGGAGGCGTCGGCCAAGCAGAAGGCGGAGGAGGAGGCACAGAGGGCGAAGGAGAAGGAGGCGCTGGCCAAGCAGGAGGCGGAAGAAGATGCACAGAAGATGAGGAAGAGAGCCGAGAGGATCAACCAGAAGCGCGATGCTATTCAAAAGCAAATCGAGGAGCTGCAGCAGATGAAACAATTGGCTGATCAAGAGTTAGCTGATAGGAAGGCGCAGGCGGATATGAGGGCTCAGTCGGCGCAGGAGGGCATCGACGCAGCAGAGCAGGGGATGACAGCAAGCCAGAAGTACGTCGACGCGTACCCGAAGCACAACGACGCCGACGCCGAGACGCTTCCATACGCAGGCGGCGGCGCTGGCGATGTTGGAGCTATCACACGTCAAGACAAGGAGCTCCACCGCAGTCGCAGTCGCAGCCGCTCTCGCCCTATCCTGGGGGGGAAAAGTTTCCCTTCAGCTGCGCAGGAAGCAGACGAGCCCAGGCTGGAGGCCATGACGAAGCATGAGCTCTTGTCGGCGCTCGAGGCCGAGTCGAACCTCATCCACACGGAGATCTGCAACGGCACCGACTCAAATGAGCATTCTATCGAGTTCGCTGCCCAGCGCCTCATCCAGCTGTACCAGTCGGACTCGCTGAAGCGCGTTCATGAGCTTCGAGCGAGAGACCCTGCATGGGCGGCGGGCGAGCGCCAGCAGACTGGACAGACCGACAAAGAGATCGACGACGACGTTGTCCAGTTCTGGGAGACCGCGAAGCAAAATAACTTCTTCTTCGACCTCGATGAGACAACGCCCAACCCGTGTGCCGCGAGGTGGAGGAGGGCCAAGGCTGTCGACCAGAAGCTTGCCGACGACTACAGGGAGGCGAAAGGTTGGCCAGCAAAGGCAAAATTCCGAAAGCAGTGGTTGGAGAAAGAGTTTGAGACGTGGGCGGAACAGACGCAGTACAAGAAAGGCGAGATCAACGAGAAGGAGGAGTCCCAGGATGGTAAGTTCATTTCTCTTGCGAAGATCGCAGTGGAGGAGGGTGGTGGACTGGCTGGCCTTCGCGCGGCGATCAACTGGTGCCAGAGCTGCATCGTGCTGGGTCCTGACCAAGTCGAGTGGTGTTGGAGGTCTAAGCAGCTCAAGTATTTGCACGTGGTCCACAAGCTGTCCGACAGGTACAAGAAAGTGGCAGAGAGGTGGGAGACGTGGACCAAGGCGCCCGACTACAAGCCAGAGGTCGCCATCACAGCCGCTGCAACTCCAACGCCTGCACCGACTCCAACAACTCCAACGCCTCCTACAACCCGACCGCGTGGCAGCAAGCGCACGGCAGAGCAGGAAGTCCCCGAGGGCGAGGAAGATGATGAGGTGCCGTTGTCCGAGGTAGTGGTCGCCACTCCTAAAGCGAAGGCGCAGGCGAAGAAGAAAGCAAGGGAGGCCGCGGTGCAGGGCGCCGAGGATACGCAGGGCAGCGCCAGCGGCAAGAAGAAGGTGACCTCCAAGGTGCCCTCCTGGCTCTCGGACTTCAAGAAGGCCAGCGGATGAGTTAAGAGAGGATTATGAGGAGTACCATGAGCCAAACTAGCAGCGGATTAAGGAGGAGGGGGAGAAGGCGGAGGAGATGGGCAAGGAGGAAGATGAGGAAACCGAGGAGGGGACAGAAGAGGAGAATGAGGAGAACCGTTCTATTCCTTCTCGTTCATCCGTCATCGTTCATCCTCTCCTTGATCGTTCAACGATCAAGGAGAGGATGAACGATGAAGGATGAGATGTAACGAAAATTCACGCCCGTTGCTCCTCCCTATAGTTGAAGAACCTGTACAACGGGGTCTCGGGGCAGGTGAGCACTGTCCATGCGGCCATCGCGTCCAAAGACCAGACCTGGAGGTGGGCCCTGGCAGTTGTCACGAACGAGGACGGGAGCGAGGAGAACCTGATCAAGCCGATGATGGGCGCACTCGACACGGTCAGGCGGTGTATGAAGATGGCTGTGAAAACAATCAGGAGGAGCAAGGTCGATGAGGATGAGGCGGACGACGATGAGGTGGATAGGACGAGGAGGAGGAGGATTATGATAAGGAGGGGGAGCAGGCAAATGAGGAGGAGGAGGAGGAGGAGGAGGACGTGCAGGAGAGGTCGGAGGAGGAAGATGAGGATGACAAGCATGGGGGGGAGGGAATGATGGCTGGCAGAAACCCTTCTTCTTTTCGACCACCCCCCCCCTGCAAAAAAAATCGCCATCCCGAGGTGAAAGCCCTGATCAACAGCGAGAAGCGGCTGACGCATCTCTTCACGGCTGAGTTGAACGACTTCAAGAAAACTGTAGACGAGGAGGGCTTCCAAGACGCTCTGATGGCAGCAAACAAAAAGCTCACGAAACCAGTCGATGTACTATCGGCTGAGGTCAAAAAACTCCTGAGGCAACATGCTGAGCGCCAGAACACGGATTAGGTGGCCGTCCCAAGGCCATTGTTTTAGCAGGGGTGAGCTCGAACGCAAATTCGACACGCTGGTGTTACTTTGCCCTGGGATGTTCCAGGATTTGTTTCTGGGGACCCGTTCCTGGGAGAGTTGTTTTCAGATTCGGCTATTACGATCATCGAGCTCATGCCTGCACGAACTCTCGCGCTGTCGAGGGGAGCCGCTGCTGCTGATTTACAGCCTCGATCTGATCGAGATGTCGAGCAAACAACAGATAAATGCTGACGGCAACTGTGCCGACAGGTGTGACGACAACGAATCCACCCGAATACCGTCTGGAAGCCGACGGAAGCCGCCTGGAAGCCGACGGACGCCGTCTGGAAGCCGACGGAAGCCGTCTGGAAGCCGACGGAAGCCGACGGAAGCCTGTGTCTGAAAGTAGTCTGAAACCCGTCTGAAACCCGTCTGAACTTTCAGGACAAGCGTAAAAACACATGGTTTGAGGGCATGTCTGAAACCCGTCTGAAAGTAGTCTGAAACCCGTCTGAATTTGTCTGAAAGTTGGCGGCTCTGATTCGTGATGAATTCCAGGGGTGCACCGGTGATTTCGAGTAAATTTCTTGAGGTACACCGGTTTTTGAGGATTTTCAGGACAATATGTTCAGATATCATGTTTCATTGGCCCACGCTGTGGGCAAGGCGAGAACAGACTCGACATCTCCAGACGTTTTCGCGGCCTTACTCGATCGACGCGCCAGTATAAGGCTGGCTGCGACATCGGAGATACGGACGGCTAGGATGAGCCGCAGGGGGGCCTGCCAGGAGAGGGAGAGGAATGAAGGGATGGGCGAAGTGCAAGATGAAGGTGAGGAGGGTGAGGGCTTAAGAAGGTAAGAGTGAGGAGGATGAGGAGAGATCGGGGGGCGCAGGAGGATTTTGCCGACAAGCTTATACGTATGCGGGCGATCTGTCTGAATGAGCGCGCACGAGAGTGTCGCACCGCGTTTGAACGGTGCTTTGCAGCAGGCGCGAGACATGTCTCGATCCAGAGGGCGATCGATCATGGAACGACGGGTGCCAGCAGCTGCTTTTGGAGGCCCCCTTGTCGTGCTCGATTTGAAGTGCTGCCCGATCTTAAGCTGTCAGCAGGCTCGTGTGGAACTGTCCGTCGTGCAGCTGCCGCATGCACATCGCGCATCGATGACTGAGATGGGTGTCAGTGAACTCTTGGCGCGGGTGTTTGTGTAATTCGCGTCAGGGTTGAACGCTCCGAATCGATGTTTGAGCATGATCAATCGGGGAAGGGGGTCAAGAGCTGCCATCCGCAAATGGTGTGACAAACACCCTGTGAGTAACGCCATCCCTGCGATGAGGTGGCATGTGCACGAGTATGAGGCTATCCTGAAGCGCGTGCTTCCGCCAGCTGCCCTTGTGAGGTTCCAGCGGCACCTCGATCTCGCCTCCCTTCTCTAACAGTAGTCAAGATAGGCGCGTTGGCCCAAGATAACCATGCCTCGTGCGGCCAAGCACGCGCGATTCAACCGTACCACCCCCCAGAGATCGAGGCAAGCTTCTGCGAAGCTCTTTGATACTCTCATTGCGATATATGGCCAATGTAAGCGGCTTTCGTCTAAGGATTTGTGCATCATTGCTCATTATGCGGTATCATCTGGAGTTCCTGGGGCCAACTTTCGTAGGCTTGCTCTGCCACCTGGGCTCCAGACTGGGCGATATTCCAAGCATTTGAAAAAACAATTTCCCAAAGGCGGTCCATACTATGTGGCCCAAATCCCAGTGCATTGTAACAGTGATCCGTCTGTGAAATCCAGGGACGTGGTTTTCAAGAATGTTTACCAAACTGCGGCAACAGAAATATTAGGAGCGCAATGGTTATTGGACAAGCTCAAGAATGGAGATGATGATAATTATGATAGTGCGATGTCGCTGCCAGCGTACAAATCAAATCCCCTTGCGCACAAGTCGCTTGACGAAACGGGCCAATTCCCACTCCCACTCGGATTATATGCAGACGGCATCCGTTACACGCCTGTGTCGGCAGGCCGCGTCGATATAGGTAGCTGACGCAAAGTCCGCAAGCCTGAGTCTTCACTCCGCCAGAAGGTTGGCACTCGACAAGTGCTTGAGCCACAATAGCAACACATGGAATGAGGGAGGTTCTTGAGAGAGAGGGGGCGAGTGGAGGAGGTGAAGGAGGAGGAGGAGGAGGAGGTGGAGGCGGATGAGGTGGAGGAGGTGTATGTAAATGTTTTATCTTGAGGCGCGCCAAGGTGGCTTCGGTGATATTCCGAAGCGGTGGATTCACTACTCGGTGTGAGCGTGATTAACTTGATCACAAAAAAACGTCATCTCCTCGGCTTCCTGAGAACTTCAGAATATTGCCAGTGCGGTTGCGGTGGTCATTGTAGCACCCATGGGATGTTTCTCGTTGCCGCGTGGATGTTGGAGGCCCTCGTGAACGGGGCAGTACCAGATAGCCGACACGATGAGCAACCGTGGGACCCTAATGATGATCTCAACAAGGCTGGGGCATCTCTTGGGGGATTCAGGTGCATGGTATTGTATTTAAAAGGCGATTGGGCAGAATACCAGAAAAGCTTCGGATTGTCGTCCTGGGCAAAATCACATCACCCGTGCCCCATTTGCCCTTGTCCCAAACAATGTATGCACGATATGCCAGTCAGTTTGATTACGACCGACGGCATGGCGTTCCGAGATCGGGACGAGGATGCATACGAGAGAGCGTGCGAAGCGCGCGAGATCATCATCGTTGTAGATACCGAAGCCCTTCGGTCAGCAATCATGCGGAAGCTAACATATGACATCAATGGGAAATCGACGAAGGGCCGAGTGTTGACAGGCCCAATTCCTGAGTTTCCTGAACTCGGGCTCGATCGGTTCGACAGATTGGAGCCAAGTCGATCAATGGTAAATCCGAACTTGTTCGAGAAATACAAATTACCGTTTCGGGCTGTCTTCTGGAGGGCACATTATGAAGCAGGCACCAAAAAGGTTCGAGACTGGGCCATCCACCGATCACCGATATTCTCGCGCTCTCTCGGCACGAACCCCACCAGATCCCTAGCGATTGACTCATTACATACTGTTTACATGGGCGTCATGATGTCAATCGTAAGTGCGATATTCAGGCGTATCCTTCAGGCAAACCCGTGGGACACAACCGAGCAGTTCAGGCTTACACGATTGGTGTCTGATTTAGAAGAGTGGTATGACTTCGCAGACATCCCCCCCGACATGAGGATAGGAGGAATTACAGAGAAAATGCTACCACCTGCAACTACTGGTCCGCACCCAGGTGGTATGATGAAAGTAAAAGCAGCCGAATGCCATATGCTGCTGACTTTCGCCTTGCACCTGGCTCAGAAACATGTCAATATTTTGCCAGACGGCAGACACCTTGTTCGGGCAAGCGTATCATTGGAAAACTGGTGCCGCACATGCCGTGTATCCCGCACGCGTTTGACTATTCCACAATATCAAGCATTGATGGACAACTGCAGGGCGCACCTGTTCCACGGGACTGAGGCAGGACTCCATCAGCTACCCAAGCACCACAGCTACGGGCACCTTACTATCAGGACCCACGGTTGCAAGTGACTTGAGGTATGAAGGAATACGAGGTGAGGAGGTTGAGAAAGGGAGGAAGGGGAGTGGGTGAGGATGGGAGGAGAGGAGGGGAGGAGGGGAGGGGGCGAAGGGACGAGGGGGGGAGAGAAGGAGAGGCGGGGAGGAACATGACGAGGGTGGCAAAGCAGGGAACTGGGGCACCGAATGAAACACCCCTCGCCTCTTCGATGGACACCTAGAGGACCTGGGACCTGGGCAATCCGAAAGAGTCGGCTACTTTCACAGATGAGCACCTGAACTTAGCGTTGAGGCTGTGTGCCCAGGCTGCCCACAAGCGAACAATGGAAACATCTGTGTTTTACTCCTTTGACATCTTGGGCCAAATCGGGGCTAAGGTTCACATTTTTTCTCCCAGCGCTCCTATGCCAAGTATTCGGGGCGATGATGCTCGAGAGATCGAGGGGGGTTCCTTCGTGGGTGAAGACGAGGGCGATCGAGCTGGCGCCGTGCTGGAAGCAGAGGAAGCTGACCAGCAAGAACATGATGAGCATCATAACGATGGGCCAGAGGGAGGTGCTGAGGATGATGTGCGAGGATCCCCCAGAGCGCACGCTCGACGTGTTCGAGATGTTCTGCGGGAAGGGGGAGACGAGCGACCTCGTGCGAAACGTAGGAGGCGCCAGTCGTAAGTTTGACAGGACACGAAGGGAACTGCGCAGAATCCAACTCGACATCACCGCTAGGGCGGCATCTTGTCAGACGCCCTGGCGGTGTTGTTGAATTTGACTCTGCCACCTTCCCCTCGAAAGGAAAGGCCATTGTTCCGAGGGCGCCTGCACCCTGGAAGGCGTGATTTGGGCCGGTTTTTCTGTGCTGCAGTTGCGCCGTCGCGGCACGGTGATCTTTGAAAACGAGTGCAGCATGTGGAGCAACATGACTCGACGCACTAGCGGGCGCAGACGGGACGACATACTAGGCAACGAGAATGTACGATCAGTATTGGAATCAAACATGTGTGCGATGGTCATGTTGGGGCCTCAGAAGCGCCCCAAGCTCAACTGATTCTCTGTTCCTTCTCCTCATGCTGACCTTCATCCCCCTCGTCCTCCACTTAATGCAACTCTCCTCCTGCTCTGCGTGCCACCCTCTTCACCGCCCTCGCCCGTCAGTCTACCCGCCCCAGCGCAGCGAAGGGAGCGCGGGCTGGAGGGAGTTAGAGGCCAGAGAGGTGGAGGAGGTGGAGGATTGGAAATAGTAGAAGATTTTGGGCAATCCCGATCAGAGTTGCGGACCGACGTGTTCTAAGGTCGTGGCTGATGGTATTGGCCTGTGCCCGTGGCGTGTACAGTTTGCTGGAGAACCCTCTAGGGTCCGCATTGTGTCGTGCCCCATGCGTCGAGGCGGCACTGAATGCTGCTGGCGCTCGCAAGGTGGTAACGTACTTGGGTGGATTCGGTGCGCCATCGCTCAAGCCGCTGGGTCTTTTTTCGACGCACCCTCCAGAGCTGGCGCGCAAGCTGCGCATAGATATCAAGGCTGCTCGACACAGGCTGGAAGCCAGGACAGCGTCTCACCGTTTGTTTGAGAATGCTCCTCGCTCGAAGCACCGTCGCACGCGTTCGACCCACGCGACTGGCTGGAGGTCAGACGTGTGGGTCAACGGCAGACGGTTAGCAGCTTCTGCAACTTACCCAGAAGACTTCGCTGCTGCTCTGTGCGCTCTGGTAATGCAAGCGTTGAGCCAATGAACTTCATGCGTGTTCTGTTTGAAACTTAATTCTCAGCGTTCGAGTGGCCCAGCATTGAAGTAAGTTGGGGGGCATCGGTAGAGAGAATTTGTGGTGCGTTTGAGTTGGTGTACCTTTGAGCCACCGCACGGACTTCTTGAGGAATATGAGTAAGAGAAGGTAAGGAGAGAGGTTCAAGGAGCACGAGGAGGACGATACCGCTCTTACCCCCTAATCGTACCGTATCACATGCAGAAGCGCGAAGATGATCGCGACCGATGGCCGTGGAAGTGAAACACTTGCACTTCCCGAGGTCAGCTCGGAATACGAGCAGCGCGGCGCGAACAAGCGTACGGCTGAAAAAAAAACAAATGGCATGACATGTCCACCGCCGCCTGCCTTAACCCTGCTCCTGCCTCTTCCGTCTTCGGAAGGTCTGCAGGATTAGGGCGGACGGCGAACCATCATCATGACATTAGCTCCGTCTCAGCTGATGATCTCATGGAACCAAGGGCCACAATGCGACCCTATTATTCTTCTTCCTCCTCCTCCTCCTCCTCCTCCTCCTCCTCATTCGCGCCTCCCCTTCCTCCTCCAACTCCTCTTCTCATTCCTCTTCCTCCTCCTCCTCCTCCTCTCTCCTCCTCATCCCCCTCCTCCTTCTCCTCCTCCTCCTCCTCCTCCTCTCCCTCCTCTCCCTCCTCCTCCTCCCCTCCTCTCCCTCCTCCTCCCCTCCTCCTCCTCCTCCTCCTCCTCCTCCTCCTCCTCGCCCCCCGCCCCCCTGGCTCGAAGCCGAGATGCATCCTAAGAGGAAGCTGTCCCCTTCGTTTGCCCATCGGGCGCAACTCGGCGCCGCGGCGCCATCGACGCGCCGCCGTGCACGGACAGCGGACGAGGCACATGCGCGAGAGATGGCCCTGGAGCTGTTTAATTTGAAGGAGGAGGGGGCGGAGGAGGAGGACGAGGACAAGAAGGAAGGCTTCGGGACCTACAGGAGATGGAGACAAGAGAAGCTCGGCTCTTCGGTCTACCCGACTGCGGGCAGAGCGAACGAGGTCGGAAGATAAAGCAAATGCATCGTCGGTGCATCGGTGATGCCGAGTCGGGCACGGACCCGAATGTACCACATCGCCGATGTATCAGAAAGGCGACCACGCGTTCCGTCCTCGTTGCCTCTGTCGTCATTTGTAGGTTCTGAGCCCGAAGAG
The DNA here is from genome assembly GCA_963575745.1 of Prorocentrum cordatum. Lineage (NCBI taxonomy): Eukaryota > Dinophyceae > Prorocentrales > Prorocentraceae > Prorocentrum > Prorocentrum cordatum. Next base: position 17,711 of record CAUYUJ010015111.1, on the reverse strand, counting down.
TTTCAAGCGGACTCGTCGGAAGCCGACCCGCCCAGCTCGTCGGCACGACGGCGTAAAGAGCACAAGACCGAACGACGCAACCTGGACGTGAGGGCTAACACAACGCCCGCCCCCCACCCCACCAGTCGCCTCATCTATCTCACTTCATGTATCCACTCCGAGTGGAGGCGTGACGTGAGATAGAGAGCAAGGAGCCCCTCCTCGGCCCCCCACTGTCCTCTCCCCCCTCGTGCTCCCCCGCTCGCAGGGGGGAAGGGGGACGGCGTCAAACGATCGGTCTGTGCTCAAGCCAACTCCATCAGGAAGCGGCCGAGTTTTCCGAGGCTGCAGAGAAAGCACGGCTCGAACAAGAAGCCCTGCTCCAGGGGAAAAACGCAAACACCTCCATTGCCCCGCCCTTGCATGCCGCATTCATACAGAAGGCGTGCTTGCCCCTCCTGAACCCTGGACTTTCCGAGCAATGGGCAACAGAGATGGTTGCGGTTTTCTCCTTGGCATGGATTCCCTCGAGCGTCGCTGGGCGCCTGCAACGCCAGGGCCCGAAAGACTGGTCTCGCGGCGTCCCACGCCCAACTAATGCTTCGCGTTTTAAGTTCAGTGGGTCTGATGACGATCGGGATGACGTCATTGCTTCGTACCGCCGAGGCTGCCTGTGTGAACGCTGTCGCATTCGCAAACGAGAACGTCTTTAGAAAACATGGACACTTGGCGGGACAGTTTTCATTCGATCCGCAGCTTCGGGACACTTGGCGGAACAGTTTCCATTCGATCACTCTCCTCTGTTCTCATCCTGGGTCGTTCGCCCTCTCTTGTTTCATTATCATCATCCTCTTCCTCCTCGTTAGCCTCCTTCTCCTCTCCTCCTCCTCCTCCGTCGTTGCGATGTTTGTATCCTTCTTCTCATCATCAGCGCTCATGCCTACTCCATCCAGCTCCTCTTCCTCTTCCCCCTCTTCCTCGTCCTCCTCCTTCTCTTCTACAATCATCCTTATCTTCATCCTCCTCTTCTTCCTCCTCCTCCTCTTTCTTCTCCTCCTCGTCCTCCCCCTCCCCTTCCTGCTGCTGCTCCTCCTCCTCTTGTACCCCTCCCCCTTCACCCATGATGCCTCCGCCCTCTGACTCTTCTCCTCCTCCTCCTCCTCCTCCTTTTCCTCCTCCTCCTCCTCCTCCTCCTCCTCCTCCTCCTCCTCCTTTTGCTCCTCCTCACCTCCCTCTCCTCGCACCATTCGCCTATAATGTTCACGCGGTCGCACGCGCGCAAGGGCGCGTTATCCATAATATGGGCGTGGGGCCGCGTCCGTTTTGTTAAGTTGTGCCCCATGCGTCGTGGCGTCCACAGAAATACTTCGCTGGCCCATATAGACGTTGGCGCCCAAACCAATGTCCGAACACAACGCGGTTAAACAACGCAATGCACCCAATCAACCGGTCATCCTCGCCACCGTCATCAAAGTTATCCCTGACGTTCGCCCCACATCCTCCTGCAGTAGCCATTTTGGCTGATAAGCTTGTGCATTTGGTGTTGCGATCTTCGTGCGGTCGCGCGCGTTTGTTTTATTGCACGGTCTTCAATGGCGCGCGCCTTGCAAAGCGCTTTTTACGTGAAACAGCACGTGTTCCGGATCTATCCATGATATAACCATAACATGGATAGATCCGTTGTAGTCCGGTTCTAACTGATAGAACCGGAGAACCTCTGGGAACATTTTGAATGCCCGGAGCCAACTGTAGGCCACTTCGTGCTCTTCCACTTCCCAGAATTCCACCCCGGGGCCACATTTTGACTGCCCGGAGCCATCTGCGCGTTTCTTCGGTGCTCTTCCACTTCCCAGACTTCCAAGACTCATCATCTTCATCATCATCATCGTCCCCGTAGCCTTCTTGGCTACAGCCTTGCTTTCGAAGATTTCCTTTCAAAGGAACTGCGCAGCGCCTACTGCGCACCTTAATGCCAGGACATGCTGATAGTTCTCGGTTTGGCGGCGGTGCTCCTGACCCTGCTGCACTGAACAGCGGTGCTCCTCAGCCTGCGGCAGGGAACGGCGCTGCTCCTCAGCGTGCTGCATTGAGCGGTCCTCTGCAACGCTCGTCGAGCACGTGAAGCAGCTCGGGGCATCCAAAGCGTGAGATACCGTTATCGAAAGCAGTGTTTCGATTGTTGCTACCACTGCTCCCATCACTCCTACTCGTTCACTCCACACATTACAACTACTACTACGCTGTTACCATTACTACCATCACTACTACTTCTACTGCTACTACTACTGTTACTATTACTGCTGCTGCTGCTGCTGTTGCTGCTGCTAGTGTGGCTATTGCTACTGTAACTATTGGCAGTGCCACTGCGACTGCCGCTGATGTTGCGACTGCGACTGCCACTGCGAATCCGAATGCGACTGCGAGAACACCAGAATTCGACAACCGCGCTCTTACATGAATGCCACAGGCAATGTTTCCAGGTATGCTTCTACACATCGCTGTTCGGTTGCTTTGCCGGGATAGTTCAAAATCGATACCGGAAAAGTTCAAAAACGTATCTGACATTTTTCGAAAATTAGGCCGTACATGTTCAAACATATTCCCGGATTTGTTCAACTTTACCCCGGGAGAATTTTCCAGAGTCGCGCATGATTTGCCTCGCCAGGTTTTTGGGGATCCGCCGAGGCGCGCGGTGCGCGGCGCCGGGCGATGGGACGGTGCGCCACCGCCCCCCCGGCGCTCGGCAACGAGAAGGGGGGTCAGCAATTGCCAAGTAGCCCCTTACGGGCGACACCTCGACTGCGAATGGCTGACCGACCAGCGACGCCAGCCAGAGTAGACAATACTCGACGCAAAGTGTATCCCGCGCGAACGCTGTTAGAAATCCAGGAATCTCCGGAACGCATCAATAGCACATTGTGTCAATCGATTATTCCCGTCCGGTGTAAGTCGTGAGTTTCTGGTCTGGATCCGCTCCCGACGCCGAAGATCGGGGGCGGCAAAGAGGGGGGTGATGATTAGGGGGGGGATGTCATGACGAGGGCCACGACACCTCCCCAGATGTCATGGCGTTTCTTCTTATGTCAATGCGTCCCCGGCGCCCCACTGGGCCGCGAACGTGCCGCCGGCCATGATCTGCGCCCCCCTCTTGGACGCCCCCCTCCCGGACGCCCCCGAGGAGAGGGTTAGGCTGTAGGACGGTTTCGATTTAGCGTGGCAATTTTTGGGGGCATGGATTCAGCATCGGCGCTGGCATATCCCTCACCAGGAAACAGCCCAATTCCGCTCAATCCCGCGTCATTCATCCATCCCCGTTGTTTAAGCAATAAGTTTTATTTTTCGCCAGATCTGGCTGAATCTGGGTTTCTTATTATCAGCTCCCGACGGCCCGTCATCGTTCCCTCGAGCGAAAGCGCCCCAGGGGAGTTGCTTCCCGATCGATCCCCAAGAGAGTTAGCTCAAGGAGAGTTGGCTCACGGCGCTAAGGGGGCGCAGCCCGTCAGGTGTTGAACCAACGACGACGCCACTCGATCCTGTAGCGCCGCGCAGATGGAGCATCCGTTGCCTGAATTGCGTGGGTGATTGTGTGTGTGTGTTGGTCCCGATGTGAGTTTCCACACAGACACGCACACACACACACACACACACACACACACTTTGAACATCACCACCCAACAAACCACCCCAACCCAACCCGAGGGCCCCAATTTGCCCTCCTTTCCAGTGGGGGGCGGGGGTCGGGGAGCATTGCAGCAACACGCACAGGAAGCCCGTGCCCCCCCAACCCTGAGATTCGGGCCTTCAGGTTGGATTGGGGTGGTTTGGCAGGTAATTAGTCTTGTGGAAAAACGGTCGATGGAGAGGAGGCATCTTGTCGAGTTTTTCCAGATGTCTAAAGCATGCTCGAAGCATGCAAAAAAAAACATGCTTGAACATTTCACAGTTTAACGAATGCATGAAGAAAAATGCACCTCTTTGGTCCAAGGATAGGGCTGTTAGTGTCAATTGCCGTGGCAGCCACAAGAGGTACTCAGAACCAGGGGTGAACCTAAACGGTGTTTTGGCAATCTCGTGGGCCGTTCTCGCTTCGGCGTCGCTGTGCAGCGGAGGCGAACCCAAGACAAGTCGAGGGAACACGAAAACAAGACGAAGACGAGAAACACCGCTCAGGCCCAGCCCGAACGAAGAAGAAGTCGAAAACGAGACAACGAAGACGAGAACACGAAAACAAGACGAAGACGAGAAACAGCCCATGCTCAGAACACCGATCGATCCCGCGAGCCGAGCCCCCGCGCGAGGCGGCGGACGCGCCGCGGGACCCGCGCCGCCGGCCCCCCGACGCGCCGCCTGGCGCTCCCGGGGAGCCGCCGCCGGCCCCCGCCGCGGAGCCCGGGGCGCCCTGGCTGCCCCCGCCGCCCCCGCAGGGCGCTGGAGGCACCGCCCCGCTCGACGGTCTCGTCGTCGTCGTCGTCGTCGTCGTCGTCGTCGTCGTCGTCGTCGTCGTCGTCGTCGTCGTCGTCGTCTGCGGCGGTTGATCGTCGATGGAGGATCGTCGATGGAGGATCATCGATGGAGGCGTCGGGGCTGCCCTGGATGCCGCCGCCGCCGCCTTCGCCGTGGCCGTGGTCGCCGCCGTCGTCGTCGCCGTCGCCGATGTTTCGGGAGGCTGGTTCTGGGTGTGCATTGCTGGAGGTGCTCGTCGCCACGGCTGGACGCAGCTCGAACAGGTGATCCGGGTGGGCTCTGGGAGGTTTCCGGAAGCCTTTGCTGAGTGGGTTCCCGGGCGGAGGATTCCGTCTCCATTGCTCGGGGGCGGAAAAGAGGGGGGTGACGGCTGGGGGGGTGTGGATATCATGGCGGGGGCCATGATCTTTCCTCAGATTTCATGGCGCCTTTTCTTATTTCATTACGTCCCTGGCCCCCCGCTGGGCCGCGCACATGCCGCTGGTCATGATTTGCACCCCACCCTCTCGGACACCCCCCTCTTGGCCGCTCCCGAACTGCGATCGCCGCCACACGGGGATCGTTTCGGGCCCAGGGCGGGCCGTAGAGAAGCGATCCAGGGTGAAGCAGCGTGCCCAGGGAAGAGTCGAGCTCCGAGGGCCGTGCGTGGATTCATCAGGAGGAAAAGAAACACACAGACACAATGAGTCGTCGATCCCCCAGAAAACATGGGCAAATATGGGGAGTGGGGGGGGAAAGACAGAAACCCTGAAAGCATGGGAAGATATGGGGAATAGTTTTATCTGTGTGTATTGATTTGTGTGTCCTGGGGCCCCTTCAATTCAGGATCCAGGGCTTTGCATGTCACCCTCTGCGGTTCTCCTGGATCGTCCTCCTTCCCACGGCCAGGTCCGCCTCGGAAGCCTGTTCAGAGCGCGAACCCAGGGCCCAGGACAGGTCTGGGGATCTGGGCATCGTGAAAGATTGCCACCAGCGGCGGTGACCCCGCCTTGGAGCCCAGGACCCTCACAGATCGAGGCGGCTCGGACATTGAAGCAGAGTTTCTGATAGGACCAAAGTATTGTCTTGGTCATGCTGCTGACAACGTGCTTCCAGGGTGCTGGCAAGGTTGCTGGAAAGGCGCGGGGGCCAAACAGGACCCTCGGGGACCCAAGCAAACCCAAACGGGTCCAATTTGATCCAACTGTGTAAAGGGCTGACCAGACGATGTTAAGGATCCCGCCGATGGTGCTAGAATGATGCTTTCGAAGTGTTGGTAAGGAGCTGGCAAGGCGCTGGCAAGGGTGATGGTAAGGTCGACTTATTGGGCTCACGATGGTTCAGCCCTACGAATTGACAGTAATACGCGCTACCCGTACCACAACATACCAACCAGGTTGCCAGGCAATTTCTGCATGAGGCTATCAGGGCAGAGTAAGTCACGATTCGCCACGCTATCGTGAGGCTCTGGCAAGACAGCGGTGACCAGGTGCTTCCCCCCACTCCGCTCACAGGTAAACCTGGGACAATGTCTGGGCACTCTCTTGCATCCCCTCGTCCCTCCCCCCCTCCTCCCTCCTAGCTTCTCCTCCCCCCAGACCTCTCCCTCCCTCCTCCCTTCGCAATCATTGGAGCTCCAGCTCCGCGTCCCTGGGCGCCACCCTGGGCGCTCTCTCTCTCTGGCACCCGATGCCCACGCCCTCACCCTCCACCTTCCGCACCTTCCGCGCGGCAGGTTCCACGCCGCGGCGGCCGCCGCCGCGGCCGCCACTGCGGCCTCCGCCGAGGCCGCAGCAGCGGTTTCGGCGGCGGCGGCGTCCGCCGCGGCGCGGCACCTGCCGCGCGGAAGGTGCGGAAGGTGGAGGGCGAGGGCGCACCAGCGCCGCTCGCCCGCGAACGCACTGCAGCCCGCCGGCGGCGCGGCCATGGCGGTGCCGGGCGCAGCGGGCCTCGAGCGGGGCAGCAGCGTAGCAGCCTGCCGCATGTGGGGGACCGCGGAGGGCCTGGCCCCCCTCAGAGCTTGGCATCGCTCGGACGTGTGCGTTCTTTCTCTCGACGAGGACCATCGAGGAGCATCCTTGATCACTTGGCGAAAAAACCACGCACGAAACAGAAAAAAAACACAGGGAATGGACGTCCAAGCGATGGCGAGTGCCGCGAGTGGGGGGCCGCGGAGGGCCTGCACCCCCAGACAGCCAACGCACTGACCAAAAGTCACGACGGAGGTTTTTGTTTGCAGTTTTCCCTCGCCGGGCCCCGGGAGCGTCGAAAACCGCCTCCTAGGATGAAAAGATCCGGTCCCGGGGAGTGGGTCGAGACTTCCGGGGACCCCGCATTAATACAATCACGACGTCGGGGGTTTGGGCCGCGCCGCAGTTGCCGAGCTGCAGGCCCTTCAGGGCCGTGCGGCTTCGGGCTCTCCGCCACCGCCGGGTGGCGCCCGCAGCAGCGCCTGCCGCCCCCGCGGCGGACGGCCCGTCCAGAGGAGGTGGCGACCCCGCGGCCGGGCAGCAGGTCTGGCGTTGGGACTGGTTTTGGCGCCGGCGTCGTTGCTAGCATCGGCGCTGGCGCTGGTGCTGGTTTCGCTGCTGGCGTCGGTGCGGACGTCGACGCAAGCTGTACTGGAGTCGGTGATGGCTGCAAGGATCGTGCTGCTCGCGATGGTGCACCTGTCGCCCCTCCCGCTGTATACGATGATGCTGCTGGAGTCCGTTCTGCTGCTCACGGTCGTGCTGCGAGTCCGTAATGTGTAATGGTGTTCCCGATGATGCCATTTGAGTCCGCCATGTTGTTGATGGGCGCGTTGCTGGAGTCCGTAGTGCTGCTCAGGATAATGGTGTTGCTGGAGTCCGTCGTGCTGCTCACGGTCGTGCAGCAGAAGTCCGTCGTGCTGCTCACGATGAAGCTGCTGGGGTCCGTCGTGATGTTCGCGACCTTGCTGCTGGAGTCCGTCGTGCCGTCCGCGATGTTGCTGCTCTAATCCGTCATGCTGCCCACGGTCGTGCTTCTGGGGTTCTGCGTGCTGCTCATAATGGCGTTGCTGGCGCCTCTCATAGTGCTCATGATGGTGCTGCTGGAGTCCGTCCTGCTGGTCAGAGTCGCGCTGCTGGAGTCCGTTTTGTCGCTCCCGATGTTGCTGGTTGGACCCATGATACTGCACACTGTCGCGGTGCTGGAATCTGTCGTGCTGCTCACGGACGCGTCGCCTGGGTTCGTCGTCCTTCTCACGATTGTGCTATCCGTCTTGCTGTGTCATCTTTCTCCTCCTCTGCCTCCTCGTCCTCCTCATGCTCTCCCTCCTCTCGCGTCCTCCTCGTCCTCCTGCTCCTCCTCATGCTCCTCATCCTTCTCCTTCTCCTCCTCCTCCTCCACCTCCTCCTCCTCCTCCTCCTCCTCCCCGTTCTCCTCCTCCTCCCTCTCCTCCTCCTCCTCCTCCTCCTCCTCCTCCTCCTCCTCCTCCTCCTCCTCCTCCTCCTCCTCCTCCTCCTCTACCTCCTCCTCCTCCTCCCCTTTCTCCCCCCCTTCCTCCTCCTCCCATCCTCCTCCACCCCTCCTCCTCCTCCGCCGCCGTTCAACTTTCTCCCTCCTTCCTCCCTCCATCCTCCTCCCTTTTCCCTTCCTTTCCCCACCCACAGTGGGAGGAGGAGGAGGAGGAGGAGGAGGAGGAGGAGGAGGAGGAGGAGGGGAAGGAGGAGGAGGGGAAGGAGGAGGAGGAGGAGGAGGAGGAGGAGGGGGAGAAGACGAGGAGGAAGGGGAGAGAAGCAAAGGGAGGAGGGAGGAGGGAGGACCGGATCGACTCGGCAGGAGGAATCATCAAGCTCTGCAGCGCCGTGTGGAGCAGAAAGCTCAAGAGCAGCATCGGCAGTGCTCCCATCCCGCCCTGCCCAGCGCCCTCCCAGGTCAGGGGCTCAAGCTGTGAGCCCCCTTCTCCCAGCCCCTCGTGTGCTTCCTGCCTCCCACTTCTGTTTCGTCCAAAGCCCCCCTGTGGGAGGACACGCCCGACCCGATACTAGGGGTGAAGGCCCGCACCAAGTGCACCGTGTGGCCAGGGCGCCGCCCGACTGGAGGCAGGGAGGCACGGGGAGGTGCGATGGGGGGGATCGAGAGGGCATCGAGCGAGGAGCGGGCAGAGTTGGAGAGTTTCTCCGAAGGGCTTAGGCGACCCGTCCTCCTCCTCCTCCTCCTCCTCCTCCTCCTCCTCCTCCTCCTCCTCCTCCCCTCCTCCTCCTCGGTATTGTCGCGGGTTCACTTACGAGTCCCAAGCCGCCTAACCACCTTCTCTCGCGATGCTCATCGAGGAGTCGAAGGCAGCCTCCTCGCGGCTCACGGTGTTCGCTGAATCGGTGTGCATCGGCTTGCACCCGAGGCATCATGCGAATCGGTGTGGTAGATCGGGAGCCTTGATACGGGGGTCAATGCAAACGGGGGTCAGCTAGGGCACCGGATCCTGCAGGATCCTGCGAAGACCCCCTCTGGCTGACCCGGGTTTGCGAGCCGCTCGTGGCCGCGAGGCGGCCGCGCATATTGGCTGACCCGGGTTTGTGCGAAGACCTGCGTTGCAGTTTTTCTCTCCTGCATTCAGTTTTTTGGGTTCCTGCTGACCCGGGTCTGGATTGACCCGGGTCAGGAGATCCCCGAGTAGACAATATATGCACCGACTCTTGCGCCAGCGTCCACGATCATGGCCCTCCTCAAGTCCTCATCGTTGGCGATGGGGAGCACTTGCGCCACTCGGACCCTTGTACTGACGCGCTCTGGAAAGATCGGAAGTGTTCCTCACGGCGCCCACTCAAATGATGTACATTATCACGGTAGTCGACGATTTTCGCCGACATTCGAGACAGCCCACGTTTGAACGGGAAGGAGTCGTAGACGAGCGGCAGTCCCGTGTTGATGCACTCCGTCATGTGGCTGGGCTTGGAAGCTACCCTCTTCTGCGCCAGGGTCGCGCTTCCGCAGCGAGATGGAGCCCAAGGCTGCGGGGCAGTTGGGGCCGTAGGCGATCGGCAACTCCGTGTTGATACCAGGCGCCGTGGAGCGGTGGTAGAATACCAGAAGGGGTAGTCCTCGAAGCAGACCTCACCCAGGCGTCGTAGACGATCTCAGGGGGCACGAAGAATGACACAAACATAACAACTCTGAGGTCCGCGCGGATATCTCGGATGGGCGCTGGACCCCCCTCCCTGGCGCGCGGAGCGCGCCAGGGGCGGCAAAGGAGACGCCGCCAGGGTGTCCAGCGCGGAGCCGAGAAGTCCGCGCGGACCTCCGAATTGTTGCGTTTATGGCATGCTTCGTTCCCCCACGATCGGCAGCCTCTCGCTGACGCCCGGAGCTTCGCATAGCCAATGCGCAGGCGCTGCCGCCGCCTGAAGTCTGGCGGGGGGCTGGAGCCGCCGCGTGGGGCGGCACTGCAGAGACGCCACGGCCCGAAGCGGGCGGACGGCTGGGGGCCGAGAGCGAGGGGCCTGCCCAAGAGGAAAGTGCCACATCTCGGAGCTATTTGGGGGGAGAGAGGAGGGAGGAGGGAGGAGGGAGGAGGGAGGAGGGAGGAGGGCGGAGGGCGGAGGGCGGAGGGAGGAGGAGGGGAACGAAAAACGGCATGAACAGAAAGAACTCGGAGGTCCGCGCGGATTTCTCGGATCCGCGCTGGATACCCCCTGGTGGCGCGTCTGGCGCCGCCCCTGGCGCGCTCCGCGCGCCGGGGAGGGGGGTCCAGCGCTCATCCGAGAAATCCACGCGGACCTCCGAGTTGTTATGTTTGTGTCATTGTTTGTTTTCCTAGGCCCTAGGGAGGTGGAGGTGCACGGTGTTCCCCGGGACCGTAGGCGACCAGAGGAGGAGGAGGAGGAGGAGGTGGAGGAGGAGGAGGAGGTGGAGGAGGAGGAGGAGGAGGAGGAGGAGGAGGAGGAGAAGGCGGGGAGGAGAAGGAGGAGGAGGAAAAAGAGGATGATGAGGAGGAGGACGACGAGGAGGAGGTGGTGGAGGAGGAGGAGGAGGAGGGGGCGGAGGATGAAGGGGGTGGAGGAGGAGGAGAATGCGGCCGTCCACGAACAGCGTCCTGGGGCTCCCCGCCGCCCCCTGTGCGTCTTCCGTGCGGTGCCCCAGGACGGCCCCCCCAAAGGGGCCCAAGAGAGGGAACGCGAACCGAACGCATTCGAGCCTTCCGCCCCAAGAGGCCCCCAGGAGGCCCCACGAGGCGCCCAGGAGGCCCCAAGAGGCGCCCAGGAGGTGCAAAAACGGCTCCCAAGAAGCCGAAAAGAGGCCCCAAGAGGCTCCAAAACGGCACCCAAGAGGCCCAAAAACGGCCCCGAAGAGGCCTCCGAACTGACTCCAAGAGGCCTCCGAGGGGCCTCCCACGAGATCCCAACGAGAATCCAATGGGCTTCAGACCAACAGCCCAGGCACGGTGGTGGGATGGATCGACGGCCATTAGACTTAGGTCGGGACTGTCCCTCTACATGGGGGGAAAAAAACATAAAATACCCCCCAAATGCTCAAAAGCAATAACAGATCGTCCCCCAATTTTTCTGCTACGTACTATGTTTGAGTTTCCCTCCTGTAGAGGGACAGGCCCGACTTAACATTAGACATGATATCAGCCGTTCTCCCTGGAGGCAGACAGAACTTGAGCCGAAAGGGCACAGACCCTCATCCCTCCCGAGGCTCTCGCACCGGCTCCGTGACATCTGCACCGCGCCCTCCACTGAAATATTGCACCTGCTCACCAAGCCTTGGCATCGCTCGGACGTGTGCATTTTTTCTCGGCGAGAACAATCGAGGACCATCCTCGACCAGCGAGCAACAAAAAACACGCACGAAACCGACAAATGCACGGGAAATGGACGTCCGAGCGACGGCGAGAAGCCGCAACGCTATGATCTCTGTCCTCCTCCTGGATGGTTTCCAATACCAGCCAATTGCATTTGTGGCCCAGACGGCCACGATCCCGTCGTGCAACCGAGTTTGTTTCGAGCGATCTCCACCGAAGCCTTGCCCGTTGTGGTGTGCTCCACGTCATGTTAGGCATTGCCGTGAACCTGCGTTACGGTCGGGGCGCTGAAGAAGGAACCCTTTTCGTTGGGGAGAGGCTCGGTGTTCCTTGATTGTGTTGCAGCTTGCCCTGGGTTTTCCTTGGGTTTTCCATTGGGAGCCGAAGTTTGACTCATGGGACAAAGAGGGGCCTCGTTCCTTATTTCGGGTTCCTTAGGTCGGCGCCCCGACTGTATGTTACCGTATGTGATGCCAGTGCGTGCACTGTTATGGTATGTGATGTTTGATTATGGTGCTGGTGTATGTGTCATTGTTTTTTGGTGTGATACTTCATTATATGTCATGTTAGGTGTGTTCCATCCGGTCATTGCATGCGTTGTTAGGATGTGCCATGTGATGTCCTGGTCTCACATGTTGTGATATGATATGCGTTAGTTTGATATGTGGTATGACGTGTTATGCCATGTTCTGCCATACTGTGTTATCCCGAGCTCTGTTATGGCATGACGTGGCATTTTAAGGATTACGATGTGTTGCGATACGGTGGTACGGTGTCATCTGCTCTACCATGGCATGTTATGGTACGACATGTCATGTCATGGTATGACATACTATTATATGTCATGTGTTGTTGCGAGGTGTGGTGTTATGATATGTGCAGAGTGACCAAGTGTGTCCTAGCGTATGGTGTTATGCCATGCTATGTGTTGGTAGGCTACATCGCAGTATGCCTCGCTCTGTCATGGTATGGTGTGCACTGGTACATGTTGTGATGCTGTGTTGTGTTGTGGTTTGCCCTGTCAGAGTGTACCATGTGATGCGCTCGTATGCCCATGCTATGGTATGCTATTGTATTGTTTGTTATGGATTCTCCGCTATGTCGCATCATGTGCTGATATGAGGTGCTATGTTATGACATGTCATGCCATGTTACGTGGTGTTGTGCAATGCAAGGTGTTCGTATGTTCAGTCCTGCGCTGATGCGTTATGGTATGCTTGGTATGTCATGCTATGGGATGGTATGTGCTCCGATGCTGTGTTATGGTATGCACTAGTATGTCATGTTGTGTTATGGTACGACGTTGTCTGTCATGACATGGTATGTTATGTTCGGCTATGTTATGTTCGGTGATGTGGTGGTATGTTCTGTTCTGTGGGGTACTTGGGGATCTGGCGGCCGCGGTATGCAGAGTGGGCGAGTCGGCGCGGGGGGCGGGTCCATCAGGGATTATCGGGGGACCTTGGGATCTGGCTGCCGCGGTATGCAGAGTGGGCGAGTCCGCGGTGGGGGCGGGTCCACCAGGGATTATCGGGAGCCTGGGGATCTGGCGGCCGCGGTATGCAGGGCGGGGTGGGGGGGGGCGGGACCACCAGGGATTTTCGGGAGCCTTGGGATTTAGCGGGCCAGGAGGTCTGCTTTTAAAATCCAACGGCCCCTTACCTGTCGGGTGGGGAAGAACACTCCAGGTGCACATGGCCGTGCTCTCACCAGCCCGCCTCTTCACCTCTGGCTGCCATCAGGGCGCTCTGCTGGTGTAGCGGAGCGTTTCCAGAGGTCCCCGTCGCACAAGCGAGGCGCAGCTCGAAATGCCCACGGTATTTTGTATCGTCGCCGTCGTCGTCGTCGTCGTCGTCGTCGTCGTCGTCGTCCCTGTGGCTCTCGAAGGCTCTCGGTTCAACGCTTGTCATTTTTGGACGTGTCCCTTCGGGGATTCCTTTTGGACGTGCCCCTTCGGACGGGTGTTCCCTGGGATATTTTTTTGCTTTGGTTTTTCCAATGGGCTTCCTAAAAGTTTTCGCCTCCAGCACTTCAGTTTCTTTGTTTGTTTTGTTCTTCTCGTGGTTTCCCCAAAGTGTTTGCATTCCTTCAGAAGGGGGGATGGGGGAGGAGGAGGAGGAGGAGGAGGACGGAGAGGAGCCTCAGGGATGAGGTCAGGGGAGGGGGTCGTACCTGCGGCGCTGAACCCTCCCCCTGTGGTGCTTTCCCAAGTATCCTGTTGAGAGGCTTTCCAATGGAATCCCTTTGTGGTGCTTTCCCAAGGGTTCATGTTGTGAGAGTTTCAAAGTGGATCCCACACGACGACGATGACGACGACGAGCAGGAGGACGACGAGGAAGAGGAGTGATGAAGAAGACTACGCAGGCCTTTCAGCAAAAATCTCAAAATCGCGGGGGCCGAAAACGAACCGAAATCTATGGTATGTTATGTTCGCATATGTCATGTTCGGTGGTGTGGTGCTATGTTATGTTATGTGGGGTATTTGGGGATCTGGCGGCCGCGGTATGCAGAGTGGGCGAGCCGGCGTGGGGGGCGGGTCCACCAGGGATTATCGAGAGCCTGGGGATCTGGCGGCCGCGGCATGCAGGGGTGGCTGGGTGTGGCGGGACCACCACGGATTCTCGGGAGCCTGGGTATCTGGCTGGCCGGGGGGTCTGCTCTTAAAGTCCAACGGCCCCTTACCTGTCGGGTGGGGAAGAACACTCTAGGTGCACGTGGCCGTGCTCTCACCCCTACAGCCAACCCCTTTCTCGCCAGCCCACCTCTTCACCTCTGGCTGCCATCAGGGCGCTCTGCTGGTGTAGCGGAGCGTTTCCAGAGGTCCCCGTCGCACAAGCGAGGCGCAGCTCGAAACGCCCAAGGTGTTTTGGATCGTCGCCGTCGTCGTCGTCGTCAGGTGGGGAAGAACACTCCAGGTGCACACGGCCGTGCTCTCACCCCCTGCAGCCAACCTCCTTCGCGCCAGTCCGCCTCTCCACCTCTGCCTGCCATCGGGGCGCTCTGCTGGTGCAGTGGAGCGTTTCCGGAGGACCACGTCGCGCAGGCTACAGCCAAAAACCCACGCGCGACTTTGCTCAGGGTACCCTTGCGTCCTTGCTCCTCCTTGCCCTTGCGTCCTTGAGGTTTTCGCCGTCCGCCGCCCCAAAATCCAAATTTCGGCTTCCAAGGGTCTTGCGTCCTTGCCGCGCGTCCTTGTTCGGGTTTTTGACTGTATTTGGCATCGCCGCCGTCGTCGTCGTCGTCGTCGTCGTCGTCGTCGTCGTCGTTCCTGCGGCTCCTCGGAGGCTCTCGGCACAGCGCCCGTCGTCGTTGGCGTCCTCCTTGCTTCGCCCTGCTGGCAGGATCGGGAACGCGTAAGCCTCGAGTGCGCCGGAGCTGGGGTTTGCCGACGCTTTGACGAGCGCGTCCTGGAGTTTGCCGGTCCAGTTTTCGTGGGATGTCCGCAGCGGGAGCGCCCGTCAAATTTCAGACTGGGTCTCGTCATTCTCGCGGTGGCCCCGCCAGGCCAGCCCGAGACCCCCGAACCCGAGTTCTACGCCTCCCCGACAGGAGAGGGGGGTCCATCATGTCCTCCTCTCACATCTGCCTCCTCCTGGTCATCCTCGTCCTCCCCCCTCCCGCGCTCCTCGTCCTCCTCCCTCCCTCCTCCTGGTCATCCTCGTCCTCCTCCCTCCCGCGCTCCTCGTCCTCCTCCTTCCCTCCTCCTGGTCATCCTCGTCCTCCTGCCTCCCTCCTTCTTCGGGGGGAGCATTCGCGGAGAACGCAGCCCCAGACAGGCCCCATCGGCTGGGGCGCGCCGGCGCCGGGCTGGCACCCGCCGCCGCAGGCGCCGCGGGCGGGGAGGGGCCGTGTGCACCTCTCCGGGGTGCGCGGCTGGCGTGTTGCAGACCGTCCGGCCAGTCTTCTCCTCCTCCTCCTCCTCCTCCTCCTCCTCCTCCTCCTCCCTCAACTTCTCCTCCCTCCTCCTCCCTCAACTCCTCCTCCCTCCTCCTTCTCCAACCCGATTCTTCCTCCTCGTCCTCCTAGTCCTCGTCCTCGTCCTCCCCCCTCCCTCTCCTCCTCCTCCTCCTCCTCCTCCTCCTCGTCCTCCTCCTCCTCCTCCTCGTCCTCCTCCTCCTCCTCCTCCTTGAGCCTCCTCCTCCCTCCTGCGCTGGCCTCTCTGGGAGCACCAACCCGGGAGGGCACATGCAGTCGCAGGCCTAGAGGTTGACACCAACACAAATATCGGCGGTGTGCCTCCACCGAAGGAAGAATATCCCGATCTCGGTGGTGGTGGTAATATTCTGGCTTCCAAGGTGACCGAAATATTACCACCAAGACCGAAATCTTGGATCATCTTCCCCCTGTGGAGGCAGCCCCCTGAGTTGGTGTTGGTGCCCATTTCTAGGCCTCCAATGCAGGCTTGCACGGTGTCGAAACGGCAGCGACTCCGCGGCGCGGGCGATGTGGGGGCGCGTAGGGGGGGGGGGGGGGCGAGAAGCGTCGGGTATAGCCAGGACCCCAGGTAAGGTGGACCCGGTTTGTGGCAGGGCCTTGGAGCCCCTAAATTGGCCAGAATCACTAAACCAGGTCTGCCGTATCTGGTGTTTCTCGGGTGATGGCAGTTCCGGTCAGTGGAACGGGGCGGGGGGGCGTCTCCTAGTACACATCACTAAACCAGGTCCCAGTAAACCCAGCTCTGCCAACGCCCGAAAGTGTGGGTGCCATCGGGGGCTGCCGAACAGGGGCTCTCGAGGCCCCCTAAAGGCGACACGTGAGGGCCCAGAAAGGGAACCTTCCAGTGCCAGAAAAAAAGGGCACCTTGCTTCGCCCCCCGTGTCTCAAGCGGTGGCGGAGAGTCCTGGCGTGCCGTTAGGCCAACCAAACAATGTTCTATGAACCTTTTGTGGTTTCCACGAAATGTTCTTAGAACATGTTTGTCTGGGACTGTCTTTTTAACACATTGGGTTTATGATTTATGTTATAAGAACATTGTTTTTGCTATCAGAACATGTGGAGGTTCTAAGAACATCTCGTGGTAGGCCTAAAGGAATGCCAGGACGGTCGGTCTCTGCTCAAGTTTTTCGCCCCCCATGATTTGCCCCACCTCTTTGACCGCGGTGGCTTGGGCAACTGGGCGGGGTCGGAAGACCCAGGACGGGACGGCAGAGTGAGCCAGGAAGAGGTTGGCGTCAGACTGTTTCGCGCTCCTCTGGACGGCATTGTGCGTTGGGAAAAACATGGTCGCCCCCCCATGGTTTCGCGCCCACACGCGCTCAAGGTTGAATGTGAGTGTTGGCCCAGAATCGGCCGAAGTTGAACGATCCACGCTGTGTCAGAAAGCAGCGCCAAAGTCGTCTCGACACGGGCCTCCCGTAGAGTAGACGCCGTGCCATCCATTCTGCCTTGTCTGGGGAGCGACGATGGAGGGGGGAGAGAGAAAGAGGAGGAGGAGGCGGAGGAGGAGGAGGAGGAGTAGGAGCAGGAGCAGCAGGAGGAGGAGGAGGAAAGCAAGGAGGATGAATGAGGAGGAGGAGGTGGAGTAGAGGGAATATGAGAGGGAGGAGGAGAGGGAGCAGGAGGAAAAGAAGGAGCAGGAGGACTGGGAGACCCAGAGCACCAGGCTCCTGGAGTCAGGCATGCCGTCAGCGTCAACGTCAGCGTCAACAAGAGGCGGTATTCATCGGGCGAGCAACGGTATCACGCATAATATTCCGAAATCGAAGTCGCTTGTCCCTGGGCGGTTGGGAAGTTTGTACCCTACGGTGGCAGGTGGGGGTATAAACTTTCCAGCAGCCCAGGGACAGGCGCCCCCGATCTCGGGAGACTCTTCGCCCGCTAGCAGCTGAGACATCGGCGGCCCTCATCATCCTTCCTAGGCGCTGCCCACAAGCTTCGCTGCCTAAGAGCTGGCAAATGCTTGCGGCACACGTCGTGGGAACGGGTTGGAAAGCGCTTCCAGGGCACGTTGCTGGTTCTGGCAGGTCCCTCCGATAACCTTTGATTGGCCAGGGTGCGGGTGCGGCTGTGCACCACCACCGGCCAGCTATGTTTTCTATCAGCCCTGTAGCCCAATATACGGGCTGTCCAGGAACAGTCGAGACATCGGCGGCCTTCATCCTCCTCCCTCTGGCCCTACTCCCAGGAGGGGAGGGGGGAGGAGCGACGACTGAAGGAATCAAGGAGCAGCGACGGGGAGCAGGAAGAGGAGGAGAACGAGGAGGAAGAGGAGGAGGAGGAGGAGGAGGAGGAGGAGGGCAGGAAGGGGCGGGTAGGGAGCGAGGGTGAGGGGGGCTACATCGGAAACTGGATCAGACACATTACCAGTGGCGGGCTGTGTTTCAATCCCAAGACTTCATGAGGTCGGGGACGCCGTTTGAAAATTGTGGTGTGCACTTGTTTATCCGCTTCCCGGGGAAACAACAACACCAGGGCTCCGTGTACACCAGGATCCGCTTTCCTGTGCAAGATCCAGTGCAGGGACGGACACAAAAAGCGTCGGTGTATATAGAGTTCGGTTCCCTACCAATGGGTGAGGAGC
>CAUYUJ010015110.1:324109-354001 GCA_963575745.1 Prorocentrum cordatum | reverse complement strand
GGACCTGCCCAGCGGCAGCGTGGCGAAACCTCGCTGGACCCACCCGGCGCGCGCGGCGGTCACGAGGCGCCCACGGGCGGCAACGTGGCGAAACCTCGCCGGAGACGCCCAGCGCCACGGGCGGCAGCGTGGAAGTTCCTCGAGGGACCCATCCAATTCCTCAGTAACATAAGCATATAACCCCCCTGAGGGCAGGCACTGTTCTGGGGAATCAGAGGAAGGACAACCCTACACCGAACAGAATACTAGCACGGGCGATAGTAACGATGGTTCATAAGAGCGGCAGGATGGTGAGGGGGAGGAGTTGGATGTTGAGAAGGAGGTGAATGAGAATCGATATGTAGGGGATCGATTTTTTTTGGGTAGAGGCTTTCACACGCGTTTCATCATTTGAGGCTTGGGCGGGATTTTTTTCGCCTGGAATTCTTGTGGCAGCGCACCCCTGGAGAGGTCGGGGGAGCTGATCTCTGCGGGTCAGGTGACGGTGACTGTGAAGCAGGACAGGAGGATCAGAAGAACCGACGCGGCACAGGCCTCGTTTGTCGGGGGGTACTTTCCCTGGTCTGTGGATCTGGCGCCCACGCGCCAGATCCGCCGATTCGTATTCCGTGTTAGCGTGCGCCCAGCGGAAACTCGTAGCAGGAGGAAAAAAGGATCAGCGTAGGCCCAGCGCGCGCGACACATGCTGACCCGAGGGCCAGAGTTGGTTCTGGCCCCGGGTGCCCTCAGCCTTGCCCACCGTTTTTGGAGCCTCTTGGGTCCTCTTGGCCTTGGGGGGGATGCTCTGCATGCCCTCTGGGCCTCCCCGTGAAAGCTGGGGTCACCTTGGGCCAGGGTCTTCGTTGGCAAGACCCGAAGCTTTCATCGGCCTTGCAAAGGCCGACCGTGCTCACGAACTCGCGGCTCGTGGCTCGGGTTTTCAAGCTTACACGAGACTCGGTTGTTGAGAGGGGAGTGAAGACACGACGTGCTCCACAGCTGCGAACGCCCCTCTCCATCCTGCTCGTTGCAGCCCGATTAGCTGAGCTCGTTCGTACCGGAGTCCAGTTAGTGATCACTAGTGCCACTCTCGCCCATCACGCTTCCATGTCCCACTGTACCGAACGTTGTCTCTCCGAAGCGAGGCCTGCGACCACCCAGCTTGCATATTACAAGGTGCACTTGCCCATATGCGTTGTGATCAGAGTATCGAGTATGTTTTCGAGGGCCAGTGCTCATTCCCCGCTGCCGTTGACACTCTGGAACGAGCCTGGGCAGACGCATGAGCATCTCAAGCAGTCAGACTAGCCCTTGTTGGTGCGAGCTGCGGGTCGGCAGTGCAAGCAAGATCCAGTGAGGGTAGCTGCGAAGATTTCAGCGATGATCGGGGGGGGGGTGGCCAGCAGGGGCTGAAAAGGAGCCCTAATGGGCCCCTGTAGGGCCCTGTTCTTCACCTCTCATTCAGGTCACCCTCCATTGCCACCCGCCCGAGATGAGCCCGAGTGCAGTGACGCTTACCAGCATGCCATCCATTGATGTGGCATGCTGGCAGTACGTAGCAGCATCGCTCGTGCTTGTGCGACCGAGGTGCGAAGCTGAAGCCCGCGTCCTGCCCAGTGGTGCCATTTGTGTTCCAGGCAGCGCTCACAGGCCATCAGCGTGGGACAGGGTATGATAATCGGAGTCTGTTGCACAACAATCTGCCGAGAGACGCCAAGGAGTGGGCGACGATGTGGAGGTACCGAGACACGTGCATGGTGGGATACGAAATTGTATGTGAGCGAGGCACGCCTAAAGTGGATGGGAACGAGATATGGACAGAGTGGTTGGAACGAGGCGCTATACACGTTGCACGAGCGGGACACGAATTGGATGTGAACGAGATGCGTACAGGGAGCGAGAACTGGGCATGACACGGCATGTAGTGCATCGCACGCAACGGTGCGCACGACACGGCACACACACTCGCACACGGCACGCAAGACTTGGCCCGCTGATAGCAGTAACCACAGCACGGCACGCGCGGCACGGCATTGCAGTTCTTGCACGGCAAGCGAGGCATGGCGCGCACGGCACCCAGAGTGTGGTTTGGAACGCATGGCACGGCACCGTGCGGCAAGCAAGGCGTGACCCCCAAGGAGTGATGGTTGAATCCGCCGTGGCCGCCGAGCGGTGGGTCACGGACACTTTGACACTCATGCCCACGGGGTCGGCGAACCAGATGAATTTGCAGACATCATTCCAGAGTGGGTCAGTGGCCCAGGGAATGGTGGTCGGCTCGAACTGCCGCAGACCTGAAGTCGATCACGGCTTCCAAACCGTCAGATCTCTTATCGATAGCAACATGCCTGCTTGCATTCTGTGTCTCTTGTTCCTCAGCGGACGCGTACGGCATCAACTTCTCCCGCGCCATCTCTGCCGACGACTCGGCGGCTGACCTACAGGACGGCAGACACAGCGATCTGCATTGCTTGCGAGAGTCGCTCTCTTGGACACTCGGTGGCTCCCCGGATAGTCCCAAGGCGGTGCGCACATGGAGCTGTTGTCGCGCGGCCCACTCCCAGCACTGCTGGCCTCCGTACTCGCCTCGCCCGTGCAGGGCTTCATGGCATGCCATTCTCGTCTCGGTGGGGCCTCTGTGGCGGAGCGGGCAGCGAAGGTGCGTTCTCGGGGTGGCATCGATGACGATGGCAACATCTCCTGCTCACTCGCTCGGTGCACGCGCGTCAGACAGTACTCTGGTATATCGCACACAAGAAGTAGAATCCATGTTCTCAACAATCCGACTTCTGCTGGTATGGCCAAGTTGTCATCCGACATGCCCCCGGCTTTTTTTGTCGGCGGCGCAGAGGGTCCTCCAGCGCGGGCAGCAGATGGAGGTACTACTTGCGATCGAGCACCGTCGAAGGCAGGCATGCGCCTCGCAGGGCCGCCTGCGGTCTGATCCGGTGCGATTCGATTCGCCAGGCTGGGGCCGCGATTCCGGTCCGATCTCATTCGGCTCGAGCCACCAGCAGCGGCCGGGGCCAGACGGAGCCAGGCGCGGCGATCCGGTTTCGGTTCGATTCGAGACGGTTCGCGGGCGATCCGTCTCGTTTCCGATCCGATCCGGTTTCGCGCTTCGATCAGGCTCGGGTCTTCCCCCCGGTGGAAAGGCAGATTCTTTCAGAGTTCCTCCTGCTTGTGATTTGAGGGTGCTGCCTCCTCAGCATCTCCAGCTTGTCATGCGCACTTGTCCACGCGACTCATCTTTCGTTCCAGTCTCCTGCTTGTTTCTACATTCCTCCTCTCGTTCATGATTGAATCAGTGCCTATATCCGTGTCCATGTGCAAGTAGTGTTCAGTCAATGCCAGAATCCGTGCCCTTATTTTCTTGCCCTGCGACTTTTTCTGTCCATGTATGCATTCTGTCGGGCCTCATCCCTTGCCCGTCTCACCGTCCTGGAAGATTTCTTTCTAAGTAGTCTAAGTCCGGTCCCTGTCTCCGACGTGCTGTGTCCCAATCTCTATCTCTTTGCATGTCGCTCGCTGTGTCTCCGTGTGTCTTGCGCACCACGTCTATGCTAGCAGTTGGTGACGCGCAGCAGACGAGTAGCCAATAGTTCTCTTGGTGGTGGGCGAATGGATGAGAGCGCGATGAGGCAGAAGTCGAATATGCCTACATCGAGCATGTCCAGCTGCCGGATTTCAGTGTTCCAGACGAGGTCTTCGGGGATGGCAGCTGCTTCCTTCGTGCCTGACTCGGCACGCTCCCCTCACTGATCCCGAGGCGGTTTAGATGCGTCCAAGTCTTGCTGGGTCCCCACCTGGTCTGGTGCTGGGGTGTAGCCGGCACGGTCCTTTTTGTCCCCTCCGAGGCTGTTGCCCGTCCAGTGCGCCTCATCACTGGATCGTATGGGCACCCTCGCCGAGCCAGGCGATGTGTCGAACAATTCCCCTTTGCGGCCCTACAGGGCCGCGACCTCATTGCCAGTTGCCACCCGTGGCATCTCGACCCCACCCGGTCACCCGCCCTGCTGGGGAGAGGTCCCGCGTCGCCCGAAGGGAAGAGCGTATTTTCCCTCCCAGGGGCGTAAGTTGGCCAGTGCTTGAATGATAATACTAACAATAACCGAATGATGATAATACTAACAACACTACTATGAGTACGATGTTTACAAAACCGTTACTACAGTAATACTAATCATATAACGAGTTCCAATAAGAGTAATACTAACAATCGTAATATAGTTAATTCGAATAAGCAGCACCATATAAGAAAAGCGGCGACACATACATAAACCTTCGGAGGTCCGTGCAGATTTTCTGGGTCGGCGCTGAACCTCCCTCCGCCAGGGGTGGCGTCGGAGGCGCCGCCAGGGGTGTCCAGCGCTGGCTCAGGAACTCCGCGCAGACCTTGGGCGTCGCGTCATGGGGCGGCGATGCCGATGCACTTTTTGATCTGCGGGGCGAGAGCGAACCTCTTCCGCTGGAAGCTAAGCGGGACGCGCACAGCTTTAATTGGCAGAGAAAGGGCGGAAGAAGGCGGGGCCTCACGGTGGCCGGCAGAGGGCGAAGCCCTGGGATCAGGCGGTGCCGAAGTGGACGTGCAGGAGGAGGTACACCTTGGGCGATGCCGATACACGGGGGGGGGCAGCGAGGACTGCAGCAGAGGGGCCCTTCAAGGGGCCCTTTGAAGGGGCCCCTTTAGGGTCGGGGCCTTGCGGGCCCGAGAAGTGCACCTGTCTCCCCCCCATCGCCTCCATGTACGGCAGGTTCGCGTCGTGTCGACTGGCGGCGACCCCAGCGCGGGCGCTTGAGGTTGAACGCCGCCGGTGGCCCAGGATCGGCCCATCCTTGCACAGTCCGGCCTTTCTTGAGATTGCCGATCGTTCGAGTTTGAACGATCTCCGCGGTGTCAGGAGCCAATCGGCGTCACCCCAACATACTTATACCATATGTGCGTCGCCCCCCCCCCCCCGGGGGCGATGCGCGCACCAAGAACTCTTATAGTATATGCGCCGTGGCGGGCGCTACTCTGGCCACACTGGTCGGGAAACGATGCACAACAAGATGGGTATACTGCATGCTCGGGTCGGACGCGCGCCTCCGAGGAGAGCATATAGTCATAGCATGTCTCTGTGCGTCCAGGCCAGCGCCAGGGCTGCCACGGCGCGAGCCTGCCCTGGGCGACGCCCGCGGGCCTCCGAGCAGTGGTGCGCCTGCGGGAGCTTCCGCTCCTCCGCGCTTGGCCACGGCCATGGCCGGCGGGGGCCGGCCGCCCGGCTGGCGCGGACGCCCGTCGAAGACGCCGCCGCCGGTCATCGTCGTCGTCGTCGTCGTCGTCGCCGCCTAGGAGGCGAGGGATCGAGCAAGCGATGCTCGTGATATCGTGTGCAGCCTCAGGTGCGGCCCTCCGCGTGTGCAGGGCGCGCGCCCGGGCAGTGCGCAGGCCGCGGCCAGAGCCGGCCTGCAGCGGAGGCACGCTGCCGCTCCTTCGGCAAGAGGTACCCTCGTCGATTACGCCCTGCGATGACCGTGCATGGCGGGCAAGCCCTGCACCTTCGGCGACGGCTGCGGCGGCGGCTCCATGGCGGGCGCCGCTCTCGCGGGCGGTCTCGGCGGGTGTGAGACGGGGCAGATGACGGGCGGCGGCGGCTATGGCGGCGGGTCCGGCGGTTGGTGAAGGGGTCGTCGTCCTTCTCCTCCTCGTCGCCTCGCGTGGAGCGGACCTGGAGAATGAGCTGGGCTTCCCCCTTGTTGCTTTCATATCTTCCCGAGTCTAGGCCTCCAATTGGCGGCGAGCCCGGGGGGAAGTGCGAAGGGGCAGGCCTTCTCAGAAGGCTCGGAAGTCCCCCGGCTTTGAAGTTTTCTAAGCCTTCCCTGGAGACACAGAAAACCTCTCAGAAGGCGCGATGGCTTCTGAAAAGTCCCGCCGCCTTCTGAGAAGGCCTTCTCCTTTTCATTTCCCCACTCGCTCGCCGCCGATCCTAGGTGGGGTCGGAGCAGACGGGGTCGGAGGATTGCGCCGCATCGCCGACGCATCGGCGATGCGGCTCGATGTGGGGCCCACTTTTCTCCACGCCGACGTCGCCGATGCATCGCTGACGTCGCCGACGCATCGGCGATGCGGCGCGATTCTCCGACCACGTCTACCCGGACCCCACTTGGGAGGCCTCTCCCTGCGGCCTGATGTGCGAGCATTGTGATGACACTGCCCCCCCAGCGGCTCCACCACTGCCACCTTCTCCGCCCCCGCTTACTGTTGTAGCACTCGTCCACAGCCCAGCGAAACAAATACAGGTCGTGGCCGCCGCCACCACCGCGGGGTGTCTGGCCGCCGGGTCTCCTGGCCACGCCGTCGGTGAGCTGGCACGTGTGCGACACCAGCGTGCAGACGCATTCGTGACGTTGCGTGCATGCCGATGAAAAAAAAAACGACAGCGCGTGCGTGTAAGCTGCATGTATGGGCCAGCGTGTCCATCGCTCAGGCCACCCGCCCCGCGGGGGCGCGGAGATCTTCGCGCTGCGCGCGAATCGCGGCCTGGGCCAGAGCGGATGCCCTTCTCGAGGGGGGTCGGCGCGGGGGCACGCGGGTGATCGCGCGTAGAGGCTCACGCGCGATGCGCGAGGTTAGGTCGCCTAGTCGTACGCGTGGCAACGAACCTATCGTACCCGTCGGTCGTCGAAAGTAGGTGTCTTGGATACCCAGACTCCAATCTACTCCAGGCGCCTTCCTGCTTGAATCGTCGAGTGGTTTTCCCTCTTACTCTTTGGGGGTGTGGCGGGAACCCGATATCCTTTCAACGCCTCTCTACTTCATGTTCTTTCCCACTTCTTCCAGTCGATGGGTATGCGTGCAGGTTGCGTGCATGTGGCAAGTAAGGCCGTAGCGTGTTTGTGTGGCCCTGAAGTCCTCGTCCTTTTGCAGCCGCTGTGCCCGATTGTCAGCATCCATGCCCATCGGTCACCGGAAGCAGGTGTTTTTGGATCTCCAGGTGCCAGTCTACCTCACGCGCCTTGCTACTTCCAGGATCGAGCGGTTTTCCCTCCCGCTTCGTCTTCAGGGGGCGGTCGGAGACCCAGTCTGCTTTCAACGCCATCCCACTTCATGCCTCTGCCCACGTCTTCCGACCGATGGGTATCCGTATCGGGGTCCGCAGCGGCAGGCACGGAGCACGCGTGAGGAGAGCGGGCAGCCCATCAAGAGGGCAGCGATGAAGTGCAGTGTGGGACACGGGGGGAGTCGGAGGTTCATGGACCTCCTACCCTGGCACGTCGATGAGCGAATCTGCCGCTTTCGGTTCGCGAGAGGGCGTCGCGGCCGTCCTTTTTGCGGGTCCAGGTCCGTCGGCTTCGGTCTTAGGCCGTTTTCACAAAAGGGAGGTCTACTAAGTGGATGTTTGTCCACCGCCGAGGGAGGCCACATGATTGAATACGCAGCAAGGGGACTTCCTGTGCAGAGTGCGCGGGACTTGTGTGGTGATACATTGGGACATGCGTTCTTACCATGCACCCACGGCGATCAAGGCGTTGTCTTTTTCGTTCGAGCCCTTGCAGTTTTCTTTTGGTGCGACCTGGTTTGGCATGTTACGCGGACTTCCTCGTCTTGAGCCCAGATCAGCCGTAGCACTTCATACCCTGTACTTTTCTTATACCTGACCGTGGGTGTAGCGATGCGCATCCATGCGCATGCGAGAGAGACGAAAGGCAACGGGTGTGGAGGGATGGCGAGTTGCTGCTTATGCGTCGACAAGCACTTTCGCTAATGGTGGGGCCGATGGATGATGGGTCCTGTCAGTCATTGCACCTGCGCAACACAAGAGCGTACACTGGAATGTCTATGCAATGAATTCTAGACGCTTCGCGTAACCCCGCCTGCAGTGGATGGCTCTGGCCACGGACTTGTGCCACCTCCTGGGTTCGAGGGGCACTACACTGCGCATAGATACCCGCGACGTTCCGTGGGTTTCTGCTCCTGCGGTCGGCTGAAATAACCCTGCCCAGTTTCTTTGCCCGCGTTGAGTGCGGGCCGTGGTGCAGAGGCAACTGGCTGAAGGCCCCCCCCGTGCTTCACCCTTTGAAGTCCAGCTGTATGCTAAGTGGTTTCCCCCCATCGTCGGCGACGGAAGTGATCATCATTCTGTTGGGTCCTCGGCCGCCAGTGTCGCTTGCCCTGGGCCACGCTCGGATACCTTCGTCGCCCGCAGGTCATCAGGCCCCTGGTTCATTGGCTTCAGCTTCGAACTCAAGAGGGCTTCGCGGTGAGCGTCGAACACGTGTGGTGTTCTGTGAGTGAGGCCTGGTTCCTCCCTTTCTTTTCCCCGTCGCTGCCTGCCCCTCCCGTTCTCTCCCCCCCCTGTCGCCGCGTCCTTCGCCGCCCGGTTTGGGGCTGGCGCCACTGTGCGACGCTCCGCTGACTGTTGTCGGCCGCGGTGCTCAGGTGCGGCTCCGGCCTGTATTCTGTCTGCCCATCCGTGGCCGACTCGCCTCTGCTGCACTCCGGCAGGGTTTCGGTCCGGCCCCACCTGCGGGTCCGGCCTGTGGTTGCCCACCTGTGGCCGCCTCTCTACCTAATCGTCTTGCATGTGCATTCCGCGCGTTCTCGCGCTAATTACCGTGCCCTGTGCCCCAGCCTCGATCACACCGCCCTCTGGACTTTTCCGTGCGGGCCGCAAATAAAAAGAAAAAGTATCTCACCCTGGTTCTCGCGCTCACGCCGACGTCTGTGGCGTCGCCTTTGCCTTTCTCAATTCCACCTCGACCGGCGGTTCTTTGGCCGCGGCCACCCTGGTGCCCACGCAGTTGCCTGGGGCCCGGTCTCATGCCTTAATTTACGGAGTTGACCCTGGTCGTCGTCTATCCCGACTTCCTGGTGCTTCCGACGCCCTGCATATTTGCACGCTGGCAGTTCGACTCAGTTTCAGTCTCCCCTGCCACCCGCCCGCCGCTGGGCCGCCGCGTGAGGCCTCGGCTTGCTGCGTTAGTCGTAGCCTGTTCGCGCTGCCTTTGCTCAATTAGTCTCCGCGTAGGCCGCTTTGACTTGACTCGCCGCCGGCGCGCTCGCCCGCGGCCGCTGATCAAAAAGTAACCCCACCAGCCCGTCGCCACCCCTGGTGTGCTGACTGCGGGTCACGCTTCTTCCCTCTGCAGGGCTTCTGGTGCGCGACTTCGCTGGCGCCACCTCTTGCACCCGCCAGGCCTCGGGTCGCTGCTTGGGTTTCTCTGAGTTGCTTCCCCGGCCCCTTTCGTGGTGCCCCCGCGCCATTTTGGCCGCGCTGCAGCTTCGGTTGCCCAATTCACTCGCGTTCGTGCGTTCCGCTGCTGTTGGACCTTGTGGCCTCGGCCACCCTGGTACTCCGCAGCTTGCTGATGCTCACGCCCCCACTGGGTACACAATTCGGCCATTGGCAGTCGGTTCGCTTGGCTGCGGCCACCCTGGTACTTCCGCAGTCCTACGGGTGCCTACGCCCTGGCACTTATTTCCTCGCAGCTTGCAGCCCCTGGCCGCCGTCCACCCTGGCAGCCAACCCTTTCTGCAACGCGTTGCATGCGTGCGCCCTGGCAGTGCAGCTCCCCAGCAGTTGCTGTCAGCCCTTTCCCACTCGCCGGCCCGGCCGCCGAGGTGCTGCGTGAGGCTTCGGCCCACCGTTTTAGGTTAATTCGTTTTTGCGCGCCCCGCTCTGACTGGAGTCGCCGCTGGCGCGCTCGCCTGCGGCCGCTGACCATATGTATGTATGTATGTATGTATGTATGTATGTATGTATGTACGTACCTATGTATGTATGTATGTATGTATGTATGTATGTATGTATGTATGTATATATATATATATATATATATATATAGATTGTATGTATATATGTATATATGTATATGTATATGTATATGTATATGTATATGCATATGTATATGTATATGTATATGTATATGTATATGTATATGTATATGTATATGTATATGTATATGTATATGTATATGTATATGTATATATATTCAAAAATAAGACAAAAGTCGTATAGGGACTATTTTTTTGCAACATGTAACGACTATTTTGGAGTATTTTCTGGGAATTTTCAAGTTTTCGCCCAAAATCCGCCTGTAGGGGGGCATGCCCGACCTAACCCTTGACCTCCTTGTGGGATGCCCCTGGGCCCCCTTCCGCCTCCTGGCCAGTGGCAGCGATGGGGATCGGCGTCAAAGGGGGGACGCATCGACCTCCAATTGTCCATTCATCGCCGGAAGGGGCCCGATAATTGGCCCCACCCCGCTCAGGAACGTGGAGGCTTGTTTTCGGGGCATTATCGCCGATTTCATGTCGACGTTTCTCCACGAATTCCAGTCCCCTTGTATCGTTGAGTCTCATCTGGCCATCTGGGCGACGGAAGAAAAGGGGTGTCGACTGCGTAGACATTCGCGTACAAGCTTCCTGCGCGAGGTCGTGCGTAAGCGCTTTGTTCTCCACGCGGTGTGCCACGTTGGCGGACCCGCGTAAGCCGCGGCGTAAGGTCACTATGCCATCGTGAGTAAGACGCGTGCCCTTTCGTCGCTCCTCTGGCCGTGGAAGCCCCTCACCACGGCGTGCTCCCGGCGGTCAAAGGGCGCAGATTCGGAGAGAACCGAGTGGCGGCGCCGGCGTCTAGATTTCCCCTCTAACGAGACGTCTCTCGCCTGCTGACGAGGGAGGGGTCACTCGTAGCGTCGCTCGTGGGCGGAAGACTGAAGTCGGGACTGTCCCCCTACAGGGGGATTTTCAACGAAAAATTAAGAATACCCAAAAATACCCCCCAAAGGTCAAACATATTCAAGACATAGTCCCCATTTTTTTTTTTTTTTTTTTTGTTTTTTTTTTTTTTTTTTTTCTTTTATTATTTATTTATTTATATATTTACATATTTATTTATTTATGTATTTATTTACTTTTTCATTCATTTTTTTATTTATTTATTTATTTATTTATTTATTTATTTATATTATATATATATATATATATATATATATATATATATATATATATATATATATTTTTTCAAAAATTGCTCGGGTATTTCTATGTTTCGTCGAAAATCCCCCTGTAGGGGGACAGGCCCGACCTATCGGAAGACGCCTCCATACCCAAGGCCACGGCCCCGCCGGCGGGCCCCTGGAGCGCGACTTCGTGGGCACGGGGCGGCTTTTTGTCGGGTGTCCCGCGCAGAGCGCATCCATGCGCCCGCGCATCCGCGGGATCGCGCTCCAGAGGCCAGACCGCGAGGGCGTGGATACGGATGCCTTCGCCACTCGTGAGCCGCGTTGCCGACACGGCCTCGGGTACCTCTGGATGGTGTGGGGAGATGACGGGGCTGGTGGTGATGGGCGTGCAGGAGGCGAAATAGAGGCGGCCGGGGGGAAGGAGGGCCCAGGGGCAACATCAGGGGAGGCAGGCTCAGGGAGGAATGCATCCACCAACATCAGGGGAGGCAGGCTCAGGGAGGAATGCATCCACCCCCGTTTGCCCTCCCATCGCCGACATGGGCCCGACCACCCGCCCCGTCCTGGGCCGGGCGGATTCGCAGTCTGGAGCCCATCGCCGCTGTGCGGGCGATGCGTCGCCTCTTCCAGGTCGATGCTTCTCGGGAGGGGCAAAACACACACAGACACAATTCATCGCCGATCCCCCAGAAAATACAGGAAAAACATGGGAGGTGGGGGGAAGACAAAGACCCCGAAAATGTGGAAAGATATGGGGAGAATCCTTTGTTTGTGCGTATTGATTCGTGTGTCCCAGGGCCCCTTCGGTTTCCCTCTTGAGCCGCTTCCCTCGTGAGGCTGCTTCTCAGGAGAGCGGAGGGAGGGCGCCGGGGAGGCGCCCAGGGCCGCAGGCCCGGGAGGTCGACACCGGCACCAGGATCGGCCGTGGGCCTCACCCTCCTCCCCCTGCTCCTCCTCCTCCTCCTCCTCCTCCTCCTCCTCCTCCTCCTCCTCCTCCTCCTCCTCCTCCTCTGATGTTGCCCCTGGGCCCTCCTTCCCCCCGGCCGCCTCTATTTCGCCTCCTGCACGCTCAACCGAGGGAAGGAGGTCCCGATCTCGGTGATGGTGGTAATATCCTGGCTTCGAGGTGGCCGAGATGTTTCCACTAGCACCGACATCTAGGACCATCTTCCCCCTGTGGAGGCACCCCCCTGTGTCGGTGTTGGTGCCCACCTCCGAGCCTCCAACCCGGGGAGGTGAAGACGACCAGCACATCCGGATCGACTCGTTCGACGGCTCCCTGCTGCGCTGGACCGTAGACAGAAAGGAGTTCGGCAGAGTCCGGGGTGGCCTGACCGCCACGCAGGGCGACGAGAGGAGCCGCCGAGGGGAGCTTGGGCATCCTCCTTCGCCCTCTGCCTGCTACTCCTCCTTCTCCTCCTCCTCCTCCTCCTCCTCTGCTCCTTCCTACGCTTTCTGACAATTTTCGGTTCAAGCCTTGTCCATTGTCGCATATATTTGGCCAGCCCGCTTTTGACATTCCATGCCGCGTTTGCGTGAGATGAAGGTGCGTACCGTCTGGCCAAGCAGTTTTTGCCCGTCGTGCGGAGCGATCTTCCTGACAGCGTCTGCAGGCACCCGCCGCGCTGCCGCGCCGCAGCCAATTTCGCTGTTCTCATGTCGCGTGGGGCACGGTGCGCAGAGCGGAGGCACGCGCCGTTTCGCAAGCCTGGTTTCCACCTCCTGGACTAGCTACTTGCACACGGCGCAGTCGGTCACGTCTGGGAGAGTGCTTCGGAGCGTGTTTCATGCACTCTGGACGGAAGCAGTGTCGCCCGCTCGATTGGTGCGTCGCGGTGTCGCCTTCTTGTGTCCAATTTCTTGGAGTGTTTCGAGTGATATGGTGAGTCTGCTCCGATGTGCGAAGCAGAAACATGAGAAGCGGGACGGGCTACAGGATTTCCAGTTGCACGTGGGCATTACTACGACAAATGTGTACACGGTGCTTGTTGTGATACGCTATGTCATCGGTTTCAAATATTACGTTTACCACAGGCCAATCGTAGGTTTCGATGCGCAAGTGCTCGCTGTCTTTGCGTAAACGGCATACTAGACCTCATGCTTGAAACACGAGTGTCCGAATGTCACGCAGTGCTTGTCCGTGAAGGGCAGTGATTTTAACTACCCTTCCTGTCACCAGGCAATTCAAGCAGTTGGAGCTGAGAGCAGTGGATTCGTGACCGATCGGACTTGCGGATCCCTGAAGGATTCCTAAAGGGTTCTTGAGGGACTTCTGCGGGTTCATGATGAACCCTGAAGGATTTTTGAGGATTCCTTGGGGATTCTTGGGGATGCCTGAAGGATTCTTGAGAATTTCTCAAGGATTCTGGAGGATTCCTGAAGGATTCTTGAGGGTTCCTGAATGATGCATGCGGATTTTGGGGGATTTTGGCAGGATTCTTGAGGAGTCTTGGGGCTTTCCTGGAGGATTTTCGATGGATTTCCACTGACTCCAGATGGATTCTCGAGGGATTTTGGGCGGATTCCTGAGGGACTGGAGGGATTCCTGAGGGGCACTTGCGGTTTCCTGGGGATCCCTGGAGGATTCTCGAGGGAGTATTGAGGATTCTTCATGGGGCTCTCACGTTTGTCATTCCTCATGCGTTCTCCGTCGTGGTCGCGGTGTCAGTCGTCAGTCGTCCGTCGCTAGTGGTCCATCGTCGTCGTGCTCTCCCTCTCTCTCTCTCTCTCCCCCTCTCGCGCGCGCGCCGCCGCCCGTGGGGCATGGGAGGGTCTGGAAGTGCAGGAGGAGGCGGAGGGGGAGGAGGAGGAGGAGGAGGAGGAGGAGGAGGAGGAGGAGGAGGAGGAAGAAGAGGAGGAGGAGGAGGAGGAAGAAGACGAGGAAGAGGAGGAGGAGGAGGAGGAGAAGGAGGAGGAGGATGCGAGGGAGGAGGACAATTTGGAGGAAGAGGAATATCATGATGATAATGATAATGCTGCTGCTGCTGCTGCTGCTGATGATGATGATGATGATGATGATGATGATGATAATGCTGCTGCTGATGATGATGATGATGATGAGGAGGAGGAGGAGGAGGGGGAGGACGATCACAATATTATCATGGTGATGCTGATGCTGATGCTGATGCTGCTGATGAGGATGCTGATGCTGATGCTGATGGTGATGCTGGTGATGATGCTGATGTGGATGGCGATTTTGGATGACGATGATGACGCTGCTGCTCATGATGATTATGGTGATGGTGGTGCTGTTGATGATGATGATGGTGCTGATGGTGATGCTGATGATGATGATGATGATGATGATGATGATGATGATGATGATAGTGATGATGATGATGATGATGGTGGTGATGATGATGATGATGATGATGATGCTGATTGTGTGAATGACAGTGTGAATGATAATGAGGATAAAGATGGCGAAGTGGGGCATGAGGGGAGGAGGGGGATGATGATTAAGGAGGAGGAGGAGGAGAAGAGGCTGGAGGCTGGAAGGAATTGATACAATACGAGGGAAGTGGAGGAGGAGAAGCAGAGGGAGGATAAAGCATTCGGATGATGATGATGGTGATGATGATGATGATGATGATGATGATGATGATGATGATGATGATGATGATGATGATGATGATACTGATGATGATGATGCCGATGATTATTCTGGGATAGCTATGATGCTGCTGATGATTATGCTGATGATGCTGATGATGATGCTGATGACGAACTGCCGACGATCGGACGGATCGCAACCGCTTTTTAAGATTTTCACCGGGAAGCTTAAGGGAGCTCATTGCATCCAGAAGCGCTCTTATGATCTCTCCCTCCATCGAAGCCTTCTTGAAGTGCCTCCCAAAACGTCGCAACCACTTCGGACTGATCGCAAGTGGTCGCGATCGGCCCGAAGTGGTCGACGATCGGTCCGAAGTGGTTGCGATCGGTCGTGCTCGCGTAGGGAGAGGGACAAGCCCTTCCCCGAGGGGGAACAAGGGGGTTGGGAAAAGAAGCCCGGTTCAGTCACTCACGCCTTGAAGGGCTGGTGGGATTCTCTGCTTCCTGCTCTGCCTCCTCCGATGGTGCATCGATAGGCAGGGTATCGGAAGAGAGTGTTGCGCAGCCGGGCGTCGGCTCAGGAGGCATAGCCCAGCGCCCGCAGCTCGGAGGCTTTGCGCCGACGCGAGGGGAGGGGCGCCTTCCCCTGCCGCCTGGTCCCTGGAACACCCTGATCAGCGGGATTCGAAGAAGAACAAAACGCTATATGTAAACTCTTTGCGCTCCGTTCGGACTTCTTGGATCCGCGCCAGGATCCTCCTGGCGGCGCCTCTGGCGCCGCCCCCCGCGCGCTCCGCGCGCCAGGGAGGGGGGTCCTGCGCAGATCCAAGAAGTCCGCGCGGAGCGCCAACAGTTTGTGCTCATGGCGCTCTTTCTTCCTCCAGGGGGATCGCTGCTCTCCTGGCTCTTCTCCGCCTCAGCAACGCGCAGAGGGGGGTGGGGGGAGGGGGGAGGGCTTCTGAGAAGCACCCCTGCGTCTTCGAAGGCGAGGGCCTCATCTATAGATGTAAGGCCAGCGCCTTTTAAGAAGCAGCCTCCTTCTAAGAAGCCCTCCCCCTCCCTCCACCCCCTTGTGCGCGCCGTCAACCGCCCCCGACGGTGGCGCCCCATGGTCTGGCGGTCCCCGGCCAGGAGCCAGCCTGGGACATATCCCTATCCCTATGCTGGGCATCGCCTCATCACGATGCCAATCTCAGGGACTCCCTTATGTTTTGAGGGCGCATCCCTAAGATTGTCATCGCCTTTTGGCGTGTCAATCTCAGGGATAGGGATATGATCGAGGCTGGTAAGGGATCGCTGCTCTTCTGGCGCTTCTCCGCCTCCGACGGCGGCACCCCTATGGTCTGGTGGTCCCCGGCCAGGTTGCCAGCCGCGCCGCGTGGCCCCCTCGTGGCCCCGCGCAACACCCCGCGGGCTCCGCAGAGGCCTCGGCCCGGCCGCCCGCGGCCCGCGCCACCCCGTGTGATTCAGGAGGGAAAAAAAACACACAGACACAATTAATCGTCGATCCCCCCGAAAATATGGGAAACTATGGGAAGTGGGGGGGGAAGACAGAAGCCCCGAAAATATGGGGAAATATGGGGAGTCCTTTTCTTTGTGGTGTGTATTGATGTGTGTGTCCCTGGGCCCCTTGAGTGATGCGGAAGTCGTCCCCCTCCTCCCTCCTCGTCCCCCTCCTCCTGCAACGCCTCGGGGAGGCCCAGGCCGTGCGGCGGGTGCCTCCGAGAGACCCCGCCGAAGGCCACCACGAGTTCCCCTTTTCTCGAGGGGGCGCCCGTGCCGGGGAGCGGAGGCCTCGCGCGGCGCGCAATCGTCGTGTCGCAGTCGGGCCGAGGCAGAGAGACGGCGGTCGGCTCGGGGCGCTCGTCTTCGCCCGCCTGCTTCTCCCCTCCCCTCCCTCCCCTGCCAGGCCTCTCGAGGCACCGCGCGAGGGCATCACCTGGCGATGCCTCGAGAAGCATGGGGAGGAGGAGGAGGAGGAGGAGGGGGAGGAGGAGGAGGAGGAGGAGGGGGAGGAGGAGGAGGAGGAGGAGGAGGAGGAGGAGGAGGAGGAGGAGGAGGAGCAGTCCGGTGTTCTGCAGCCTTTTGAGGTCCGGGGGGAGTCCAGACTGCCACGACGACGCCCAGGAGCTGCCTGGGCCAGCGGCCGCGCGGTTGGAGGAGGGCACCCTGATGCTCTCCGCGCTCGTTGGATGCTCTTGTGTATCCTGGGGGAGGGCACCCGTGAATGCTCCTCCGTCTGGCCGGCGGAGGGTCTCGTGCTCTTGGAGGGTGTGCTTCTGTTTTAGGTCCGGCCGCAGTTGTGCTATCTGGTCCACGCGTCCGCCCTCTCGGCTGCGGGACGACGTTCGCGCGGCGGTGCTCTCACGGGAGTCCGACGCCACTCCGACGCGCTTCGAGCGTGCCTCCGGCGTAAATTCGGCGTGGATCCGACGGGTCTCAGGCTGCTGCGCGAGGCCTCCAGGCCTGGTCCAGATCAGTTCTTTACCGGATCCAGGAGGCGGAGGAGGGCGGAGGAGGAGGAGGAGCCGTTTTCGAGCCGGTTTCGAGCGTCCTTCGGCTCTCCAGGCGGCCCAGGCCGTGTCCGCTGCGGGGGCCCGTTCATTTGCTGGCGCGCCGTGTCCAGGATCAAGTGGCAAATTCGTGGGCGAGCGGTGCAGAAGCGGCGCTGCCGTTCCCAGGGCCCACTCGGAGCCCCCCGTCACCTGGCGTCTTCAGGGGCAACGTCAGGGGGGGAAATAGGGAAACGAACAATGACATAAACATGAAAACTCGGAGGCCCGCGCGGATTTCTCGGATCGGCGCTGGGGCCCCCTGGCGGCGCCTCTGGCGCCGCCCCTGGCGCGCTCCGCGCGCCAGGGAGGGGGGTCCAGCGAGTACCCAAGAAATCCGCGCGGGCCTCCGAGTTTTTATGTTTATGTCATTGTTCGTTCCCCTGTGAAAGGCTCAGGGCTTCCCCACTCCAGCCGCCGGAGGCCCCGCCCGCCTGTGCCCTGTCTCCCTGATTGAAGCTGTGCGTAGCCCGCCTAGCTTTTAGCGGAAGAGGTTCGCTCTCGCCCCGCCGACCAACAAAAACTGTGAAAGGCTCAGGGTGGGTGAGGCATCGGCCCCCAGGCACCCATTCGTTGCCGATCTATAGGGGCTTAGCAGCTCACCCCGCCCGGGAGCGTGCGGGTCTGCTACCTCTGGGGGGCCTGTCGCCGATCTGTCGGCGGTGTATCGCGGATTCCAGCGTGAAGTGGGGCGTGTCCCTCTACTGGAGGAGCACTCGAAAATAGTAAAACATAGTATGGGGGCGATTTTTCTCATACATATATATATATATATATATATATATATATATATATATATATCATAGTTTTAATGCTATTATTTTGACCATTTGTGAGTATTCAGTGACTGCTTTTTGTATTTGTTTCGTCCTCAATCCGTCTGCAGGAGGACACGCCCGACCGAATCCCAGCTTGATCCGGTCCCCCAGTCACGTCTCCCCTCGTTTGGCTCTGCATAGTTGCTGCTGGCTGACGGCGGCGCGTTTCAGGAGGGAACAAAAGCCATATTTTTTTTGGTCCGCAGGGCGAGAGCGAGCCTCTTCCGCCAAAAGCTCCGCGGGACGCGCGCAGCTTCTCACTGATATGGGAACAGCCACGCAGACACAGTTCGGTCGCCGACTCCCAGGGAAGTCCCTGGGAGGCTGCGGGAAGCGGCGGGGAAGCCGGAGGCCCAGGCAGCAAGGGGGGGAGGCGTGGGGAGACTCCTGCGGTCTGCGCCTGCTCGCCCTGCGTGTGCCGGGGCCCGTCCCCCCCCCTCTTGGCCTTGGCGTGCGGCCCCGCCTTCCTTTTCCCCCGTTCTCTGTGAGTGAGAGCCGTGCGCGGCCCGCTCCGCTTCGACCCGCACGCGAGGCTCGCGCTCGACCCGCGGAGCAGAAGAGTGTGCCCCAGGGCCCCCTCGCCTGCACGGCTGCCGCGCGCCGACGGCGGTCTGCGCCGCGCTGCCCTGCCTGTTGGCGGTCCAGCGCCGTGCTCTCTCCCTGCCCCTCGCCTGACGTCGGGCCCGTCCCTCTGCCTGTTTGGGGGCAGTTCGGTTCCTTTGTCAAGCACATCGTCGTCGGCACCGCCTGCTTCCGGGGCTCTGCCCTCTCTTGGCCTTGACGTGGAGGCCCCTCCTTCTGCCTTCCCCCCCCTGTTCATTGAAGCCGTGCGCGGCCCGCTCAGCTTCGACCGGAAGAGGTGCGCTCTCGACCCGCGGATCAAAAAAAGTTTGGGGGTAGTTTTTGGGTATTCTTAATGTTTCGTCCAAGATCCGCCTGTCGGGGGACGCCCGACCTAACCCTCGCTTCGCTCGGCCTCTCGGGGCCCTCGTGCTTTGTATGGGAGGTGCCGCTTGGGCTCCGACCCATCACCACTCACCAAACCATCCCAACCCAATCCGAAGGCCTCAATTTGCCCTCCATTCCCAGTGGGGGGGGAAAATACACTGAACCCGTACCCCACCAACCCGAAATTCGGGTCAAATTCGGGTCTTCGGGTTGGGTTGGGGTGGTTTGGTAGGTAGTCAACCCACGTCCAAGCAAGTGGCACGCATGCGGCGAGGGTCAGGCCAGGCGGCGTCAGGGGACAGAGGGGTTCTCGGAGCCATCCCGGTGTTCTCCCAGGGCCACCATGACCGTCACGAGGAGGCAGGGGGTCCGGGCCTGGCGACGAGCGAACGGGCGAACGACCACGAAAATGAAGGGCTCCGAGCTCTCGAATACAGCTGTGCCAGCGAACGAGACACCCTCTCCACTCGGGGGCGGCAGAGAGGGGGGTGATGACTAGGGGGGGTGGATATCATGGCGGGGGCCATGACATCTCCCCAGGTCTCATGGCGCCTCTTCTCACTTCATTGCGTCCCTGGCCCCCCCGCTGGGCCGCGCACGTGCCGCCGGTCATGATTTGCACCCCCCCCTCTTGGACACCCCCCTCCTGGCCGCTCCCGAGATCCTCTGGGGGTCGACGCCGTGAGAAAATCACGACATCGGGGGTCTGAACCAAGGGCGTTTTTTTGGCCGTCTGCGGTCTCCGCGGGGGCCCTGGAGGAGGGGGAGGAGGAGGAGGAGGAGGGGGAGGAGGAGGAAGTGGAGGAGGAGGAGGAGGAAGAGGAGGAGGAGGAGGAGGAGGAGGACGCCGCTCCCGATCCACGGCCGCTCAGGACGCGCGCGGCCTCCTCCTTCGAGGCCGCCGGCAGCTTCCGCGGCCTGCTGCACTTCGAGTGCCGGCCCCCCAGCCGGCCCCGCTCCGGCCCGCCGGGCCGTGGCGGGCGGGCTCCTCGGCGTCGGGCATGCAGTCGGGGCGCCGAAGAAGGAACCCTTCTCGTAGGTTTTCCGCAGGTTTGCCTTCTGTTTTCCGTAGGCTTTCGAGGGGGAATCGAAGTTTAATTCGTGGAGAAAAGGGGCCTCGTTCCTCATTCAGGGTTCCTTCGGTCAGCGCCCCGACGGCACGGACAGGTCCGTGTCCGTGCCCTCGCTCTGGGGATGAGAGCCCAGAGATCCGAGGCTCCGACAAAAAATTGTAGCGGCCGGTTTTTTGCCGTTTCGACCTCCGGGGGCCCTCAACGGGCCCCGGGATAGTCAGAAAACGACTCAGGGTGAAAAGCCGGTCCTAGGGAAGTGGTCCGGACCTCCAGGGGTGCACGCATCGAGAATCTTGGAGCGCTGGATGTCTGGGTCCCGTCGTTCTGGCCATTTTGGGCCTCCTGGGAAGCCCTCGTCGCAAAGGCTGGATTCTCCTCGGAATTCGTGTCAGAGCGCGCCTCTGGAGAGGTCCGCGGAGTAGCAGTACTCTTCAAAGTGACTGGGCCGAACGGTCATTCGCTGCTCCAGGGCGCGTGGCTGAAGTAGAGTTCTGCGGAGCGGATTGTTGTTTTTTGTTTTTAGTTCCCAACCATCTTGTGGTGTTGGGTCCTCATTTTGAAGAGACAGCGCCCTCGTTCCCACTCCTCCTTCCCCTCCTCCCCCTCCTCCCTCTTCCCATCCGCCTCGTCATCGTCATCGTCAGCGTTATCATCGTCATTGTCATCGCCATCGTCATGATCCACATCATCATGAGCATCGCCATCGCCATCGTCAGCGCTGCGCCCCTCACACGGTTCGTGGCCCCACAGGGAGCTCCACCGAAGGCCCCAGTGGCAGGGTCCGCATGCGGGGGCCGCCACCCGTTTTGGCACACCCCTCACACTGTTCGTGGCCCTGTATTAGGCAGCTCCACCGAAGGCCTCAGTGACAGGGTCCACATGGCGGCGCCGCCCCATTTTGGCGCACCCCTCACACGGTGGCCCCTGCTCCGATGGGGTGGAGGGGAGAGGGAGGAGGAAGAGAACGAATAGGGGGGGAGGAGGGAGAGGAGGAGGGGAGGAGAAGGAGGGGAGGGAGAGGAACGGAGGGAGGAGAGAGAGAGAGAGATAGGGTAGGCAGGGGAGCGAGGGAGAAGGGAACAAGCCCCACCCAAACACACGTCCCTCCCCCTTGAAGTCTATGAGTCCATTGAAGTCAACAAGGGGCTCGAGACGACCAGCAGGGGATGCAAGTCCAGGTCACGGGTCCATGAGGATGAAACCATTGAGGACCCAAATCTGTGAAGATATAGATGAAGGAATCCATGCGCATATGATGCAACATTTTGCTAGGTTTGGGAAGGCGTATGGTGCTGTCCCTTTGGTGTCGGACAGGCTTACGGCGGCGACCGGCAGCGACGCCGCCAGCGGCGTTCAGCGTTGAACTCCGCGGGCGACTGGGACGGATGTTCGACGTTCGATGTGCAACGATTTGGACGTTTCGGAAACGGCCGATCGTTCAAGGTCAAGCGATCTCCGCGGTGTCAGCTAAGTCTTGCCTGTCCCTCTACAGGAGGAATCTTCAAAAAGAGTCAAACAGTTTGTCGGGGGACTATGACGTTTTGATCGTCGTGTTTTTGAGCGCTTCTGGAGGTTTTTTTTTTGGGGGTATCTTTTATTCTTCGTCCTAAATCATAAGCCAACGCCGAAGTCGGCGCCCTTGAGGTGTGGGGGAGGCGGGCGTCGCACCCCCCTCACGGTGGGGGGAGGTGGGCGTGCGGGCCGCCCTCCCCGGACGCCGCACGCACCACGTCGGGGGTGGCGGAGGCTTGCGCCATGAGGTTTAGATGTGCTGCTTCGGGTGGAGGTTTGCTCCATGACTGGTGTACGTACTGTCACTCTGAGTGAGAATAGAGCAAGGTCCCCCCACCCTCCCCCTCCCCTCCCACATCCAAGAGCTCCTGTGAGTTTCACGTCCGAGAGCTCCGCGAGGAAAAGGCGGAAGGAGGGGGGAGGAGGAGCAGGAGGAGGAGCAGGAGGAGGAGGAGGGAGGGCGGAGGCGGAGGAGGAGGAGGAGAGGAGGGGCGAGGGAGGAGCAGGAGGAGGGAGGAGGGGGCAGGGAGCAGGGAGCAGGGACCAGGAGGAGGACGACGAGGGGGCACGGGGCGCAGGGGAAAACGGCGAGCGCGGGCCGCCGCCGCAGAGGTCTCCTCTGCCTGCCGCCCCCGGCCAGTGGCGCGGCCGCCGGCACGGCGGCGGCGGCGCTCGCCGCGGGCGGCGCCGCCGCGGGCGGCGCCCGGGCCACCGCCGCTGCCGGTGGGGGGGCCGGGCGTGCTCGCGGAAGTGTACACCTTAGGCGATGGTTAAGAAAACCCAAGTTTTCGGCCAGAGTCTCGATTATTCTTAATGTTTCCATGTAAATCCTAAGATTTCGATGGAAATTCTGGGCTTCTACTCAAGTTCTGAGACTATGAATTTCTTAACCCATGATTTCTTAAGCATTTCGCAGGGTGTAAGCCGGAATGGGAGGGGTTGCGCAGAGCAGGTCTCGACCTAAATGAGGGGGACAACAAGTGACATAAACACAAGAACTGGGAGGTCCGCGCGGATTTCTCGGATCGGCGCCGGCCCCCCCCCCCCCCCGGCGGCGCCTCCGGCGCCGCCCCTGGTGCGCTCCGCGCGCCAGGGAGGGGGGGTCCAGCGCCGATTCGAAAAATCTGCGCGGACCTTCGAGTTTTATGTTTATGCCACTTTTTTGTTCCCCTAGTGCTCGCGGAAGTCCAATCCAGAATGGGAGGGGTTGCGCAGAGCAGGTCTCGACCTAAGCTCCAGGCCTCCGAGATGGGGTCGGAGCAGATGGGGTCGGAGGATCGCGCCGCGTCGCCGATGCATCGCCGATGCGGCTCAACGCGGAGCCCGAGTTGATCCACGTCGACGCTGCCGATGCATCGCCGAAGTCGACGTTACATCGCCGATGCATCGCCCATGCATCGGCGATGTGGCGCGATCCTCCGACCCCATTTACTCGGACCCCATCAAGGAGGCCTCTATAAACAGTGTTCTGGCGATTTCGTGGGCCGTGTTCGTTTCGGCTTCGTTCTGCAGGAAGGGCTGAGCGAAGACAGGACGAAAACGGAGCGAAAACGGAAGACCGAGCCCGAGCCGAGCGAAAACGGAAGATACCGTTTAGGTCGAGCCCTGGGCCAGAGTAGGTGCCATAGTATTTGCAGCAGTTTTGCATGGATGCAACGGCTTGCGGTCTGGGCGCAGCAGTTGCGCGTGGATTCAATCGCGTATGTGTTCAAGCGCAAAAGGTTGCCTTGCAGTAGTTCGTGCTCCTCAGCAACAGTTCGCGCAAGAGTTCGCGCAAGAGTTCGCGCAAGCGAACTATTGCACCTCCCAACGCCCCCCCATTGGTGATGACGTGGCTCCAGTCTAAAGGAAAGGATGGTTCTTGCTCTGGCGGTATGACTTTCCGCGCGAGAGGTGTGGCCGCGTTGGGCCTGCACTGCCCTGGAAAAGTAATGCAACTTTCATTGTCGATTTGGCTGTTTCCGTCACCCTATCTCTTTCGTAGTTTGTGGGGGCTAGCTTGTCTGACGTCGTCGGGAGCCGTATTGGGGGCCTCTCTGGGCCGTCTTGGGGCCCACTTGGGGCGCTTCAGAGCCGTCTTGGAGGCCATCACGGACGTCTTGGAGGCTTCTTTGGTCGTCTTGAGGCCCTCTTCGGCTGTCTTGCAGGCTTCTTGGGCCGTCATGGGGTCATCTTAGAGGCCATCTTGGGCCCATCTTGGGGCCCTCTTGGGCCGTCAGAAGGTCGAAAAGAAACTGAGGGCAACATCCGTCACAAACCCAAAGGAAAATCAATGATCTTGGCCTCTTCGGGCCTTCCTGGAGGACCTCTTGGAGGCCTCCTGGGCCGTCTCGGAGGCCTCCTGTGGACCTCTGGGGCCGCCTTGGGCCGTTTGGGAGGCTTCTTGGGCGGACTTGGAGGCGTCTTGGACTCTTGGGCCGTCTTGGAGGCCATCTTGGGACCATCTCGGGCGAATTTTGGGCCATCTTGGCCGTCTGGGAGGCCATCGTGGGCCATCCTGGAGCCACTTGGAGCAGGACGAACTTTTTCCGAGTAGCTTTCCGGGTGGCCAGAGCGCAGGGCCGAAGCCCCAGGGGGAGTTTAATCAACCATCAGACATTTAGCATTCCGGGTGCTCCTGTGACAAATCAGCAGGGGGCAGCGGATGACGGAAAGAGCGAGGTACGAGCGAGAGACGTTTCGCAGGTGGCGAAGCCCTTGTAGGGAGGGGGTTTGCGTGTGGGGGCTAGCGGGGGAACAAAGTCTAGTTGCCCTTGCGCCTTTTTTTTGTCGAGTGAAGCGGCTCCCGGGCGGCTCCCATGGCCTTTCTCTTTATATTTTTTTCGGGTGAACCTGCCAGAGAGGCCCCAAGACGGCCCAAGAGGGTCCCAAAACGGCTTCAGAGCGCTCCAAGACTTCCCCAAGAGAGCTTCAGATGACCTGCAGACGGTCCAAGAGAGTTTCGAGACGGTTCCAGAGGCCCTCAAGAGGACCCCCGAGAGGGCCTCAGGAGGTCAAAAACATTGATTTCCTAACGGTTTTTGCAGGTTTTTCGGGTTCCCCCCTAGTCCCAGAGGGCCCCAGACGGCCCAAGAGGCCGCAAAGATCGTCCCAATACGGCCCCAGAGGCGCCCCAAGGGGGCTCAAAACGGTCCAAGAGGGCCCCCAGACGGGCCCAAGATGGCCCAAGAGGCCCCAAAGATCGTCCCAAGACGGCCCCAGAGGCCCCCCAAAGGAGCCGAAAGCGGTCCAAGAGGGCCCCCAGATTGCCCAAGAGGGCCCCAAGACGGTCCAATAAGGCCAGACGGCCCCAAGAGAGCCCCAAGAGGGCCCCACGAGGCTCCCAAGCGGGCCCCAGGAGAAGGAGGAGAAGGAGGAGGAGGAGGAGGAGGATTGTCATGGCTGTCGTTTAAGGCACGGGTAATATTTTGCCGCTTCGTGCCCTAACAATGGTGGGATGCTAAACCACCGCATGAGGGGTCAACGCATGAAGGGGCAGTGCCCTAGCATGAGGGGGTCAACGCATCAGGGGCCAATGCCCCAGCATGAGGGGGTCAGGGCAGGAGGGGCCGAAGCCCCGGCATGAGGGGTCAACGCATGAAGGTCCAATGCCCCAGCATGAGGGGTCAAAGCATGGGGGGTCGAAGCCCCGGCATGAGGGGTCAACGCATGAAGGGCCAATGCCCCAGCATGAAGGAGGAGGTTGAGGAGGAGGAGGAGCAGGAGGAGCAGGAGGAGGAGGAGGAGGAGGAGGAGGAGGAGGAGGAGGAGGAGGAGGAGGAGAAGGCGGAGGCCGAGGCGGAGGCGGAGGCGGAGGCGGAGGCAATCTTTGGGGAAAAGGCCCCCGAGGCTCCCTCGCCTTCTCCTCCGCGTGACCCTCTGGGGGTGACTTCTAAAGCCTCCTGAGCCGTCTTGGGGCTCGCCCGGGCCGTCTTTCACCACCCACCAAACCACCCCAACCCAACCCGAAGGCCTCAATTTGCCCTCCATTTCCAGTGGGGGGTCGGGGAACATTGATAAAACACTCATGGAACCCGTACCCCCCCCAACCCGAAATTCGGGTCTTCCGGTTGGGTTGGGGCGGTCTGGTAGGTAGTCAGTCTTGGGGCCTTCTTGGGCCATCTTGGGGCCCTCTTGGGAGCCTCTCGGGCCGTCGCGGGGCGGTTTTGGGGGCCTCCTGGGCAGCCCTGGAGTCGGAAGCCCGAAGGAGGGGAGAGCGCCAAAGGTCCTCAACACCAGGGGGCCTCTGGACCCCTTCAAGAGTATTGTTACGTTGGGCCTGTCCCTTTGCAGGGGGAGTATTCAAAACTAGTCAAAAATAGTATGCTTTTTGAAATACGTAGCACCCCGCAATTGCGGATAAGAGTGAGGGGGCGGGCGCGGGCGACGCGGGCGTCGAGCCGGCGGACCTCGTGGCTCTTCCTCCTCCTCCCTCTGCTCCTCCTCCTCATCTTCCTCGTCCGCGTCCTCGTCCTCATCGTCGTCGTCGTGCTCTGACAAGTTCAGCACGGGGGGGATCGCTGGTGGGCCACCCAGAACGAATGCAAAAACAGCCCGCCGCAGGCGCCGAATTTTTTGCTTGTTCAGTGAACGTAGTTTGGGTCGCGGGTGGGTCGCGGGCTCCACCTCCACCTGGAATCTATTCAGAAACAGCCCGCCGCAGGCGCCGAACATTTTGATTTGTACACTGAACGCGGTTTGGGTCGCAGGCTCTCCACCTGGAACGAATGCAAAAGAAACCCGCCGCAGGCGCCGAAGTTTTGACTTGTCCAGTGAACGTATTTTGGGTCGCGGGTGGGTCGCGGGCTCTCCACCTCCACCTGGAAGGAATTCAAAAACAGCCCGCCGCAGGCGCCGAAATTTCTGATTTGTACACTGCACGCGGTTTGGGTCGCGGGTGGGTCGCAGGTTCTCCGCTTGGAACGAATGCAAAAGAAACCCGCCGCAGGCGCCGAGAATTTTGGGTGGGTCGCGGGGTGGGTCGCGGGTGGGTCGCGGGTGGGTCGCGGGGTGGGTCGCGGGGTGGGTCGCAGGTTTGTCGCGGGTGGGTCGCGGGTGGGTCGCGGGGTGGGTCGCGGCGTGGGTCGCGGGCGTGTCGCGGGTGGGTCGCGGGTGTGTCGCGGGTGTGTCGCGCGGGGTGGGTCGCGGGTGGGTCGCGGGGTGGGTCGCGGGGGGGGTCTCGGGGTGGATCGCGGGTGTGTCGCGGGGTGCGTCGCGGGTGGGTCGCGGGGTGGGTCGCGGGGTGGGTCGCAGGTTTGTCGCGGGTGGGTCGCGGGTGGGTCGCGGGGTGGGTCGCGGGGTGGGTCGCGGGCGTGTCGCGGGTGGGTCGCGGGTGGGTCGCGGGTGTGTCGCGGGGTGGGTCGCGGGTGGGTTGCGGGGTGGGTCGCGGGTGGGACGACGACAGCAAACAACAAACAACAACAACAACAACAGCAACAACAACAACAACAACACGAATCCGCATCGCGGAATTCCACTTCAGCCACGCACTCAGCAGTACCTCGCGGCACGGCGACGGCTATCCTGTGGGCGCGCGGGGCTCTTTCGAGCAGTCCTCGGGCGCAGTCCTTGGCGTCGTCGCTGCGGCCGGAGCACCGTGGTGGGTTCGACCCTGGGCTTGTCGCTCGGGTAGGGTGCTTGGCCTCCTTGACGACCCCGTGCTCCTGTCGTCGTCCTCGTCCCCATGCCCCTCGCGGCTCATGTCGCCCGCTCTACTTCGCCAGACGCGTCAACCGCACTCAGTGTCGGCGTTGTCGAAGGACGTGTGTGTGTGTGGGGCAGACATTGGAGATGATGGTGAGTGCGGTCAAAGACATCGGCATCATCATGATCCATCACATCCCCTCCTTCCTCTTCTGCCCCTCTGTCT
Organism: Prorocentrum cordatum; assembly: GCA_963575745.1. Taxonomy (NCBI): domain Eukaryota; class Dinophyceae; order Prorocentrales; family Prorocentraceae; genus Prorocentrum; species Prorocentrum cordatum. Next base: position 326,769 of record CAUYUJ010015110.1, on the reverse strand, counting down.
TTTCCTCCTTTTCCCCCCTCGCACTTTGCTCATGTGTGTGTGTGTGTGTGTGTGTGTGCGTAACGGCGTCACGAAGCACATCGATCGAACCGTATTTCTTGCTCAGCTTTTGACTCGAACCTTCACAGAGCGTGGCGTGTAGCCTGCCGTGTTGGGGTAGCGACTCGAGCTGGCGGCGGCCCTGCTGACTTTCGGAGCTGGGCTCGCGGCGGCGTCGTACGACGACACTCGAGGCAAGGACGGCAAACACGCGTTGCCAGCGAGGCATTCGTTCCTGGTTGACGCAAGGAGGGCGCTGTGAACCCGAAGGGGGTCAGAACGGGATGCTGGCATGGTCACAGGGCGCAAGCACCGAACGCTCATGCTTGGCATCGGAGGTGGGCAAGCAGGTGGCTGCTGACCGCGCCGAAGGTAGGAGCGCCCGGTGTTCCGTTTGCCCGCTGTGTCCTTGTGCGGCATGCGGTCTTGGAAACCATACCTTTTGCTCGCATCTCAGGATTTCTGTCGCCGCTCGCCTGTTAGTTGTGGCCATCCTCTCTGCTTGCCAGCTTTCTCTGGGCTGTCCACGTGAGGTGGCACTCGGTTCCTTAAAGAGCAGTTGCGCACCACACGACACGCGCACCACGGCCGCCACCGCGCACACCGCACAGCACGCACGCGCACACATGCAGGCACAGACGCAGACACGCGCGCGTGCGCATCCACTGGCCAGCGTGGACCCCCAAACAGTAGCCTCTTGCAGTCAGTGTGCACTCTGTGCGGCGCAACATGCGGGATGCAAGCAATTACGGAGAACGTGAAGCTGTCAGCTCCGCTGCCCGCCCGCACCCGCGACTTGTCGGGCAACATCCATTCGGCCACGGTTGCAGTTACCGATTGGCAGTGTCTGGCACGTCCCTACGGCCACGCCTGCGCTCGCACCCTCGTGCGCAGATCGACCTGCTGGTTTGGTACAGGTCGTGCGGCCGCGATGGCGCTTGCCAGTGGGAACTTCCCAGCGCGTTTCCGACGCTGCGCTGGCTCGCGGGCATTTCATGATTCGCGCGGGCGCGATATCATGATGACGTCGATAATCGCGGCAGCGTTTTTTGTTTGTTTGTTTGTTTGTTTGTTTGTTTGTTTGTTTGTTTTCATATACATCAGTAAAAAGAGCAAACAAGATAAGACAAACATATCACTAGCGGGCGTTTGTGGCGACGGTGACGGTGACGACGGTAAGACTGACGTCGACGACGCCTTTTCGGGTGACGACGATGGCGATATTGTCCGTGTGTCGGTGTTGAAGGTGATTGTGCCGCTGATGATGGCGGCAATGGCGGCGAGTGATGATGACGATGACGGTTGTGATGCGATGGCGCTGATGGAGGAGATGCGGATCTCTTGCGCGCAGTAATTCAAGATTTCTGGCGCCTTTGTCTGTTGAGCGTTTACTTTACATGTACATCTATATGTGTATATACATATACATACGTGTTTGTGTAGTCGTGGCGGCCCTATTTCCACATGCGTCTGAACACAATGGTTGTGGAAGGGTTTCGACACGCGCGCGAGGCGGTTCTCGCATGAGGCCCGCACGGTGTTATTTGATACGTTTTCGTGCACTGGGCGCATGCCAGACCAACGTGGATACGCCGCGTGGTTTGATGGACGGGCGGGTTTTGGACGATATTGCTAAACTCATAGTGGTTTCATGTGATGTCAGCAAGACCGCGCGTGCGCGCGGGCAGTCAGACCGCATGAGTTTTGCTGAGCAGCATATTTTCCTAACACATGTTTCCATTGTGAAGTGCTTGACGCGATAATGCGTTTGGTTTGAACTCGACATGTGCGTGCGTTTGTTTGTTCTGTTGCAGGGGACTCCATGAATCAGGATAATTCGGGGTCGACGCGTGTGCGCGCATAGTATTCTGTGACAGGGATGGCTGGGGAACCGATACCGTCGTGTCTGGGGTTGTCTGGTCTCATATGGAAAGCGAACGCCGAGGCATAATCGTATAGAAATTATAGTGTCGAAGCTCAACGTAGCTCTGTTTGCCGAAGCGCCGTGCAGGCGCCTGGCACACCTCACCTCACCTCACCTGTGCCAGTCCCCCCTCTTCGCTGCCCCTCACGCACTTTTTCGGTCGCGCGCAGCTGGGGCAGAACACCATTCGAGCGTTCGGGACTCACGCCCGACAAAGCCGGGCAGCGCAAGTGCACTCACGCGATGCAGGCCAGGCCGGAAGTTGGTCAAAAACAGGACGACAAGGGGCCAGCGAGACAAGGGACTTTGGATCAAGTTCGAGTGGCAGAATGGCAGGCGCACGACCGACACACGCACACACACACACGCACGCACACATACACACACACACACGCACACACACACACACACGCACGCACACACACACACGCACATACACACACGCACACGCACACACGCACGCACGCACACACACACACACGCACGCACGCACACACACACGCACACATGCACACACGCACGCACGAACACACACACACACACACGCACGCACACACACACACACACACGCACGCACGCACATGCACGCACGCACGCGCGCACACACGCACGCACGCACGCACGCACGCACGCACGCACGCACGCACACACACACACACGCACACACACCACACACACACACACGCACACACTTTCG
>CAUYUJ010015110.1:289682-322182 GCA_963575745.1 Prorocentrum cordatum | reverse complement strand
CATGCGTCGCTGCTGGATATGAGTGTCGAGTTTGGCATCCTCGGAATTTTACCGGGCAGGACGCTTGGGCTGTCAAGGACTACCCAAATGAGTGTTGGCCAAAAAACCCGACGTATTGCCATATGAATCTGGGGGCATGGAAACTTGTGATGAGTGAGCGTGAGTTGGATATGTTAAAAGACGGAGACACGTTGCTTTATTCTGACGGAAACAGCAAGCGCTCAGCAAGGTATGGGGACATCCCTCTTTGGAAAGCTTCGTCAGCATTTGCTTTTAAGCAGTCGAAGTCAGACATTGTCATGGCGTGGGAAGGGAAAAGCGCATGCAGGGAACCCCTCAGTCTGAAAAAATGGACAAGCCCAAGAGTTGTAAGGGAATTAGGGAAGCCGTACCCTGAACATTTTTATTATGATGCGCGGATGGTAAACGCTGCCCATATTCTGGTGCGCAAGAGTGCGCAGACAATGACATTCATTCGGGAAATACGACAGGCGTTGCACGACCACCACAATTGGATGACTTCTCCAAGTGCAGACGAGGAGGTACAAGATGGCTTTCAACATGCGAACGGCGAGCAGCAAGTGTTAAACGTTTATTTCAGGAAGGCAATTTTGGATGGTAAGCTACCCGCTGATTGGCCAGGCTTCAAAGCAGGTGGTCATCAATGGGCATCGTCGGCCTGGAGTTGCTGGCAATCCTGTGAGCCGGTCTGAGCACAGTGCGCAACCCAGAGGTTTTCTGGATCCACTTCTTGATTTTTGTATGGTTTTACCGGATCCACTTTTCTAAGATCTCAGTGTTTGGATCCGTTTTTTTGTATTGGATCCAGGTTTGCTTATATGTGTGTATATATGTATATATATATATATATATGTATATGTATGTATGTATGTGTATATATATATATATATATATGTATATTCAAGCATTATACAAGCACGTCAGGGGGTCCACGTTCTTTGTGTTTCGAGAGGGCAAGGTTATCGACACGTTTTTCCCGGCCGCATGCCAGCCCTGGAGCGCGCCTCCGCGGCTGGCGAATTAGAGGCACCGATCGCATACGTTGGTTTCTGCAGCCAATATCATCAGATGCTCGGGGAGCAGGACCTGGATTCAACTGTTTAGCCCGACTTGGCAGGTTTTGTAGTGAGGTGTCCATGTTTTGCGACGGTGATCGTGCCTTCCCCTTTCGCAGACTCTGCCACGCCAGCCATTGCGATCAGCGTTGCAGACGGGTCTGTCCATCGATGCGAGGTGAGATAATCCATGTATGGCGTTTGCAGGCCAGACGGTTAGCGTCTGTGGCCGCGCCTTCTTGTGGATCTCGCCCGCATTTGACAACCACGGGCTTGCCATCCTGCGCTGACAACACCGTGCCCTAAAAAAAAGAAGAACGCCCCAAGGCGGCGCCCAAGACGGGGACGTGGAACCAAAAATTCTAACCTTTTGGCCCAAGAGACCCCTAGGAGACCCCATGAGGCTCCAAGAAGGGGCCCAGAAGCCTCACGAGGCCCCCATGAGACCCGAAAAAACAGCAAGAGAGGCTCCGAAGACGCCCCAAGAGGCACCCCGAGAGTGGCCCAATAAGCAAACATCGTCGATTTCCTATGGGGAAACTGATATTTTTGGCGTGTTTGCCTTTTGGGCGTCCACTGCATCCAAGACGGCCCAAGAGGCACCCAAGCCGGTCGAGGATGCCCCCAAGAGGGCCCCAAGACGGCCCACGAGGGGGCCAAGACGGCCCACGGGGCGCCCAAACCGCCCAAGAACGCCCCCCAGGAGCCCAAGAGGCCTTTCCGGGGAGCCTCCACAGCGCCCCAGGAGGGCCCAAGACGCCTTCCAGGAGCACCCAGAATGCGAAAGGATGGTCCAAGGCGTTCCCAAGCAGCCCAAGTCAGCCTTCGGACGGCTCTCGAAGCTCTCAGGTGGCCTCCAAGAGACCCCAAGAGAGGTCCGAAAGGCGTCCCGGGACGGCCCGAAGAGGCCCAAATCGTAGATTCCCATTTGTTTTCGCAATGTTTTTGGCTTCTCGCGTTTTCGAGCTTCCAATGATCCAAGAGCGCCGAAGAGGCTCCCAAGACCGCCCCAAGACCACCCATGAGACCCTCAGGACGGCCCCAAGACGAGCCAAGAAGGCTCCAACACTGCCGAAGAAGCGCCCAGGACAGCCCCAGACTACCCCAAAATGGGCCCAAGAGCGGGAACAGGAGGCTTCCAGCGACCTCCGAGAGGCCTCTGGGACCCCCCAGAGGCCCCCAACACCCCCCCGATCCTTGAGAGGCCCCCAAAAAACCCCGACAAGGCCCCAAGAACAGCCCCAAAGAGCTGCGAGAGCGGTCCCGAGAGAGCCCAAAGAGGGTAACATCGTTGATTTCCAATGTTTTTTTAATTTGTTTTCTCTTTCTGACGTTTTCCCGCTTCCAACCCTCGAAGATCTATTTTTTTTTGGGGGGAAAAAAGAAATTCCCAGAATTCCCGTTTTTTTCAAAGTGGGACTCCGACTCGGAGATCCCGCACATCCCCTGACATCTGGCCGGTACCGCGTATCCCGGCTTCCTGGGGGGCCCCCAAGACGCCTAAGGACAGCCCAAGACAACCCCAAGGAGCCCCCAGAACGTAAAGAACGGCCCAACACGCTCCCGCGCAGCCTGAGACACCCTTCCGACGTCTCTCCAGGCCTCCAGGAGGCCTCCAGCACCCCCAGGGGGTCGGAAGCCACACCCCTGAGGGGCCCGGCTAACAAAACCCGCGAGGCACAAACAAAAAACAGCGCCGAACAGCGCCGAGGAACTGGAAAACATGGAAATCCCACAATTCCTTCTTTTTTGTTTTTTTCGTTTTTCAAGTTTGGCCCCCGGTCTACTCTTGCACAACAGACCAGAATTCAGACCCCTCACCTCCCCCAAAAAACCCAGGAAGCCTTTGAGGGCCTCAAATCGTTGAATACCTAAAGTTTTAAAGGAAATTAAATAATGATTTCTGCGTCTCCGCACTTCCCCTTCTATACGATTCCGAGGCTTGCGCAGGGCCTCCAAGGGAGTCCCTGGACGTAGGAAGCGACCAAAATGAGATTACATGAGTTGGCCGATCAAGCCTAGCTACGACTGGAGGCTCGGGACCGCGACCTCGAGCGCGCATGGGGGTACCGGGGCCTCTGGGGCGCCCCTGGGACGGCTCCCGAGGGCGCCGGAGGCCGCCAAACAGATCAAGAGGGCGCACGAGCCTCGAAATGTAGCTTGAAGACGCCGACGATGGCTCCAAGAGGGCTCCCGGGAGCCCCCGAGACAGCCCAAGAGGGCCCCAAGAGCCCTCCCAAGAGGGCCCCAAGATGCAAAAATGGCGTACATTTTTCAGGGATTCGCCTCTTGCCCTTCCAGGGGAACGAAGACGGCTCGAGAGGCCGCCAGGATCGCCCCCAGACAGCCCAAGAGGGTTCCAAGACAGCCCAGAAGGGCCCCTGGCTAGCCCAAGAGGTCCCCAGACGGCCCAAGAGGGACCCAGGACGGCCCCAAGCAGGGGCCCAGAGAGGATGCCCTACGAACATTTCAAGCCATCCGCCCCCAGAGGTCCCAAGGAGGCCCCAAAAGGCCCCCCAAACGCCCTAGACGAACCTGGCCTCCCAGAGTTTCCGGGGGCTTCTCCAGCGGAGATCCACGCGGGGGGGAGGGAGAAGGAGGAGGAGGAAGGGAGGAGGAGCAGGGGGAAAGAGGGAAGATGCAGAAAAGATCAGGACGAGGAGGAAGAAGAGGGAAGGCTGAGCAGGAAAAGTGCGCAGAAGGACGAGGGGAGGAAGGGCGAGGAAACGAGCAAAGGCGAAGAGAAGTGAACACTGAATAACGAGGATGTGAGAAGAAGCAGTGGGATCCCCAATTCGGCCAAGAGGCCCCCAAGAGGGGCCCAAGAGAGCTCCAAGACGGCCCAAGAGGGCCCCAAGACATCTCATCAGAGCCCCAAGACGGCCCAAAAGGGCTCCAAGAGAGTCCCAAAAGGCTCGCAAGACAGGGCCAAGGGCCCAGAGGACGCCCCCAGGAGAGCCCTGGAGGGGTCGTGGTGGTGACGGCTGCAGTTGGCTTCAGTTCGTGCGCCGATTGTGGTCCTACCGATGATTAGGATTGTCGTGGCGGTGGCACTTGCCGTGGTGGTAATGATAGTGGTCGTGGATTCGCGGCAGTGGCAGTGGCAATGGTAGTGGTATTGGTGGTGGTACAGGCAGAGGTTGAACCAATGGCCGTTATAGTGGTCGTGGAAAGTGCAATCGTTGTGGATGGGGTGGTCATGCCCAGAGTGGACATGTAATCAGAAGTGGTCGTGACCGCGGTGATGGCGGAAAGGGCGGTGGGAGCCGTGGCGGCATTGGCGGTGTTGAGCGTGGTCGCGGGAGTGACTAGAACCTAAGCGCGCGCGAAGTGCGCGCGTGGTTCTATTATATATATATGTATATGTATAGCGGGCGTGATATACACACGTATATTTATTTATAGATGAGGTATATATGTATGTGTGTGCACACACAGCTTTTAAGTCGAGGGTTGCTCTCCCCAGGGCCGAACTCGGTGGTCTGGTCTTCGTATGGCCTCCCGTGCGGTCTCCCGTGCAGTCTCCTGGATGGTCTCCCGTGTGGTCCCCCGTGCGGTCTCCCGCGTGGTCTCCCGTATTGCTGCCCGTATGGTCTTTAGTATGGTCCCCCGTATGGTCTCATTCTCTAGGCCTCCCAGATGGGGTCGGAGTGGATGGGGCCAGAGGATCGCGCCGCATCGCCGATGCATCGCCGCTGCATCGCCGCTGCATCGCCGATGCATCGGCGCTGCGGCTCGATGTGGAGCCCGATTTTCTCAACGCCGACGTCTCCTGTGCGTCACCGACGTCGCCGATGCATGGCCGATGCATCGGCGATGCATCGGCGATGCGGTGCAAGCCTCCGGCCCCATCTGCTCGGACCCCGCCTTGGAGGCTTCTGCATTCATCGTTTTCCGTGGTGGCCCCCCACATGGTCCCCCATAGGGTCCACCGTGTGCTCTCCCGTATGGTCTCCCGCACGGTGTCCTGTCTGGTTTCCTGCACGGTCTTTCGTATGGTGCCCCATCTGGTCTCCCGTATGGTCTCCCGTATGGTCTCTCGTGTGACCTCCCGCAAGATGTTCCGTATGGTTTCTCGCATGGTTTTTCGTGTGACCTTCCGTATTGTCTCCCGCATGGTTCGGGTGTGGTCTCCCATATGGTCTCCCGCATGGTCTCCCGCATGATCTCTTCTAGTATCTCCTCTGTTTGTGCATGTTTTCCCGTAGGGTCTCCCATATGGTCTCATGCATGGTCTCTTGTACTGTCGCTTGTATGGCTTCCCTACGGTCTCTCGTATGCTCTCCCATCTGGTCTCCCGTATGGTCTCCCCGCATGGTCTTCCCGCATGGTCTCCGGTGTGGTATGGTCGTCCTCACTGTCTCCCGCATGGTCTCGTTCATGATCTCCCCTATGGTTCCCCATACGGTCTCCCGTAGGGTCTCCCGAATGGTCTCTCTCTCTCTCTCTCTCTCGCTTCGTTTTCCAAGTGGTCTCCCGTGTGGTTCTTCGTTGGTCTCCCGCATGGCTTCCCGTACGGTCTCCCGCACGGTCTCCCGCACGGTCTCCTGCACGGTTTGCCGCACAGTCTCCCGTAGGATCTCCCCGCATATGGACTCCCGTACGGTCTTCCGCATGGTCTACCCGATCGTTTCTCGTATGATCTCACGTGCGGTCTCATCACTTCCCGAGTGATCTCCCGTATGGTCTCCCGTACGGTCTTCCGTATGGTCTCTTGCACGGTCTTTGGTTGGTCTCCAGCATGGTCTTTATTCTGGCCTTCGGTATTCCAGAAGCCGCGATAGAATTTTGGTATAGAATGTCTCATTCTCTATCAAGCTCTTTGTAGGTGTTTTCTGTCGTCATGTGAAGCGCTGCTTAGGTGTTCTGCCGCCAATGGTGTAACCAAAACCACCAGACCTCCATCCTTGTAGCTGTTGGCGCATGTTAGAACGAATGCGCGATGCGCGAAGACGAGAGCCGCGCTTTGAAACTCACCAGTCCTTCATCCTTGTAGTTGTTGGAGTCTCAGCCTTAGGAGAGCAGGCTGTAAGGACGTCTAAAGCGAAAGGCCCAGTCAGGCAGACGGACACGTCTGGCAGTACCGCAGGGGGGAGCCTTTTTTAGATGGAAATGGAATGGAAGGAGATGATGGGCAGGAGGAGCTGAAGATCATTTTCGATGATGTTCGTGCCCCGACCCCCGGCGTCATGATTCTTTTTGCAACGTCGACCCCCGGAGGTCTCGTCCCTTTTCCCTGGGACTGGCTTTCCATCCTGAGCTGCCTTTTGGCGCTCACCAGGACCCAGCGAGGGCCCTCAGTGGCCGAACATAGAAGAAAACCTCCCGCAGTGTTTTCTCCACGATGCGAGTGGGTTTGAGTATGTCGGAGGTGTTCGGAGGCCCGAGTGCGGGGCCCCAGAGATCCCAACCCCATCCCCTGGTGAGATTTTTCGTCCCAGACACTTCTGATTGTCAAGGCGCCCGAAGACAGGCCCCAGAGGCCGCAATCGAGGAATCTCTCGCTGTTCTGCATCTGCTCGTCCACGACAGTCGGTCGTGGCTTTTCCCCCTGACGCTATGACTGTCCATCGCACCGCGGCGCTTTTTGCCGTTGGGAGAGGCCGATGTCGAGGAACACTGCCCGCATTGAACACATCGCATCGCCAGAGATCCGGGAATGTTTGAGGCTGTTCGTGGGTTGGAGGTGCTCGATGGCTCCCAGATGTCCTCGGGGTGCCCTTGTGGCCCCCGGAGCGCCGCTCTGACACCGCGAAGGCCTCCCAGCGCGAGGCTGCCCAGGTGTCGTCTCCCCTGTCGCCTCGTCGTTTGTTCTTCCCGATGCGCTCGTGTACCCCGCGTCGTCGTCGCCGTCGTCGTCGGCGTCGTCGGCGTCGTCGTCGTCGTTGTCGTCGTCGTCGTCGTCGTCGTCGTCGTCCGAATCGATGCGATCCGATTTCCTTGTTTCATGCTGACCGCTCCCGGCATGGGCTCCCGGAGAGGTACTGGAGCTCACGGGCAGCGACGCGTACGCGTTGATCCTTCCCCTGGTGCTCACGAGCTTCACCGCCATCACGGTCTCGAACAGGCGGCCACGCCGAGGGCCCGAGGCAGGACTCAAATGGTCCCTCTACAGGAGGAATATTCAGAAGTAGTTAAAAATAGTCAGGAGACGACTTTCTGAGCATTTTTTGATGATTTGGAGTTCTTTTTTCGTCTTTTTTATTTTTCGTCCAATCTCCGCCTGGTGGGGGACACGCCCGACCGAAGTCAAGTTGGAGCCCGCTGGGGGCTGAGGTGGCCCAACGCTGGCTACTGCCAGCAGACAGGGGGGAGGACGGGGCCCCCTCGTCGCCACGGCCGGACGCGGCTCGAAACTCTGGTCAGTTTCGGGGTTGGGAGGGGTCCGGGGGCTGGTTTCGAGCGGATTTCCCCTTGACCCCTCCTCTTCACCGGTCATCTCAGGGCCTATCCAGCGCAGACCCCCCGGCCGCTTCTAAGACTGAAGGGCAACGATGTGAGGGGGATAGGCCCAGGTGGGGCGACATGTTTCTAGGCCTCCCAGATGGGGCCCGAGTAGGTGGGGTCGGAGGATCGCGCCGTATCCTCAATGCATCGGCGATGCGGCTCGATGTGGAGCCCGATTTTCTGCACGCTGGCGTCGCCGATGCATCACTGACGTCGCCGATGCATAACCGATGCATCGATGATGTATTGCCGATGTCTTGGCGATGCGGCGCGATCCTCCGACCCCATCTGCTCGGACCCCATCTGGGAGGCCTCTGGACAGGTGCGAGGCTCGAGATCTTCGGGCGCTTGCGTCGGTTCCTGGCAGTTTTTCTGAAACTGGAACATATACATTACCAGTGGCGGGTTGTTTCCTCAAGCCCACGACTTTTTGAGGGTCGGGGACGACGTCGGGGTGGTGTGGTGTATACTTCTCCTCCGTTTTCCAGGGGGAAACAGCGAAAAACGTATACACCAGGATCCCGTACACACCAGAATCCGCGTTCCTGTGCGAATTTCAGCGCACGGTCAGGAAAAGCGTCGGTGTATAGAGTGGGTTGGCGGCGCCATGTATCACGTGATATGAACACATGCGTTACCATTCGCAGCTCCTTTTGTGATTAGTAAAAGGCACGCGCGCGCTGCCAGCCTTCCTCCCTCGGCCGGCTACATCCTACGCGTCTACACTAGCACATCTGCTTAACGGACACCTTAGCCGGGTTAGCCATGGCGTCAAGTATTTTTTCAGAGACTCAATTTGGGACCATTATCTGTATATGGCATACCAGAACATTCGCACCAAGAGCCTATCTGCCCGTATCCATGATGAATAGGCAAGCTGCTCATAACAATGTGTGTGTTTGTGTGTGAGAGAGATTTTTTCCTTCGCGTCATTTCTTTTCCATCCAATCGCCGAGTGAGTTCAGGTATGTCGGGTGGCTGATCGATCTATGGTCATTCGCAACGGATCAGTGACATGGATGCTGGATCTCTGGGTCCAGACGGCCAGAAATCGGCCCAAAAGGCGCCATCATGAGCCGAATGGGGCTCCGAAGCGGCTCCTAAAGGGGCCAAGGTGGGCCCGAGGCGCCCCAGGCGAGCTTCTGCAGCGCCCAAGCGTGAGCATCCCCGCGTGGGACCCGACCCCCGTCCGACAACCATTCAAGCTGGGCCGACGTCGGGGCCAGTTTGTGCCACATTTTGTGGGTAAAATATGGGCAGTGATCGTCCACAAATAAATGCCTGAGCGCGTCAAGCACGGTGCCAAAATCGGGATTCAGAATGAAAGCCCCAGCCGAGCCCGCAAATCGGCCAACAGAGGCGCCTGGGCGACCGCCAGGGAGGCCCAAATCGTCAAACACTTTGAGAAGTTGATGCGTTTTGTAGATGCTTCCAGCTTGTAGGCGAAGTTGGGCCCAAGAGGCGTTTCGGGGGGGCCCAATAGCTGACTTTGGAGCCAAGAGGGCCCACCGAAGGGGCCAGAATGGAGAGCAACTGCGCCCCGAAAGAGCATCTGGAACGGTATGACATGCGAGCGAGGTCGTCTTCGATGCCGTCTGGAAGTCGCTTTGGGGCCGCCCGAAACGGGCAGGTGCCGCAGCGGGCGGCTGGCTGGCGGAGGCCGTCTGGGGGGGAGACGCACGGGGGCGGCTCAAGCCTTCAAGGGAGCTCTCGCCGCTGCCCCTCACGCCCCCCTCGGCCCAGTGGGCGGGCAGACCCAAGAGGCTTACAGCACTGCGCCGACCCCCAGAGGAGGCATCTAGTTATGCGGCTTCCGACTTCGTGTGTGCTGCTTGCCGCTGCTCTTCGGCACCGCCTGCTTTCTGAGCCCTCCGGCCGCCTGAGGCCCCGCCCGCCCGCGCCCTGTCTCCCCAAGTAGGGCTACCCGCGTCCCGTTTAGCTCTTGACCAGAAGGGGCCCGCTCCCGACCCGCAGACCCAAAAAAGTGTGCTGCCTGCCGCCGCCTCGGCCCTTCCGTCGGGCGCGGGCCCGCCCGCCGGGCCCCGAGGCTCTGCTGCCCGCTGCTGGACGAGATCATGCGCCAGGCCCGCGCCCCGTGCCGCCGCCGCGCCGGCCCCGCCCCGGAGCGCGGTGCGCCCGCGCGGTGCGCTCGCGCGCCGTCGTGTCGCGGCGGCGACCCCAGGCCTCCAGCGGAGGTCGATGTGCTCGGCTCGAGGGAGGAAGCGCAAGAGAACCGGGGCCGAGACGACGCAGGATCTCGTCGACGCCAGTCGTGGCCACGGGCCACGCTGGCCGTCGCCGATTCGCGAGGGCGGCCTGCCAGCTGGCGGTGCCCGGGATGGACGCTGGCCGAGCTCGAGACCGACGTTTTCGTGTGCAGCCCTGGCCATCGGCATCGTTTTGCTCCTCCATCGGCCGCAGCGTCCTTCCTGAGCTTCGGCCTCCGCGTGCCCTTCTGCGGCCCCGCTGGGCCAGCGAGGGCGAGGCGGCGAAGAGCTGCCCCCCGGCCCGCACGGGGGTCAATGCAAACGGGGGGTCAGCCAGAGCGCCGGGTCTTGCAGGATCCTGCAAAGCCAGGGTCGCATGGACAGGGGCCAGCGCGCAGGATCCTGTAGGGTCCTGGAGGAGCTTGCAAGATCCTGCGCAGCCTGACGGACCAAGGTTTGCATTGACCCGGGTCGATAGAAGCCCGATCATGATTTTTTCACGACGTGGGCCCCCCCCCCCGCCCCCCGCTGGAGGTCTCGACCCCTTCCACGGGGCCAGTTTTTCACCCTGAGTAGTTTTTGGACGGTCCCGAGGCCCTGGGAGGGCCCGAGGCTGAACATGATGACTAGTTAAGCACATCCCGCGGTGAGTTTCCACGACGCCAGGAGGTGTGGGGGCCGTTTTCGGGGCCCAGGGTCATCGAACGAAGACCCGGCGAACAAAGCTGCCCCGCGGGAGGGGGCGCAGACTTCCGGGGTCCGCAGGCCGCAAAGCTCCCAGCGTCGGGTGCTCGCAGGCCGGCACCTCGCACGGCCCGGCCTGTCCAGACGCATGACGCATGCGTCCTCTGGCGCCGTTTGGGCTCGAGGGCCGGGGCGAGATCTGGACCTCCTGGAGAGCCCCCAGGGCCCCTCGCGTCGTGAAAAGCTCAGGGCGGTTGTTTCTCGTTGGCATTGGAAGTCTCGGCCTCCTGGGACCCTCGCGGGGCCCCGGGGCCGTCACGAAAACGACTCGGGATGGAAGAGCGGAACCCAGGGCAACGGGTCGAGACCTTCGGCGGCTCATGTTTCAGGAGTTAAAAAACCACACAGACAATTAATCGTCGATTCCCCCGAAAATATGGGAAACTATGGGCAGTGGGGGGAAGACGAAAACCCAGAAAATATAGGAAAATATGGGGAATCCTGTTATTTGTGTGTACTGATTTGTGTGTCCCAGGGCCCCTTCAGTCTGGACAACCGCACGAGCCCAACTGGTCGGAGCCGAGATGCAACGCATTCTCTCGGCAGGATGCTGAGCGCGCACCCGCACCCTGGAGAACAGGAGGGGGGGAGGAGGCCATCGGACGTTTTTGGCCCTGGTGATGCCTCCGGTGACTTTCAGATCTGGGTGTCGCGAAAAGATCACGAAAAAGCGTTCCTGCCCCATTCTGGACCCGAGAAGTTCCGCACAACGGGGTCGATAGCCTCCGTTGCGTTTTCTTCTACGACGCTGCGCTTTTCACGACGTCGGATCTGGTCTTGGGGAGCACGTCTTGGCCTTCAGGAGGGCGCCTCGTCGGCATGGCTCGGATTGCATACTTTGATCACCACTGGGATTGCTAATGCAGGGGGTATGGGTTCTAAGTGGAGGCCATGGTGGGTTATATTTGGCATCGCCTGGCTCACAGGTGGGATGCAAGTACCCCAACCGGCTTACAGGGGACAGAGGTCTAGGCCATGTGGGCGAAGCCCACTCAGCAGAGTTACCGAACGCCTTCAAGCCACTTCGGGCATCTATGACCCATCTGTACGCTAAAGGCCAGGCTAGATCTAACATCTAGCTCACCTTGGCATCCATTTAGAGGAGCCCCCCCTATCCCCTTGGCAACCCCAGCGGTGATCCAAGTAAGGCGGGCCACTTGCCAGCATGGCTCGGACCGCACAAGAACTCCGCCCAGCCTCCGCTCTCCCCCCTGGCCGCCCCTGTCGAGCCCTGCGCCGCAAGCAGCGGAGGGCCCCGCTGCAGCGCTTGCCGCCCGCGCCGTCGCCACAGCAGGCATGCTCGAAGCCTCAGGCGCGCGCGGGAACTGCGACCCGCGATCGGCCGAAGAATCGGTCGCCTTGGGCCCGAACGGCGGCTTCTCGGACCGCCCAGAATCGGCGGCGAGCCCCAGGGGGGGAAGTGAGACGGGGTATGCCTTCGCAGAAGGCCTTCTGAGCCTTCCCCAGAGGCGCAGAAAACTTCTCAGAAGGGCAGAGAGCTTCTGAGAGCCCCGCCGACTCCTTGTGGCCTCGGGGCATCAAGGCGGCCCCTGGAGGCCAAAATGGAAGAGCAGCGCCGCGTTGGAACAGAAGTCAGTCTGGCGTGGGTCTGGGACCAGCGAGGTGGATACTTTCGGGGGCCTCCGAGAGGGGAGTGACGACTAGGGGGGGTGGAGATCATGGCTGGGGCCATGATGTCTCCCTAGATTTGCTGGCCCCCTCTTCTTTTGTTTAAATTTGTCCCTCGGCCCCCTCCTCCCCTGTGCCGCGCACGTATCCTGGGCCATGACTTGCGATGCATCCACCTGGACGCCCCCCTCTTGGACACCCTTCAATAGTGCCCATCCAGCAACGATGCCCTGGCGAGTTGCATTGATTAGGGAAGTGCGGAAGCGCGCGGTGGAACAGAGAGGGGAGTGGCCGTCAAGCCGAAGATCGGGATCAGCCTGAGCAGGCCCAGTTTCGACATGAGAGCCTGCTGGCAGCTTACTTTGGCCATCTTCAAGATTCTGGGTTCAGCCGGAGGCCGTGCGCGGCCAGGCGGGAACGTCGTTCAAAAGTTTGTTGGCGCAAGGCCATACGTCGCGTTATGTAATGAACGTGCGAGAGGAGTTCAGTGCAGTCTAGTAGTGCACGCGCCTCAGCGTCTAAAGACGACGTTGCTTCAGCTTTGGATGCTTTGGATGCTCTTGAGACTCTCTTGGGGCCCCTTTTTATGGAACTGGCCGACGCCCCCCGAGAGACCTCGGCAGCGGCTGGCCCGGCCCCAGGACGGCATCGACCTGCACGCGCTCAGCGCCGAGGCGCTCGCCGCGCCTGAGGCCCCAGCGGACCCCGCCGGCGCCGAGGAGGCGCGCGCGCGCGGCCGCCGCCGCCGCCGCCAGGCGCTTCGTGGTCTGAGGTGGCCCAGCACTGGTTCTGGCCAGCAGAAGGGGGGGGGGCAGGTTCGAGGTTTTGGGTTCGGGCAGGTCTTTGCTATGTTCTGCTCCTGGTGGCTGTTTTCGGGCCCCTGGATCGTCAAACATGGATCCAGAGTGAAAAGCTGTACCAGTTGCACGCCAGGGAGGGGTCTGGGGACCGATTTTGAGCGGACTTGGTTTCATCCCGCGTGCTGACCGATTGCGAAGGCCTTACGGCCGGTGCCGCCGACCTGAATGACGACGACGACGACGACGACGAGCGCTCTCGGGGGCCGCTTGGGGGTAGCTTGGGGGCCTCTTGGGAAGCTCTTGGGGGCCGCTTGGGAGCCTCGTGGGGGCCTCTTGGGGCTTCCTGGGTGTCCCTTGGGGGCCTCTTGGGGCCTCTTATTTGCTCGGGCCCCAGCCAGCTCAGACCCCCCAGCCGCCTCTCCACCTGCAGCCTGCCCCTCGCGAGCTGGAGCTCCGGGCCCCGCGGCGGCCTGGCCAGGCGTGGCGCCGCGCGCTCTCTCCTGGCGAGACTGGCGCGCAGGGCCCTGCGCTTCGGCTTCTCCTGGGGGCTCATGCGCGAGGACGCCGACCTGGAGGGGCTCCGCGCTCAGAGGTCCCCAGGAAGCAGCTGTGCAACCCGGATCTCTGGAGGTGGGCTGTTTTTCATCGGGGGGTCTTCGCAGGTTCGGCCCCCGCGTCCCGTGAGTCGGGCCCGGGTGCCCTGGAAAACGGATCTGGGGCGCAGGGCTGAGCCAGGGGAAGGGAAGGGACCCCTGGGGCCTCTGGGGCCGCGGCGCCGCCTGGCCCCAGCCACAGGCAACGCCAGCGGGGGATTCAGCCAAGACGGACAGCAAGGATGAGCGACTCTCCAAGGTTGCCTCTGCATCCTTCCCCTTCGGCCCATCCTCGGCCACTTTCGCTGGCCGCGCCCCGCTCGCAAGGTGTCCACGTGGCGCTTCAAGGCCCTCGCATCCTTATGATGCGCTTTGGCTGTGAGGCTTGTCGAGAGAGGACTCGGGACGCAAGGCCAGCCTCGGGGAGGGGGTCGAGATCCCCGGGGTCCTCGCCGCGAAACAGATGCGACCTCGGAGGACGGACAAGCACAGACACAATGAATCGTCGTTCCCCAGGAATGTCTGGAAATTATGGGGAGTGGGCGGGAAGACGAGCATCCAGGAAATATTGACGGTATGGGGAATCCTGGGATATGTGTGTGTGTGTGTGTGTGTGCCTATTTTTGGGGATGTCCTTGGGCCCCTTCACAGAGGGCGGCCCTCAGAAGTCGAAGCCGCGGGGCAGCGCCCGCATCGAGAAAGCCACGGCGTCGGCCGTGTCTCGGGCGCGAGGTTCGAGGTTTTTGGACGCTCTCGTCGGTTCCTGGACGTTGTCCTGCCTCGGGATGCCTTCCTCGGCCACGCGCAGAGGGGGGCAGGGGGAGGGGGGAAGGCTTCTCAAGTAGCTTCTTAGAAACACCCCTGCTTCTTATGTAGAAGGCGCAGGCCTTCTCTACAGATGTAGGGCCGGCGCCTTTGAAGAAGCAGCCTCCTTTTAAGAAGCCTTCCTCTCTCCCCCTACCCCCTTCTGCGTGCCGCCAACATCCAGCAGCTGTGCCTCGCCGAAGGCGTTCTGCAGGGGGGCCCGGATCGTCCCGAACGGCCGCCGGAGACCCGAGTTGTGACCCGAAGGGAGGGACCAGTCGACGTTATTGGGGCGTGGGCTCAGGGGAGGATGCATCGATCCCGGATCGCCCATTCATCGTCGATGTGGGGCCCGGTAGTCCACCTCGCACGGGAGCGTGGGGTTCTGGTATCGGTAGCCAATCGTCGATCTATCGGCGATGTATCGCCGATTCAAGCTCAATGTTTCCCCCGTCTCCACCCTGGCGTCCCCCCTCACCCCAGGCGTCCGAAAGCCCCCCCCCCCGCGTCGTGCAAAAACGTACCTTTTTGGGGGGGGAGGGGTGGTCGGCGTGGTCGGCCTCTGGGAGCCCTCGCCGGGCGCCAGGGCCGCCAGTGAGCGGCTCGGGACGAGAAACCGCTCCCATGGAAGAGGTCCCGACCTTAGGTCAAGGGCTCCCACGAGGGCGCGAAGTTATTCGCGCTTCGCGCTTCGCGGTCCTCGTTCCTTCTCCCCCTCCTCCCTCCTCCTCCTCGTCCTCCTTTTCTCCCTTTGGGGGGGCGGCGCGAGAGCGCGAAGTTATTCGCGCTTCGCGCTTCGCGGAGCGCGAAGCGGGAAGTTGGGGGAGCCCTAGAGACCTCCAGGGGCCCACGCGGAGCGTGAACAGACCACGGCGTCGGAGGTCTGGGCAGAGGGCCCCAGACCCTCGTCGGGCAGGCCAAGGAGGACGAGGATGCAATCCTCCCAGAGGGCTCCGCAGCGCTCTCGGAGCCTCGTGGAGCGCTTCTGCCGCGGCCGCGGCGCCCGGCACGTCCTCCAGACCCGCCGGCTCTCCGAGGTTGCAGAGCTCTCTCCGCGTCCCACTTGGCATTGCTCGGACGTGTGCATTTTTTCCCGGCGAGGACCATCGAGGAGCATCCTTGATCATTTGGCGAAAAAACCACGCACGAAACCGAAAAAAACACAGGGAATGGACGTCCGAGCGATGGCCAGCCCAGCGTGTCCTCGTCCTGCCCTTTTTGTTTGCCTCGCTCTGGCGCGGGGTTCTCTCGCGTAAGCCTCGGCCTCCGGAGGGTCCGTCTCCGGGCCTCCGGGGGCCGTCCAGCACCGAGCGCGTTCCACTGCTCGCAAAGTGCCTATACTCGCAAGCGTCCGGCACATATGTTTGCTTGTCTCGACGAAGCTTCTCGCAGAGCACAC
The DNA here is from genome assembly GCA_963575745.1 of Prorocentrum cordatum. Taxonomy (NCBI): domain Eukaryota; class Dinophyceae; order Prorocentrales; family Prorocentraceae; genus Prorocentrum; species Prorocentrum cordatum. The sequence continues at coordinate 306,483 of CAUYUJ010015110.1, read as the reverse complement.
GCGGCGGATCCGGGCCATCTGCGAGTAGATCCTCTGCGAGTGGCGGAGCGCGCTCGTCCAGTCAGAGGAGGGCCCCCCCGGGCGAGACGCTTGCCCCCCTGGCTGATGGGTCGAGACCACGGGGGGCCCGCGGGTGGAGCAGCCTCACATCCCCGGACGCCTTCGGGCACGGCGTGCTCGAGGGTCGGGGGTCGAGGACCGCGCAGCCCCTAACGTGAGGCGGGCACGTCCCCCTACAGGGGGAATGTTCGAAAAGAGTCAAAGAATAGTCGGGGGGCTATCTTTTTAGTATTTTGGAGCATTTTGGGATCATTGCTTGACTATTTTTTGTCTTTCGTCCAGACTCTGCCTGTAGGGGGACACGCCCAGCCTAACCCTGACGTCCAGGAGGACGACGAAGAGGGCGGCGGCCGAGGATCGTCGAGGGTCCTCCATCGGTGGTCTATCATCGAGGGTCGAGGACCGAGGTTGTCGTGCGTTTTTTGGCCCTCTCTGCGTCTCTGGGAGCTTCTGGCGGCCTCAGGGGCCACCTGGGCGTCGTGACAAGTCCGCAGCCGGCGCGTCAGCCCTTTTCTCGGGCCTCGCGGCCCTCACGGATCGGTACTGCTCGGGTCTCGGGGCGTTCCCCATCGAGCTAAGCTCTGACGGCGCACACTAAGGCACGGTCGCCTCCTGGGGAGGGGTCGGAGATACTTGAGACTCCTCCGTCCGGCGTGGATGGCGCCGACGGGGTGATCGCCCGGGGAGCGCAGTGGCGCCACGCTTTCGCGATCGCGGCTCAAGCAGCGCCGCTGGAGCGCTCGCGGGGGGCCCCGCCCGGCGACATCCGGACCGGCGGCGCAGCAGGCCGGGGCCGACGGCGCGGGCAAGTCGCGCAGGCTGCACGCCGCCAGGCTGCCCGCCGCGGGGAGCGCGCCGTGCCCTGCGGCGCTGCGGCGCGCGGCGCGTGCGGCCCCGCGCGTGACCCGTGCCGCGCCGAGGGCGCCCCGCGCCGCCGTGCGCAGGGGGGTCCGGGCCTCTGCGACGCCCCGAGATGGTCCTCTGGCAGGTCGTCGGCGGCAGCAAGGATCGGAGGGCCTTCCTCCTCCTCCTGCTCCTGCTCCTGCTCCTCCTCCTCCTCCCTCCTCCTCCTCTCCTCCTCCTCCTCCCTCCTCCTCCCCTCCTCCTTTTTCCCTCTCCCCTCCTTCTCCTCCTCCTCCTCCCCCTCCTCCTCCTCCTCCCCCTCCCCCTCCCCCTCCCCCCTCCTCCCCCCCTCCCCCTCCCCTCCCCCTCCCCCTCCTCCTCCTCCTCCTCCTCCTTCTCCTCCTCCTTTTCCTCTGGGGCCATCCCTGGACCAGGGACCCTTCTGGCAAAGCGTCCAGGAGGACGGCGTCCGCGTCCGCGAGGGCGAGGCCCGCACCTCCGCGGAGCTCCCGGCCCGCCTCGCCACGGGCTCCAACGTGGAGGAGGTGGTCGGAGGGCGCCGGCCGGAGACCTGCCCAGCGCCTGGCCAGGCCCATCCTGGGGCCAGGATCGAGGTGTCGGGCGGGGATCGAGGTCCCAGGAGCGAGGTGTCGAGGTGTCCTGGGCCTGGGATCGAGGTCCCAGGATCGAGGTACAGTGGGGGCGCGCATCAAGAAACCATGTGCTTTTCGTCAGGGTATCCTGGGTTTCTTCGCTCCGCGCGCTGCGCGGTGACTTGCCGCAGCCGTTGAAGGAGCTGCTGTGTTCAGGGTGCTCGAGGTTTCCCTTCAGTTGCACCTCGCGCGCGGGTTTTCAGGGTTGGGTTTCTTGCGAGGGTTTCTTGCGGCCGCGCCCGCACTGTATAGAGGTATCGAGGTGTCGAGGTATCCTGGGCCCAGGATCGAGGTATCGAGGTATCGAGGTATCGAGCGGTGACCGGGCCCAGGCCAATCCTGGGCCCAGGACGAGGATGAGATCGTTCCAGAGCGTTCTGGAACGCTCTCAGAGCGTTTTGGAGCTCTCCGATCAGGCCGCGGCGCCCGAGACATCCGCCAGAACCGCCAGGTCTCAGAGATTCCCGATTTGTCCTCACCCAGATTTAAGATTTATCCTCGTCCTGGCTTCGTCTTAGTGTACACAGTCGGCGTTGTAAAGACAGCGTGCGATGTGTCGCCTCCGGCTCGCTCAGTACACGCTATTCTCCACCTTGGGGATCGCGTGCACCGAAGAAGCCCTGGCAGGGGGATAAGCGTGCAAAGAAGGGGCCCTCGCGGGGCGATCGCCTCACACGGATAGCGTCTTTTCAGAGATCGATCTTGCACGCTATTTCTCCGACGCCAGCCGTACGCCATCCTGGCTTGGCGAGGACGGCGTAGTTTCTTCAGCTTGCCCTTCGCTGACCCCGGCCCTGGAGAAGTCCGACCCCCGTTCACAGGCGAGTGACTGCTCCGCCCCGGCTCGGCGAGTGAGGGCCTCTACGCCGATCTCTCCCCGGGCCCCCGGATCGGCCACGGCCAGGCGTAAGTCGGGCACGTCCCTCTCCAGGAGGAATATTCAAAAATAGTTTTAAAAATAGTCGGGGAACGATTTTTTGATTATTTGTTTGACCATTTTTTTTTTTTTAGTTTGTTGTATTTGTATGTTTTCGTCCAAAATCCGCCTGTAGGGGGACATGCCCGACCTAAGGCCAGGCTCGGCGTGGGCGTCTGACGTTGGCCCCCCCCCCCCCCCCCCCCCCGAGAGGTGGAGCTCAAGGGCGACCGCCTCCATCGCGGCGGCGCGCGCGGGGCGGGACGAAGCGAGGGGGCCCCCACGCCCAGGCTCCGCACAGAAGCAACCGATCGTGCGGGCCCGCTGACGATGATCAAGGGAGGATAAACCACCCGGACCGGACAATTGGCGTTTACTAGAACGGCTTTGGGCGTTTACTAAACAGCCCTGCCCTGTTTGATTCTTTCTTTGGGCGCGTTTACTACACGGCTTCGCGTGTCGGGGTGGTCATTCTCGGGGTGGTTTTCTGCCATTTAGATGATGATGATGATGCTGATGCTGCTGATGATGATGCTGATGATGATGATGACGATGATGACGATGATGCTGATGCTGATGCTGATGCTGATGATGATGCTGATGATGATGCTGATGATGCTGATGATGATGATGATGGTGGTGGTGGTGGTGGTGACGGTGACGATGACGATGACGATGACGATGATGATGATGATGATGATGATGATGATGATGATGATGATGATGATGATGATGATGATGATGATGATGATGATGATGATGATGATGATGATGACGATGATGATGATGATGCTGATGCTGATGCTGATGCTGATGATGATGCTGATGATGATGCTGATGATGATGATGATGATGATGATGGTGGTGGTGGTGGTGGTGACGGTGACGATGACGATGACGATGATGATGATGATGATGATGATGATGATGATGATGATGATGATGATGATGATGATGATGATGATGATGATGATGATGATGATGATGATGATGATGATGCAACCGATCGTGCGGGCCCGCTGGCGGCTCGATGCCGTCGGGCTCCCAGGCGCATCCTGAAGGCCTTCACCGTTTGGCCTCCGGCCGAGCCGCGGCCTTCCGTCTTTGCGCCCCTCGCCCGCCTGTGCCCCCGTGCCTCGGTGCGCAACGGATTGCGTCCCGCCGCTTGCCTGGCCGCTTGCTGGACCGAACTCCGCTCTGGCCCTGCGCGCCTGGCTGCTGCTGCCCCCCCCCGGCTGCTCATCGTCGAACTCTTCGGCGTCTGAGCGTCCCTTCTTCCTCTCGGCCGTCCCCCCCCCTCTCTTTGCCCGCCGGCCAATTCGCTAGTCAGTGCCCCTTTCTAGCTTCTCGCTGGAGCGGAGTTCGCCGCCTTGCCGCCGACGAAATGACCGAACTCGCTGCAGACCCGACAGGGTTCGACGCCTCCGGCCCCATTGGGAACTCTCAGGGCGGCCTCGAAGGACCGCTGGGGCCTTCGGGAGCCCTCCAGGGACCCGTGGAGCCCTCCAGGGACATCTTCGGGTGCCCCAGGGGCCCTTCGGGAACCCTCCAGGGACCCCCCATGGAGCCCTGGAACCTTCCAAGAACACCTCCGGATCGCGGTGGACCCTTGGCGCAGGTCTCCCGGGCCATGGCCATTTAGCATCGCTCGGGAGGCCGTCTGCCAGCCCCGGGACCGTCCAAAACGGCTCGGGGTGCAGAGCGGGCCCCGTGGGGAAGAGAAGTCGAGATCCTCGGGGGCGAGCACAGAGTGCGGCGCCGAAGGGGAGGGCTCCGAGAGGGCAGAGGGGGTGATAGGGGCTTGTCGGAAGGGGGCCGGATGGCTTCTGAGAGGGGGGTTCTCTGCGAGGGCTTCGGGGAGGGGCTTCTCAGAAGAGGCCAGAGGCCGTCTGCCAGCCCCACGGACCGTCCCAAACGGCTTGGGGTGCAGAGCGGGCCGCGGGAAAGGGGTCGAGATCCTCGGGGGCCCAGCTCACGAGCAGGAGGTGCGGCGCCGAAGATGAAGGGCCCCGAGAGGGCAGGGGGGCCTCTCAGAAGAGGCCCGAGGCTTCCGAGAGGGCCTCTCGGAAGGCGTGGTGTGTGTGTGTGTGTGTGTGTGTGTGTGTGTGTGTGTGTGTCTGTGCGCGTGCGTGCGTGCGTGCGTGCGTGCGTGCGTGCGCGCGTGTGTGTGTGTGTGTGTGTGTGTGTGTGTGTGTGTGTGTGTGTGTGTGTGTTGCGTTGCGTTGCGTTGCGTTGCGTTGCGTTGCGTTGTGTTGTGTTGTGTTGTGTTGTGTTGTGTTGTGTGTTGTGTTGTGTTGTGTTGTGTTGCGTTGTGTTGTGGTGTGTGTGTGTGTGTTGTGTGTGTGTTGTGTGTGTGTGTTTTGTTTGTTTGTGTGTGTGTGTGTGTGTGGGGGGGGGAAGACCACCGCCTTTCCAGGTCTCGGGCACTCCCTCTCGCCCCGCCCCCTTGCCACGAACTGACAGCTGGCACCCGTAGTTACCTGTGCGGCCTCCAGATTCCTCGGGGTGGAATCGTTGGGGGGAGGGGCTATGGGTGTGTGTGTGTGTGTTGGCGGATGGGGGTTCTCGCTCGAAAGGGGGCCCCCCGCGGGGTCCGACAACTCGCACCCATATCTATAGCGCCTTCGTCGCCTTGCCCTTCCCCATTGCTCCTCCTTATAGGTGTGTGTGTGTTCTTCTTTCATAGCCTCCTGCGCGCCGCCAGCCATTACAAGCTGGTGGAGGGCTGCGGCCTGGGACCCGCCCAGGGCTGGGTGACCACCAGCCTGAGCGGAAGGCCCCTCCTCATCCGCAAGGCGGAGGCACCGCCGCCCCCGGCGCCGACGCCCGCTCCGGATCTCCAGCGCTCCAGCTACGCGGTCCGGCTGGCCGTCAACATCCACGGGTGGAGGCCCGAAGGTCCGCCGTGGGAGGAAGGCGCACGGCCAGGCTGCAGCCGTGCGGGGGCCTGGGTTGGCCCAGCACTGGTGCCGGCCAGCAGGAAGGGCGGGCAGGCCCGCGGTGCTGGGTACGGGGAGGTTTCCTGTGGGGCCGCTTCCGGGCCCCAGGGCACCGAAAAGTGGATCCGGGGTGGAAGACTGCACCGGGTGGGCGCTTGACTGCTTTACCTGGGGCCCCACGCCAGCTCAGACCCCTCGGCCGCCTCCAACGTACGTCCAGGAACATGTAACCTTTTGCTCCGCGTGTCGCGCCGCCGTTGCTGGCCCCGCACTCTTCGGTTGGGCGTCACGTGATGGGGGGATCATAAATGGTGGGGTGGCGAGGGTGGTCCGAAAGGGTACCCAAACGGTACCTAAACGAGCCCCCTGGGGCTCTGGAGGGGCCCGAAATGGGGCAGGAAAGGGAACCGTTTCTGACCCCCCCATCTATGACCCCCCCATTAAGCCACGCCCAATTCGGCGCGACGCGCTGGCCACGTTTCCATCTCCAGGCGTCCGCGGCCCCAGCGCTTCGCGCGCCTCCCGCCCCGCGAAGCGGAGCGGCACGCTCATCGGCTCGCCATAGGCATGGCGTGTCGCCGGGGCCGCCGCCGCGACACGCCCAGCAGAGGTTCCCGCCGACAGTGCAGATTCCGGTGCCCTTCCCGCTGTGTTCGCGCTTCTGGGGCACGGAGGGGGCCGTCGCCGCCGCTGCTGGAGCCGCCGCGGGATCCTCTTGGCCAGGGGGTCCGCCACGGGGAGGGGTCTGGCAATACGCCTGGCCGCGTCCTCTCTGGCCGAGAGGGTCGGTGGGCTTGCGGCGGTCAGCGTGGTGAGCAAGAGATCGCTCCCTCCACGGGTGCCCCCTGGACACCTCTTGGCTGCTCTGCAGGTCCAGGCCCCCACCGCCCTTCAAGGCGCCAGCGCTTGCTCGAAGGCGTGCCCCCAACGACGGCTACTCACCGCCACCGTGCCTGGGTTGTCGGTCAGAGGCCCCTTAGGTGTTTCTGAGAATGCCTCTCAGAAGCCTTTTGGAGTCGGTTTTGGGGGTGTTTGGGGGCGTTTTGGGGCGTCTCCTGGGCTTCTTCTTGGGGGCCTCTTGGGGCTTGATTTGGGCCTCTCGGGGCCGCTCGGGGGCCTCTTGGGGCCTCTTGGGAGCACCTCGGGGGCCTGTGCGGGGGATCTTTGGTCATCTTGGGGCGGAGGGCTCAAATGGCAGTTCTCGTTCCCCCTCCTGGGCCCCTCTTGGGGCTGTCTTGGCGGCCTGTTGGGTTCCTCTTGGGGGCTCTTGGGCCGTTTTTGGGTGATCTTGGGCGCTTCGAAGGTCGTCTTGGATGTTTTGAAAACCAAACAGTGCAAGAGCAACAATCAATGGATTTGGACGATTTTGGCTTCTTGGGCCGCCCTCCAGGGCCTCCCAAACGGTCCAGGAGGCGCCCAAGAAAGCTCCGGGACGGTCCTCGGGGCCATCCGTGGCCATGTTGGACATGCATGTCCCGAACAACGCGCCCTAGGCCTGTGGATAAGTCACGCGAGCCACTCCCAGGAGCGCAGGGAGGGTCCGGCAGCGCCCAGAGCTCTGGGCTCTGAGCGCCTTAGGACATGCTTCCAGTGCCTAATGCAGAGAACTCGAAGGGACCTGAGGACACTCCAACTCGTGCCCCCGGGCATGGTGGGGGATACGTGTGCCCCCCCCCCGCAGTTGCGGACAGGACTGAGGGGGCGGGGTCGCGGGCGGATCGCGCGGACGGGGGCACGCAGTGAGGTGTTCCAGAGCATGTGCAGGAGGAACCTGTGGGAACAGTGTTTTTTTTTTTTTTTTTGTGTGTGTGTGTGTGTGTGTGTTTTGTGTGTGTGTGTGTGTGTGTGTGTGTGTGTGTGTGTGTGTGTGTGTGTGTGTGTGTTTCCCACAGTGTAGTTTTTTTTGTTGTTGATGTTTTGTGTGTTTTTTTTTTCTGCCAGCGTGCCCACTGAAAAAAACAACCAATTGTCACAACAGCGTTGGCAGGTCGAGGGCCGCGGCGGGCGGGGGTCGCTGGCGGACTGCGGGGGCGGGTTGCGGGCGTGTCGCGGGGCGGGTCGTGGGGAGGGGCGCGGGGCGGGTCGCGTAGAGTCGGGGCGCTGAAGAAGGAACCCTTCTCGTTTGGGAGGGGCTCCGTGTTCCTTAATTGTTTCACAGTTTGCCTGCAGTTTTCCGCAGGTTTTCGATGGGAGATCGAAGTTTAAGTCATGGAAAAAAGGGGCCTCGTTCCTAATTTAGGGTTCCTTAGGTCAACGCCCCGACTGTAGCGGGCCGCGGGGTGGTTTGTGGGGCGGGTCGCGGGCGCGGGGCGAGGACGACGACAGGAGCAGCAACACGCCTCAGAGCGGTCGCTCTCATGTATGCTCGCGCGCGCGCGCCGTTGAGAGCTTTTGTGAGTCTGCGGGCGCCACACTGACCCAAGACATTCAGGTGCCGTTCAGCAATCTGTGGGGTGCACCGGAGGCGAACTGAGGCACGAAGGCGAAAAGGAACAGAGCGCGAGAGGAGGAAGGTGCCCGCTCAGACCATGTAAGTCGGCGTGGGGAGGCCGAGCGAGAGCATGCGAGGTGCCGTTCATCAAGATAGGGAAAGCCACCACGACCCCCGATAATTGGCGTTTGCTCAGCGGCCCTGAGCGTTTACTACGCAGCCGTTCCCCTGCTCTATTCCTTCCTTGGGTGCGTTTACTAAATGGCTTCGCTTGTCGGGGTGCTTACGGCGGGGGCGTTGGTCAAGGAATGTGCCCAGGAGGCTTCAGACCCCTGGAGGATTCCTTCTCTGATGAGGGCGGTGGTGATATCCATGGCCGATCCATGATCGGAGTTCCACCAGCCCGCAGACCCTGGACTCCTTATCCGCTGGTTCCCTATCCAAGGCCCTCGCCGTACTGTGAGGGTGGGTTCTGTGCCCCCTGGCTCCGAGCACGTGCGCCCCGAGTCCTTGGATGCCCCGCCCTGCTCCTCTGCTCCTCCATCGCGCGGGGGCTCCTTCGCCTAGTGTTAGGTCGGGCACGTCCCCCTACAGGCAGATTTTGAAGGAAAAATGAAACATGGCCGAAACATATTCAAAAGTAGCCGAAAGATGCTCAAAAAGTCGTCCCCAGACTATTTTTTTACTACTCTTGCATTTTCCTCCTGTAGACTAAGTCGGGCCTGTCGTCCCTCTACAGGGGGAATATCCAAAAATAGTCAAAAAATCGTCCGGGGACTATTTTTTGAGTATTTTCTGACCCTGTTGGAGTATTTTTGGAAACTTTTATAGATTTGTCGTAGAAAATCTTCCTTGTATGGGGGACAGGCCCGACCTAACTGCAGAGGGACGGGCCCGACTTAGGCCCTGTGCGGCGGGGGCGCGCGCGGGCGCGGGCGTGCGAGCGGGCGGGTGGGCCGTCGGGCCCGGACCGGGCGGGCGGGCTGGGCCTGGCGGGCCCCAGGCCTGGGCGGTCTTGGGCCGGGTGGGGCGGGCATCGGAGAGGTCGACTGGGCGTAAGAGTGACCTGTCGCCGGAGTGACCTTTGGTGCGGGCACAGTGGGGTTCCCCGATCGCCGGACGCGATGCGATAGTGGCGCCTTGCGCGCCCGTGTTTGGCCCCCCCGCGGCCCCCCAAAAGCCGCGCACCAAAGGTCACCCTTACCCAGGGTCACTCCTGCGTGTAGCCGAAAAGGCAAGGATCGGACGGACGACTCCGTTGCGGAGGGTTCCGGAGCGTCAGTATCGTTCAACCGACCCCCCATCCCCATCATCATCCCCTTCGAGACCCCCACCAAATTACCACCCCAGTTGGGGATGCACCCCTCGAAACCCGAAGGGAACGGCCTATATCTCCATCTAGGGGGGTAAATCGGCCAGTGGGGCCCAGGCCACGCCGCTGGAGATGGGGGTCGGATAAACGATTATCAGAGCGCTCTTCAAGCTTTTCCCAGAACGCTCCGAGAGGGCCGCGGCGCCCGAGACAGCCTCCAGAGCCGCTAGATCTCGGTGGTTCTCGATTTGTCCTCGCCCAATTTGATCCTCGTCCCGACTTCGCTTTAAAGCAGGGGAAGGAGGGAGGAGGGAAGAGGGAGTTGAAGGGGGAGGGAGGGAGGGAGGGAGGGAGGGAGGGAGGGAGGAACAGTGTACGATCGTTCGGCCCCCTCACTGAGGGTACTCGTGGCACGAGCTTGATCAGCACGCGTGGCCTGCTCGGGTGCAGGGCTGGCCTGGCCACGCGTGGCGTTGTGCGCTTTCCTGGCGAGGTGGCGCGGAAGGCCCGGAGTTTCAGTTTCTCCTCGGGCTCATACGCGAGGACGCCGACCGAGAGAGGGTCCTCAAGTTCCCAGGAAGAGAAGCTGTGCAACCTGGTCTCCGACGATACGATGTTTTCAGTCCGTGCGTTCTTGCTCGATGTCGGCCTTCGCTGGGGCCCGCCATCGGGCCCCAGGGCCATCAACAACGGAAAAGGGGACGAACGTTTCTAGACGCTTCGCGCAACCCCACCAGCCCGTTCAGACACCTAGACGAGGTGCCCAGATCAGGCACGTGGCGGAGTACGCCGTGAAATGACGGATGGGAAACGACCATACCCAAGGGGGAGAGGATGGAGGAGGAGGAGGAGCCAGAGGAGGAGGAGGAGGAGGAGGAGGAGGAGGAGGAGGAGGAGGAGGAGGAGGAGGAGGAGGAGGAGGAGGAGGAGGAGGAGGAGGGAGGAGGAGGAGGAGGAGGAGGAGGAGGAGGAGGAGGAGGAGGAGGAGGAGGAGGTGGAGGAGGAGGAGGAGGATGGCGAGGAGGGAGGAGGAGGTGGAGGAGGAGAGGAGGAGGAGGAGGGAGGGGAGGGAGGAGGTGGAGGAGGAGGAGGAGGAGGGCGAGCAGAAAGGCCAGAGGCCTCTTGGATGCCTGTCGGAGTCTCTTCGGATGCCTTTCGAGAGCTTCTTGGAGTTCTCTTGGGGCGTTTGGGGGGTCTCTTGGCAGTCCCGAGGGGCTCTTGAGGCGTCTTGGGTGCCTCTGGCGGGCCTCTTGGAGCCTGTTCGGGTTCTCTCAGGAGCCTCTTGGGGGCATTTTGGGGGCATCGTGGGGGCCTCTTGGGGCCTCCTGGGCACCTCTAGGGGCCGTCTTGGGGCACCCTTGTGAGTCTCGGGGGCCGTCTTTGGGCCATTTGGGAAAACATCGAGCAAATGAGGGTCCTCCCCCCTACGAGGCCAAAATGTGGCCGAAACCTTAGTCAAATCAATCATTTTGGCCTTCTCGCCGAGGCCTCTTTGGGGTCTTTTGTGTGTGTGTGTGTGTGTGTGTGTGTGTGTGTGTGTGTGTGTGTGTGTGTGTGTGTGTGTGTGTGTGTGTGTGTGTGGGGGCATCTTGTGGACCTCTGGGGGGCCTCTTGGGGCCTCCTGTGCACTTCTTGCCTGGGGTCCTCTTGGGGCACCCTTGGGAGCCTCGGAGGCCATCTTGGGGTAATCCTGGAGGAGTTCGACCAAAAGGGGAGCTCCTTAAATTTGCGTCGCCCCCCCCTCCCCCCAGGAGGCCAACATGTGGCCGAAACCTTCGTCAAATCAATGATTTTGGCTTCCTCGCCAGTGCCGCTCCAACGCCTCGCGCGACCCCCCTCATCCTAGCCCAGGGGTAGGGGGTATGGGGTAGGGGGGGAACCCCTTCCCGAAAGGGAAGAAGGGGGGTTGGAAGAGGAAGAGCTCCAAACCATTCACGCCCGAAAGGTCTGGTGGCACTACCCCCTGGAAGGGGATGGAGAGTTCTGGGGCCGCGCATGGGAAAACACACACACACATCGTCGGAGGTCTGGGCGCCGACACCGCCCGCCCACACGGGGGCGCCGACGCCGTCTTCCACGGGGGCGGGCGTGCTGCGCCGTTCCTTCTCCCCTGCGGCACAACCCCCTGGCCCTGGGAGCAGAAGAAGAAGAAGAAGAAGAAAAAGAAAAAGAAGAAGAAGAAGAAGAAGAAGAAGAAGAAGAAGAAGAAGAAGAAGAAGAAGAAGAAGAAGAAGACGAATAATAATAAGAAGAAGAATAAGAAGAATAACAAGAGCAACCAGCAGCACAGGCACAAGCTTTCAGAGGTCCGTGCGGGTGTCTCGGGTCGGCGCTGGACCCCGCGCCGGGGGCGCCGCCAGGGGGCTTTCTGCGCCGGTCCAAGGAGTCCGCGCGGACCTCCACAAGGATTTGTCTGTGTGGGGTCCATGATTTCATGGGACGTCATCGGCGCCCCACGTTGTGTCGACGCCAACGATTGCACCCGTACCGACCATGGCCAGGCCCGTCTCTGGAAAGGGTGACTCGTATTTGCTGGAACTCGGGCTTGCATCTGTTTTGTGGGCGTGAATCTTGACAGTCCAGTTTTCGTTCGGGGGCGGGGGTGAGGACTTGGGAGGGGGGTTGGCGATCATGGCCGGGCCACGAGATCTCCCCGGATTTCGCCGCCCCATCTTCTTCTTCTTCTTCTCCTCCTCCTCCTTCTTCTTCTGCTCCTCCTCCTCCTCCTCCTTCTTCTTCTTCTTCTTCTCCTCCTCCTCCTCCTTCTTCTTCTTCTTCCAACACGTCCCTTGGCCCCTCCCTGGGCCTCGGGCCATGACTTGCGACCCCCCTCTCTTGGACACTGCCCTCTTCCCAGGCCCCCGGCACAGCAGCCGTCTCCTGCTCCCCCTCTCGCCGTGCCTCCCCTCCCTCTTGTGACGAACCAACAACGCACACCCATACCCTCACCACCCACATAACCACCCCAACCCAACCCGAAGGCTCAAATTTACCCTCGATTTCCAGTGGGGGGGGGGGTCGGGAAACATAGAAAAAACATATGTGGAACCCTTACCCCCCCCAACCCGAAATTCGGGTCTTCGGGTTGGGTTGGGGTGGTCTGGTAGGTCGTCATACCCATAGGGGGGTCGGAGAGGGCTATGGGTGCGTGTTGTCGGATGGGGGTTCCCGTTCGAACGGGAGCGTTCCCCAGGGTCCGACAACCCGCACCCATACCCACAGCCAGTCCTCCTCCCAACGACCCCCCTATGGGTATGGGTGTGCGTTGTTCGTTCGTCCTCTTGTCCCCTTCACCCGAGTCTGGGGCTGCTGCTGGTTTTTGTTCTCTGCCGTCACGGGTCGGCGGAGTTTCGGCCACGCTCGCAGGACAGCTTGGCGGGCTCAAACAAAAAAATCTTTCACAAGGCGTGGGCCACGATAGGGCTCGACCCATTTCCCAGGGCCAGCTTCTCCTCCCGAAACGTTTTCTTGATGGCCCCGCGGCCCTGCGACGGCCCCTGGGGGCCGAAGACTGGCCAACAGCCTCCCGCGGTGCTTTTTTGTCACGACGCGCGGGGGGGGTAGGTTGGACGCCCCCGATCCGTGAGATGTCTGCATCCTGGCTTCCCAGATGCTTTTATTATTATTATTTGTTGTTGTTGTTGCTGTTGCTGTTGCTGTTGCTGTTGCTGTTATTGTTGTTGTTGTTGTTGTTGTTGTTGTTGTTGTTGTTGTTGTTGTTGTTTTAACATTATTTCTTCTTAAGAATAATTATTGTTGGGACCCCTGGTGCGCGACCCCCCTCCAAAACCTAGGCCGCAGCTACATTTTCATCATTTTTTTCGCGAAAGCTTCAGAAAAGTGGATTAGTACCGGATCCGGTTGTTTTGTTGTAGTCCGTTTTCCCTTGCAAAAAACACTATAAAATGAAAATTCTTGTTCTTACTTGATCAAATTGCAAGAATCCCTTGCAAAAAATAAGGTAAAGTGGACATTCGTGCGCGCAAGACGAAATCCTTCCAAAACCTTACGTTTCGTAACGATTTTAACATAAAAACATCAAAAACCCAATGGTTTTTTAAAGAAAAAATTGTCAAAATGTCCTTCCGCGCGCGCTGTCCGAATCCCACAAAACCAATGGTTTTTCAACATTTATGTTACATGAGCTCGCGCGAGCTACTTTTTCTTGTTCTAACATAATCAAATTTCAATAATCCCTTGCAAAAAATAAGGTAAAGTGGACATTCGCGCGCGCAAGACGAAATCCTTCCAGAACCTTAGGTTTCGTAACGATTTCAACATAAAAACATCAAAAACCCAATGGTTTTTCAAAAAAAAATGTCCAAATTTCATCCCGCGCGCGCTGTCCGACTCCCACAAAACCAATGGTTTTTCAACATTTATGTTACATGAGCTCGCGCGAGCTACTTTTTCTTGTTCTAACATAATCAATAATACTCCCTTGCAAAAAAAAAAGTAAAGTGGACATTCGCGCGCGCAAGACCAACAAAAAACACGACGATCTCAGGAACTTGCCCCAAAAATGTGACCAACTCCGCTCTCTCTGTCTCTCTCTCTGTCTGCTCTCTGTCTCTCTCTCTGTCTGTCTGTGTCATGTATTGTATGTCACAATTGCAGGATGCTGGGCACACGCGCGCCCCGAATAAGTGACCAAGTTCTGTGGGTGTGTACCCCACGCCAGTGTAGTAGCCACGGTCGTCCGCACGCCACGAAGTGAAGTGTCCCAACGTCATAGGGCGGGAAGCTGGGTTTGGGTGGTCGCGAAGAGTCGTTTGGATATTTGGTAGAGCTTGAACTGCCCCCCCACGAAGTGGGGGTATTGTCTCGCGTCGCATGAAAACCCTGGCACTGGTGAGAACACTGAGCGTTCGGGTAAAATGATTGTTGTTGTTGTTGTTGTTGTTGTTGTTGTTGTTGTTGTTGTTGTTGTTGTCGTCGTCGTCGTCGTCGTCGTCGTCGTCGTCGTTGTCGTTGTCGTTGTCGTTGTCGTTGTCGTTGTTGCTGTTGCTGTTGCTGTTATTGTTGTTGTTGTTGTTGTTGTTGTTGTTGTTGTGGTTGTTGTTGTTGTTGTTGTTATTGTTGTTGCTGTTTTTGTTGTTGTTGTTGTTGTTGTTGTTGTTGTTGTTGTTGTTGTTGTTGTTGAACATTATTATTTCTAAAGAATAATTATTGTTGGGACCCCTGGTGCACGGCCCCCCCGCCGCGCCTAGGCCGCAGCCTCATTTTCATCATTTTCGTGAGGAAGTCTCAGGCAAAACGGGGGAGTCCGGATCCGGTTGTGTTGTTACGATCGGTTTTCCCTTGCAAAAAATAAGCTAAAGTGGACATTTCTTGTTCTAACATAACCAAACTTCAAGAATCCCTTGCAAAAAATAAGGTAAAGTGGACATTCGCGCGCGCAAGACGAAATCCTTCCAAAACCTTAGTTTTCGTAGCGATTTTAACATAAAAACATCAAAAAACCAATGGTTTTTCAAAAAAAAATGTCAAAATTTCATCCCGCGCGCTCTTGCGGATTCGTAGGAAACCCAACACTTTTTAAACATTTCTGTCAAACGGGCTTTTGCGAGCAACTTTTTCGAACTTCTGCGACAACGGTTGCGCACCTGCCAGGGCCATCATCCCTGTCAAATAATACCATGCGGGACACATTCGTTTTTTCTTCGCGCGCGCACGCCGTCGTCGTCGGCCGCGGGGCCCTGAATAGTAGCCACGGTCGTCCGCATGCCACGAAGTGAAGTGTCCGAACGTCATAGGGCGGGAAGCTGGGTGTGGGTGGTGGCGAAGAGTCGTTTGGAAATTTGGTAGAGCTTGAACCGGCCCCCCCACAAAGTGGGGGTATTGCCCGCCTCCTATGAAAACCCTGGCACTGGTGAGAACGGAGTGTCCCCACGTGCTAGTAATTGTTGTTGTTGTTGTTGTTGTTGTTGTTGTCGTTGTCGTTGTCGTTGTCGTTTTTGTTGTTTTTTTTGTTTTTGGCTTCACAGATGTGGTCCGAGTAGATCGGGTTGGAGGATCGCGCCGCATCGCCGATGCGGCTGGATGTGGAGACCGATTTTCTCCGCGCTGGCTTCGCCGATGCACCGCCGACATCGCCGATGCGTCGGCGATGCATCGCCGATGCATCGCCGATGCATCCGCGATACTCGGCGATGCGGCGCGATCCTCCGACCCGACCTACAGTCGAAATCGATGGTAAGGATGGGTGACCTCCCAAGGGTACCCTTGCATCCTTGCCTCCTCGGTCCATCCTTCACCCTTTTCGATGGCCAGCCCTTGAAGCTTCGGCGTGGGCGTCCAAGGCCCTTACATCCTTACCGCGCATGCTTACTATCAGTTTTGACCGCCCTCGGACCACACCTGTAAGGCCTCTATCCCAGACATGCGATGGCCTGATTCTGTGAATACGGGGCCCCCAGAAGTTCCGACCCTCTCCCAGGGGCCGGTTCTTCATCCCGACCCGTTTTTTGACAGGGGCCTGGCGAGGCCCCCCGAAACCGGAAACGCCCGAACGCGTCCCGTCTTGATTTTTTCACGACGCGAGCATGCGTGGGATTGCAGCGGACCGAGCGGCGGTCGAAGGCGCGGCCGCGACCGCCGCCGAGACCGCCGCTGCGGCCTCGACGGCGGCCGCTCTCTTGCGGCCGCGGGGGCGGCGGCCGCTGCGCAGCATCTGCCTCGCGGAAGGTGCGGAAGGTGGAGGCCGAGGGGCAGCGGACCCCGGCCCCCGGGCCCCGGCGAGGGCCCCCAGAAGCCGAAGGCGCCCCAAAACCTCCCGTCCTGCCCCGGTTTTCTCGACGCGAGCCCGTCCGGGAGGCCAGGCTCTCTCACGACGCGAGCATGCCTGGGACGGCAGCGGTCCGGGCTCGAGTGCGGCGCCTCTCCCGCGGCAGTGCCGGGCCTAGGGTTCCCGGTGCGCACGCCCCTCCCGACCACGCCCGGGTGGGCGCGCGCATCTGCACCGCGCCCTTGTCAGCAGAGGCTGAGTCCAGACGGAGTGCGTCGATACGGAGTGCTCGGTGTCCGTCTGGGCGTACGCCGCCTGGGTGTAGCCTCTCCTGAGAGGAGGTTGCGTCCAGACGGAGTGAGTCCATGCGGAGTGTTCGGTCTCCGTATGGGCTTACTGCGTCTGGGCTTACCCTCTCCCGACCCTGGCCTGGGAGCGGCCTGGCCAGCGTCCGTCTGGGCTGGCGCCCAGACCTTTGATGTTTCCCCCCTCCCCGTTTTGTTGTTGTTGTTGTTGTTGTTGTTGTTGTTGTTGTTGAACATTATTAATTCTAAAGAATAATTATTGTTGGGACCCCTGGTGCACGGCCCCCCTGCGCCGCCTAGGCCGCAGCTACATTTTCATCATTTTCGTGAGGAAGCCTCAGGTAATACGATGTCATCAAGATCCGGTTGTTTTGTTGTAATCCGTTTCCCCTTGCAAAAAACACTATAAAATGACATTTCTTGTTCTAATATAATCAAATTTCAAGAATCCCTTGCAAAAAATAAGGTAAAGTGGACATTCGCGCGCGCAAGACGAAATCCTTCCAAAAGCTTAGTGTTCGGAGCGATTTTAACATAAAAACATCAAAAAACCAATGGTTTTTCAACAAAAAAATGTCAAAATCTCATCCCGCGCGCTCTTGCGGATTCGTAGGA
>CAUYUJ010015110.1:259682-284682 GCA_963575745.1 Prorocentrum cordatum | reverse complement strand
CGAGTCTTCTTCTTTTTTTCTTAGGGCCGGTGCTCTTGCTCGCTGCCGAAAGCAGCCGTCTCAACAAAACCAACGCTCCCATTCGAGATTTTCTCCACGTTTACCTTGGACACGCGCGCTACTCTTTCTCTCATCGGCGCCGCCACCCAGCAACAACAACGCTCCCGCTCGAGACTTTCTCCCTATTTTACTCAAGGCGGTGCTCTTGCTCGCCGCCGACAGCCCCCGTCCCGACAAAACCAGCGCTCCCGTCCGAGACTTCCTCCCGTTTTGCGCTGGACTGGCGCCCTTTTCTCCTCCTCCTCCTTGTTCTCGTCCTCCTCCTCCTGCTCCACTTTCTCCTTTTTTTTCCTCCCCCCTCCCTCCTCTTCCTCCCTCTTCCTTCCTCCACCCCATCCTCCTCTCTCTCGTCCCTCCTCGTTTCGGCGTCGCCTTTGGGGGGCAACCGTACTTATTCAATAACTGTCGTATCTGAAATGCATGTATAATGTGGAGGAGGAAGAGAAGAAGGAGGACGGATGACTTCCAGGGGCTCTAAGGATCGAGGGTCGAAGGATTGACTTCAGGGATTCTTGGAGACGGTGTGGAGGGGCAGGTGGAGGATGCGAGCAGGGGAGCGCCTGGGGGCGTGAACGTTCAGGGTCACGCGCCGAGGCCGCAGGATGATGGCGTAACAGTTCGAACGAGGAGTAAAACCCACCTCGTCCCCGGAGGTACTGCTACTGCAACTACTCCTCCTTCCTCCCCCTCCTCCTCCTCCTCGTCCTCCATCCTCCTCCTCCTCCTCCTCCTCCTCTCCCTCTTCCTCTCCCTCATCTTCCCTCCCCTCCTCGTCCTCTCCCTCCTCCGAGATGCGGGGCGTGCGCAAGGCGATTGCGATGGCGATGTGCCGTCCGAGCTGTGGATGTCGAAGTTCATCGGGGGGTCGGGGTTCTGGCGATGCTTTCTTGGGCGGGAGATCTGGGCGAGGGATCATCGGGCCCCGCGTGCCGGAAAAATCTCCATGGTGGGGTGTGGTATCCAGAAGGATGCGCGTGACATGTGGAAGCATGGCGCATGGTGATAAAATGATTGTTGTTGTTGTCGTTGTAGCCGTCTAGGGGTCTGAGGTAACCGAGCGCTGGATCCGGCCAGCCGGAAGGGGTGGGCAGGTTCGAGGCTCTTGGTTCGGGAAGGTTTCCTATGCTTTTCCGGCCTGGGGGTGCGTTTTCGGGCCCCGCGGACCGTAATCGACGGATCCGGAGTGATACGGTGCGCCCGATAGGCCGCGGAAAGTGCCTGGGCGCCGATTGTGGGCGGGTTTGGCATCATCCGCCCCCCTCCTGACCGATTGTTTTTGGGTCCCAACCCCCTTCTGGCAGCCTCCGTTCTTTCTGATTCTGACAACAACGACAGCGACGAGGAACTGAGGACCCTGCTAGTCTCGGGACATGGGGCGAGCGGTGGGTGGAGGAGGAGGAGGAGGCGGAGGAGGGGGGAGGATGACGGGGAGGAGGAGGAGGACAAGGAGTAGGAGGAGAAAGTGGAGGAGGAGGAGGAGCAGGAGGAGGAGGAGGAGCAGGAACAGGAGGAGCAGGATGAGGAGGAATACCAAGAAACACCGTAAGCATATTATTGGTGTGGAAAGTACGAATAAATCAACAACACTAACAATATTTTTACGACGAATAATGACAGTATTAAGATTACGAAGTAGACGACGAACGCCAAAACGAATAATACTAATACTAATCAGGCTCATAATACGAATGATGATACGAACGAGACCTGTATCGTTTAAGAGCAATACGCATTTCCAGAAAACCACAATTCTAACCATACTAAGAAGAGTAAGCGGAACACGATTTCTGAAATGAATATTGTTGATCGTGGTGGACGTGCTGACAGAGAGGATCGGTACTAATGGTACTGCCATTCACACTTACATCAAACATACGATAAATACTGCTATCAAAAGGGTAGTTTTAGTCAGGGTAGTCATGATCCGAGTCGCATTGGTGATACCACATGAAAGTATTCTCAATACGAATATGGAGAACACTGCGACGAGAATTACAAATAACCAATAAGATTGATAATGACGCGAATCATATAATTTCTCAATAATAAGAGGAATGGCGATCCCACGGTCAATACTAACATTAATCATGATATTAGTCATAATATAACTAAGTAGAAAAATATTTCAAAGAAGATCTAGGCTACCAATGATAAGGCTACTGCGAACAATAAGAGAGTGCGCATAATATGAGTGATAATAATGCTACGACAACAGATCGTATTTTCAATACCAACGAGAGGAACTCGGTGAACAACACGGTACGAATAATACGAACAAGAGGAGGGTGAGTACAACAAGCGTAGTAATACGACTAACAGTGCGAATTGGTGAGTAAGGACATTAATACCAATAACCACAATGACATTAGTAATTCTGGTCTCAGTACTACTACTACTACTGCTACTGCTACTACTACTACTACTACTACTTTCTACTTTCTACTTTCTACTACTACTACTACTACTACTACCACTACTACTACTACTACTACAACTACTACTACTACTACTACTACTACTACTACTACTACTACTACTACTACTACTACTACCACTACCACTACCACTACCACTACCACTACCACTACCACTACCACTGCCACTACCACTACCACTACCACTACCACTACCACTAACAACGACAGCAGTAACACTGCCGATATTATTACGCATGCGAATGGTATTCGGAATGCGAAGATCAATCGTATTATTATTCATTATAATGATAAGACTGCGAATCGTAACAATATGACTACAAGTAAGAATAAAGAGGAGGAGGAGGAGGAGGAGGAGGAGGAGGAGGAGGAGGAGGAGGAGGAAAACCGCCGTCTGTCTCCTCGGGGGCGGGCTGGGGCTGGGGCCACGGCCAGGGCCAGTGCGGGGGCCGGGGCCGAGGCTGGGGCTGGGCCGAGGCTGGGGCCGGGGACGGGGCTGGGGCCGGGGGCCGGTGCCTGGGCTGGGGCCAGGGCTGGAGCCGAGACCTGGGCCGGGGCCGGGGCCGGGGCAGGGATCGTGGCCAGGTCCTGGGCCAGGACCTGGGCTGGAGCTGGGGCAGAGGTGGGGGGATGGGTCCTGAGCTCCGCTGCCGACAGGGAGACCACCCCCTTGCCTTCCTTCTCCATTGGGGGGAACGCCCAGGGTTGGGGTCACGACGCGACCCCCGGAACCCCCCCCAGGGTGCCTTTGGACCCCCCCCCGGCGGGGAAGGAACAAAGCGAAGGGGCTTTCTTTTGACGTTATTCTGACCTGGTTCGATCCCCCTTATTTGCTCGATTTCCCTTCCGACGAAGACGATTCAATGGAGGCTGGCGTACTTCAGTTTGTGTTGGGCTGGCCTCGAGTCGAAGAGCCTCTCACACACGCCGATTGGGTCGATGTGTTTTTTTTGTTGTCGGCTCGGCTCGATGAGTGCGGGCCCCACAGAAGTCACGACCCCTTCCAGGGGAACTGATTGTTCGTCCCGAGTTGTTTTTTTTTGACGTCCCTGGAGCCCGAAGACGGCTCACAGATGCCGACCGCGGCGAGGAAGACACAAGTACTGTGTTTGGTCAAGACGTTGGAGTTCTACTAACGGTGTCGGCGTGTGCATTTCTTGTGAGATCAGGTTCAAGCGGCACGAGGACCAGAAGCGCGCGCTCGTGGCGCGGCTACTGCTGCGCCGGGCCAGCATGCTGGTGACCCGGCCGACTCAAAGTCGACGGGTGGCCCAGGGGAGATTTCGGGCCAGGGGGGGCATCAGTCAAGGGGCAACGCATTAGATGGCCCAGGCTTTCCATAGTTTTCGGCCTCTGCAAGCCAGAGTCGGGCCGCTGACGGTCAGAATGGCTGGGTTTCACGGACCGATTCTGGACGGATTTCGGCATCTCGGGGCGGAGGATGGGACAAAATACCGACGCCAATGCCCGTCCATCGCTCTCCCCCTTTTGGCCTCATGGGGGGCCCTTGTCACCACGGCTGGATTCGCCTCGGAATCCTGATCAGAACGCACCCCGGGAGATGTCCAGAGACTAAAGCTATCGGTGTCTTGAATCCCCCCAGTCAGTGATCGGGGAGGGGGAAGGAGAGGTTTATTGTTCGAGGGGTCGGATTTTGAGACTCGATGTTGGTGGACGGATTCTCGGTCGGGGAATTGTAGGATGTGTCAGGGAGAGGGAACCTGGACTGGGTCAGGGAGGGTTTGTGCCATTGTGGTCTGGGGGGAGGGGAGAGCTTCTTTCTCCTCGTCATTTGTTCCTTCTCCTCCCTTTTCCCTCCTCCCTCTTCCCTCCCTCCTCCGTCCCTCTTCCCTCCCTCTTCCCTCCCCTCCCAGCTCCCTCCGTCATCCCTCCTCGCACCTCCCCTTCTTTCCCCTCCTCAATCCCCTCCCTCCCTCCCCTTCATCTCTTCACCCTTCCCTCCTCCCTCGCCTCCCTCCGCTCCATTCCCTCCCTCCCTCCTCCCTCAGACCCAGCAGTTCGGTCAGTGATCCTCCTCCTCGTCCTCCCTCCCGCCGAGAGACCCCGTGGACCCAGGGACGCCCCCTCTGCCCCTTGCCCCTCTCCTGGGCGGCGCCTGCGACTTCCAGTCGGCGAAGGCGCTCGGGCACAAGGCGGGAGCTGGGCGGGCCGAAATGGCCCGGGTGCGGAGAACGCCCTCCACCCCAGGAGGAGGAGGAGGAGGAGCAAGGATGAGGAATTGGAGTAGGAGGCATAGGAGCCATAGGGGGAGGAGGAGGAGGAGGAGGAGGAGGAGGAGGAGGAGGAGGAGGAGGAGGAGGAGGACCAGTGTAAACCCAAGAGTCATCAACGATGTTGTAATCAACCCTCCCTCCAAGCTCCTTCTTCATAGGCCCCTGCAAGGGTTCATTTTCACTGGGGGACCTCTTTCTGGAAGACAAGCGTTTGAAGGCCCTGAAGCATGCCAACACATCGTTCTCGGGGCTCTCGCGCCACGGATCAGCCTGATTGTTTCCGCCTTGACGATCCTGAATCGTGCCAGAATGCCATCTCCTGGGACTTCAACACCGCGAAGCAACTAACGATGGATTGCAAATGATTGCAAAAAACACAGGATTGCAAAAAACCGAAGGATTGCAAAAACCCTTGGTTTTTTTTGCAAAAAAACCGAAGGGTTTTTTTTTGCAATCCTTGTTTTTTTTGCAATCCTTTGCACCCTCAGGATCCTGAATCCTTCCAACACGCTGTTTCTGGTACGCTGGTCGTGGGAGCCCGCTACTTAAAAAACAGCTTCAAGGGTGCGCGGCGCTAAAGCGAGAACCACATTTTGAAACGGAACCGCCCTCAACCCGTGAAGCCCTTGCACATTTGAAAAACGAATGTTCGCAGCGCCAGGGCGAGAGCCACACGTTGAACAACATTCGCCCTCCATGCGCGGCGCTGAGGCGAGAGCCACATGTTGAAATCCATTCGCCTTCAATCCGTGACACTCTTGCAAATTCTAGAGCGAATGTGCGCGGCGCCAAGGCGATAATCACATTTTGAAAACGACCCGCCCCCTAACCGTGAACCTCGTGCAACTTTTGAAATCGAATGTGCGCGGCGCGAAGGCGAGAACCACATGTTGAAAACGACCCGCCCTCCACTTGTGAAGCGGTTGCCATTTTTTATGTTTCGTGGCCATACATGCTGAGGAAGTCTCATGCGAAACGCCTGGCCCGCCCTAAAAACTGGTCTCGGGGTGCGGCAGGGTGAAGTTAGTTATAAGGAAATTGTGGAAGGATGAGTAAGGGGAGGATGAGGAGGAGGAGGAGGGGGAGGAGGAGGAGGAGGCGGAGGAGGACCAGTGTAAACCCAAGAGTCACCAACGATGTTGCAACCCTCCTTCCAAGCTCCTTCTTCATAGGCCCCTACAAGGGTTCATTTTCACTGAGGGGCCTGCTTTTTTGGAAGACAAGCGTTTGAAGACCCTGAAGCATGCCAACACATCGTTCTCGGGATTCTCGCGCCACGGATCAACCTGATTGTTGCGTCTTGACGATCCTGAATCGTGCCAGAATGCCATTCCTGGGACTTCAACACCGCGAAGCAACTAATTGTTGCACCCTCAGGACCCTGAATCCTTCCAACACAATGTTTCTGGTACGCTGGCCATGGGAGCCCGCTAATTTAAAAACAACTTCAATGGTGCGCGGCGCTAAAGCGATAACCACATTTTGAAACGGAACCGCCCTCAACCCGTAAAGCCCTGGCACATTTGAAAAACGAATGTTCGCAGCGCCAGGGCGAGAGCCATATTTTGAACACCATTCGCCCTCCATCCGTGAAGCTCGTGTACTTTATAAACTTGCGCGCGGCGCTAAGGCGGGCCACAGTTTGAACACCATTCGCCTTCCATCCGTGACACTCTGGCCCATTCTAGAGCGAATGTGCGCGGCGCCAAGGCGATAACCACATTTTGAAAACGACCCGCCCCTAACCGTGAACTCGTGCAACTTTTGAAATCGAATGTGCGCGGCGCGAAGGCGAGAGCCACATTTTGAAAACGACCCGCCCTCCATTTGTGAGGTTGTTGCCATTTTTTAAGCTTCGTGGTCATACATGGTGAGGAAGTTTCGGGCGAAAAGCCCGACATGGCCTAAAAACTGGTGTCGGGTTGCGGCAGGGTGAAGTTAGTTATAAGGAAAAGGGAAGGAGGAACAAGGGGAGGAGGAGGAGGAGGAGGAGGAGGAGGAGGAGGAGGGGGAGGAGGAGGAGAGGAGGAGGAGGAGGAGGAGGATGGCGGAGGATGAGGAGGGGGAGGCGGAGGCGGAAAAGGAAGAAGGAGGAGGGAGAGGAGGAGAGGAGGAGAAAGGAGGAGGAGGAAGGAGGAGGAAGGAAGGAGAGGAGGAGGAGGAGGAGGAAGAGAAGGAGGAGGAGGAGGAAGAGGAGGAGGAGGAGGAGGAAGATGGAAGGGAGGAGGAAAGGGAAATGGATGAGGAGGAGGAGGTTTTGGAGGCGGAGTTGGAGGAGGAGGGGAAGGAGGAGGAGGAGGAGAAGGAGGAGGAGGAGGGGGAGGAGGACGAGACGGAGGAGGAGGAGGAGGAGGAGGAGGAGGAGGAGGAGGAGGAGGAGGAGGATGATGATGATTAGGAGGAGGATGATGAGGAGGAGGAGGAGGAGCAGGAGGAGGGGGAGGATGAGGCGGAAGACCAGTGTAAACCCAAGAGTCATCAAAGATGTTGGAAGAAGCCCTCCCTCCAAGCCCCTTTTTTGGACTTCAACACCGCGAATCAACATAACGGTTGCACCTGCATAATCATGAATCCTTCCCAAACACCATTTCTGGTACGTTGATCATGGGAATCCGTGAAACTCTTCCAACTTGTATAAACGGATACGCGCGGCGCTGATGCGAGAGCCACATTTTGAAAAGGAGCCGCCCTCAATCCGTGAAGCTAGACGACCCGCCCTCACTCCGTAGAAAAGTTCTTGCACCTTTTCAAAAGGAATGTGCGCGTCGCTAGGGCGAGAACCACATTTTGAAAAGGAATCGCCCTCAATCCGTGAACCTCTAGCACTTTTTAAAACGAATGTTCGCGGCGCTAAAGCGAGAGCCAAATTCTGAAATGGAACCGCCTTCAATCCGTGAAACTTCTGGCAACTTTTTAGAACGAATGTGCGTGACGCTAAGGCGAGAGCCACAGTTTGCAAACCACCCGCCTTCAACCCGTGAGTATCTTGCATATTTTGAAATGGATGTGCGCGGCGCTAAGACGATAACCACATGTTGAAAACGACCCACCCTCAATCCGTGAAGCTCTTGCAAACTTTAATAGAATATGCGCGGCGCCAAGGCGAGAGCCACCTTTTGAGAAATCACCCGCCCCCCATCTGTGAACATGTCGTCACTTTTAAGCTTCAGGCAAAGCGCCCGGCCCGCCCTAAACACTGGCCCCGGGGTGCGACAGCAAGAAGTTGTTCATAAGGAAAAGCAGTGGCGGAGGAGGAGGAGGACGAGGAGGAGGAGGGAGGAGGAGGCGGAGGAGGAGGAGGAGGAATGTTAGGAGGAGGAGGAAGATGAGGAGGAGGAGGAGGAGGACGAGGAGGAGGAGGAGGACGAGGAGGAGGAGGAGGAGGAACAGGAGGAGAAAGTAGTAGTAGTAGTAGTAGTAGTAGTAGTAGTAGTAGTAGTAGTAGTAGTAGTAGTAGTAGTAGTAGTAGTAGTATTAGTAGTAGTAGTAGTAGTAGTAGTAGTAGTAGTAGTAGTAGTAGTAGTAGTAGTAGTAGTAGTAGTAGTAGTAGTAGTAGTAGTAGTAGTAGTAGGTAGTAGTAGTAGTAGTAGTAGTAGTAGTAGTAGTAGTAGTAGTAGTAGTAGTAGTAGTAGTAGTAGTAGTAGTAGTAGTAGTAGTAGTAGTACTGGTACCAGTAGCAGTAGTAATAGTATTAGTAGTAGTCGTAGTAGGAGTAGTAGTAGTAGTAGTAGTAGTAGTAGTAGTAGTAGTAATGGTAGCAGTAGTAGTTTAGCAGTAGTAGTAGTAGTAGTAGTAGTAGTAGTAGTAATATCAGTAGTAGTAGTAGTAGTCGTAGTAGTAGTAGTAGTAGTAGTAGTAGTAGTCGTAGTAGTAGTAGTAGTAGTAGTAGTAGTAGTAGTAGTAGTAGTAGTCGTAGTAGTCGTAGTCGTAGTCGTAGTCGTAGTCGTAGTCGTAGTAGTAGGAGGGGGAGGAGGAGCAGGAGGAGCAGGAGGAGGAGGAGGAGGAGGAAGAGGATGAGGAGGAGGAGGGGGAGGAGGATGATGAGGAGGAGGAGGAGGAGGAGGAGGAGGAGGAGGACCAGTGTAGACCCAAGAGTCACCAACGATGTTGGAGTACACCCTCCCCCAAGCTCCCTCTTCATAGGCCCCCTACAACGGTTCATTTCCACAGAGGGACCTGCCTCGTTGGAAGAGAAACGTTTGAAGACCCTGAGGCATGCCAAGCATTATTCTCGGGATTCCAGCGCCACGGATCACCCTGGCTGTTGCGTCTTGACGACCCTGAGTCATGCCAGAACGCCATTCCGGGACTTCAACACCGCGAACCATCGTAACTGCTGCACCCTCATGGTCGTGAATCCTTCCAGAACGCCATTTCTGGCACGCCGATCATGGGAACACGTGGATCATCTGCAATTGTTTATGTCAAAGTCGCGCGGCGCTAAAGTGAGAGCCACATGCTGAAACCCATTCGCCCTTAATCCGTGACACTCTTGCGTTGTTCTGAAATGACTGGTCGCGGCGGTAAGGCGAGAGCCACATTTTGTAAGCCACACGCCCTCAACCCGTGAACATCTTGCATATTTTTAAAACGAATGTGCGCGGCGCTAGGGCGAGAACCACATTTTGAAAACGACCCGCCCTCAATCCGTGAAGCTCAATGTGCGCGGCGCTAGGGCGAGAGCCACAGTTTGGAAACCACCCGCTCTCCATATGTGAATATGTTGCCAATGTTTATGCTTCAGGGTAAGTGGTGAGGAAGTCTCACTCGAAACGCCCAGCCCGCCCTAAAAACTGGCCTCTGGGTGCGGCAGGGAGAAGTTATGTATAAGGAGAAATAATTTAGGAGGAGGAGGAGGAGGAGGAGGAGGAGGAGGAGGAGGAGGAGGAGGAGGAGGAGGAGGAGGAGGGGGGAGGAGGCGGAGGAGGAGGAGGGAGGAGGGGAGGAGGAGAGAGGAGGAGGAGGAGGAAGAGAGGGAGGAGGAGGAGGTGGAGGAGGAGGAGGAGGAGGAGGAGGAGGAGGGGGAGGAGGAGGAGGAGGAGGAGGCGGAGGAGGAGGAGGAGGAGGAGGAGGAAAAGGAGGAGGAGGAGGGGGAGGGGGAGGGGGATGGGGAGGGGAAGGGGTGAGGGGGATGAGAAGGAGGAGGTGGAGGAGGATGCGGAGCGCCTCGGCCGCGCCACCCTCAGGGATTGTCAATCCTCCTCCTCCTCCTCCTCCTACTCCTCCTGCTCCTCCTTCTCCTCCTCCTCCCCTTTCTCCTCCTCTTTTTTGTTTGTTTCTCTCTCTCTCTCTCGCATCGCGATCGCGCGCCTCCCTTGGAGCCACGCCCCGCGCCCGCCGCGGGCGCCCGCGGTCGGGGCAGTGGAAGGCCCGCACTTGTAAGGAGAGGGGGAGAGGGGAGAGGAGGCCGCCCACAATCATATCATACACCTCCCGAGGCCATCGAGGAGAGGGGGGAGGTTGGACGAGCGGCGGAGCCACCCAGTCAGGACACATGCACTCATTGTAGACGTCTTACCTTGCTAGTAATGTTGCGTATGGAGTACATTGTCCAAACGCTGCTTACGTAGTTCTCACGTCTGTAGCTTACGATTATGTTGTACATGACATCGCACTGTGCACGGCTTCAGGCAGTTCGGTCTCGCCGTTGTGGTCAGATACATGTTATGATCTACACCAATTGGGCGAATATCGCATCGAACAGTGTCCGATTAATCATAGGGTAGCCTCAGGCTGACCTTCCGCGTATGCGACGTCGTACACCCGCTCGAACACGTAATCATTTTGCAGCTAGCTGTAGTACCCGAAAGCTTGAGCCCGATGTTGGTACATCTTGCTGAACCTTTCCTTGGAGCCGTGCATCTACAGGTTCTCAGTCCTCACGCGACTCTGGATTTTTCCACTTCGGTATACCCATCGCTCGGCATGTGCGTCAAATGATCCAAGGACCCCTCTTGGCCATAAAGGGCCAGTCTTGCTGTCAGCCTCAGGAGACGTAAACGGCTGCCCTCGCATGGACCTCGTGGGTCAGCTGGTGGTCCTCGTAGCCCTGCTTGTGACCCTCGCTGCTCAGCCCGCGGCCCTCGCAGCTTCTCTGGTGGCTCTCGTAGCCCTGCCTGTTGTCTTCGCAGCTTAGCCGTGGTCCACGGAGGTCCGCTGGTGGCCCCTGCAGCCCAGCTTGTGGTCCTCGTCGTTCCGCTTGTGGCCCCCGTGGCTCTGCCGGAGGTCCTCGAAGGTCAGTCTGTGCCCGGGTGGCTCCGCTGGTGGCTCTCGCAGCTCAGCTGGTCGTCCTCGTGGCTCCGCCGGCAGCCCTCGGGGCTGTGCTTGCGGCCCTCGTAGCTGAGCTTGCTGCCCCCGCAGCTTAGCAGGTGGTCCACGTAGTTGTGCTGGAAGCTCTCGAGGCCCTGCTCGGAGCTCTTGTAGTTCAGTTGGTGGCACTCGTAGCTCTGCTGGAGGCTCTCGTAGCTCGACTTGTGTTCCGCGCAGCTCATCTCGAGGCCCTCGCTGCTCAGTTGGTGGCTCGCTCAGCTGGTGGTCCTCGTAGCCCTGCGTGTGGCCCTTGCAGCCAGGCTTGTGGTCCTCGTTGTTCAGCTGGTGGCCCTCGTAGCTGAGGTGGAGGTTCTCGCAGGTCAGCCTGTGGCGCTGGTAGCTCCGCTGGTGGCTCTCGCAGCTGAGTAGGTGGTCCTGGTATCTCTTGAGGTGTTTCTCGCAGCTCAGCTGGTGCCTCGGGTAGCTCAGGTGGTGGTCCTCGTAGCCCTGCTTGTAGGTCTCGTAGCTCAGCTTGTGGCCCTCGTGGTACAGTTGGTGGTCCTTCTTACCCTGCTTGTGGCCATTGCAGCTGATCTTGCGTTCCTTGTTGCTCAGCTGGTAGTCCTCGTAGCCCTTCTTGTGGCCCTCGTAGTTTAGCTTGCGGCCCTCGTAGCTTTCGTAGCGGTGCCTGTGGCCCTCGTAGTTCAGCCGCTGGTATTCGAAGGTCTGCTGGCGGTCCTGCTAGCTCTTCTGGTGGCTCTAGTATTTCTGCTTGTGGCCCTCGCAGCCCTGCTTGCGGCTCTCGTAGCTCAGCTGATGGGCCTCATAGTTCTGCCTGTGGCTCTCGAAACTCTTGCAACAGTTGCACATCTGGGGGGCGGTCCGATTTCGAAAGGGGGATCTCACTGGACACCTCGCTGACCTGTATGAGCATAGCGTGCCGCATCTCGGATTACGCGCCGGGAGGATGCAACGCAGCTATTCTCCCAAATTGCCCTCGTCAAAGTGGCATGGCCTTGTAAGTATTGCTGGTCTTTCGAGGGGGTGCTCCTTGTAGTGAGACGGAAAGCTTCGGACGGGAGGGTGTATTGCAGCATCGCTGACGCATCAAGGGTTCAGTCTGGTCCTCTTCCTTCTCCTCCTCCTCCTCCCGCCCGCTCCCTTTCTGACCTCTGCCCCTTCTCCTTTTCTTTGTTCTCCGCTCCTCGCCCTCGTACCCGTCCTCCTCCAACTTTCTTGGTAACGCTGCGCTTCCTTCTCCTCATCCCTCTTCTTTTTTTCTTCGTATCATTCTTCTTCGTTGTATGATTCGTCTTCTCATTGCTTGTCTCTTGCATCTTGCTCTTGTACTCCTATTCGCCTCTCCTTTCTTGGCAGCGCTGCGTCTACCTCCTTCCTTCTCCCTTCCTCTGTGTCATCCTCCACCGTTCCCTCCCCCTGTCTCTCTGTCACTCCTTCCCTGCTCCCCTCCCGCCTCCCTCCGCTCGTCTCCCTTTCTTCCCTCTCGCTCCCCTCCCCTCCATCCCTCCCTCCCTCTCACGCCCTGCTGCTCGTCTCTCGTCGCGCAGCATGCCCTGTCGCCTCCTCCACGTCGGGCGGCACACTCGTCGCCCGACCCGGCCCGCTCCTGTGCGAATGTTCGGCTCCGGCCCAGGACTTCGGCGGCCTGTCCATCAGTCGGACCAAGGGCAGCAAGCCCTTCCTCCACTGCCCGCTGCCGCCCGAGGGCGAGGCGCCGAACTGGAACGCCAACGTCTCCCACGAGGGCGAGTGGGTGGTCTGTGCCAGCGAGCCGCTCTGCGTAGTGGGGGTGGACGTGGCCGAGCTGCGCCGCTTCGGGCCGAAGGGGAACCCCCTGGACTTCAAGAAGTCCATGAAGGACATGCTGACCGCGGCGGAGTGGGCGGAGGTGGCCTTCCCTCGCCCTCTTCCCTCCTCCTCCTCCTCCTCCTCCTCCTCCTCCTCCTCGTTCCTCGTTCCTCGTTCCTCCTCCTTTCTCCTCCTCCTCCTCCTCCTCCTCCTTCTCCTTCTCGTCCTCCTCCTCCTCCTCCTCCTCCTCCTCAGGTAGCCTTCCCTTCCTCCTCCTCCTCCTCCTCGTGCCTCGTTCCTCCTCCCTTCTCCTCCGACCCTGCCTCTCTCTCTCTCTCTTTCTTCTCTCTCCGTATTGTTGTCTCTCTCTCTATTCTTCCCTCCCCTCAGCCCTCCTTCCTCCCTCCTGCCTTCCACATCCTTCCTCCGTTCCTCCCCCCTCCCTCTCCCCCCGGGCCTCTTCGGCCTCCGGGCGCAGGTGGCCAGTGCTGGGGAGGATCTGGACTGCCAGTACGAGGTGTTCCAGAGGTTCTGGTCTGCCAAGGATAAGAGAGCCTCGCTGAATCCAACGGTCCACTCGTCATTCCAACTGCTCGTTCCCCTCCTCGTCCTCGTCCTCGTCCTCCTTCTCCCCTCTTCCTCCCCCGCCCATCCTCGTCCTCCTATTCCTTCCTCCTCCTCCTCCTCATCCTACTTGTCCTCGTCTTCTTCTTCCTCAACCTCCTCCTTTTCCTCCTCCTTCACTTCCTCCTTCAAAGAACTTGGAGCAGTCGCAAAATACCGAGGACCTGCGTGGCTGGCACGCAGGCAAGAGCTTGAGGAGGACGTGAACGCCTCAGGCTCAGGCTGCTGGATTCCAAACCTGTGCATGCCAGGGTCCTCACGGTCACGGCTCGCTTGGAGGCCGCCGAGAACCAGCTGCACAAGTCCAAGGAGAGTCTTGGGAACCAGCGCACCCAGTTAGCGAACTTGCTCAAGCAGATTGGGGCAAGCGATGCGACCATCTAGCAGCAGGAGTGCGGCATCCAAGATCTTGTCAAGCAGAGGAGAAGCATCCTGGCCCAGCAAGCTGCAGGGGAGATGGTGGCACAGCCGCAGCCCGTGGCGGCGGTCGGCCTTGATGCGTCCAAGCTTGGAGAGGTCCTTCAGCGTTGTGGGCTTGGTTGATGACTTTCAGGGTCGCTCACATCATCCACGACGCTCTCAACATCGTTTCGAATGCGACACTTAGCCCAGTGGGGGCGGAGTCGTGGCTGGCAGTGGCCCACCAGTTCAAGCTGCACATAGGTCTACGGCAGCAGGCGTCGAAGCAGGCGAGGCAGCCCCCGTTTCCGGAGGAGCCCCGCCACCAGCGGGCCAGTCTACCCTCGAGAGATTGTCCAACGCCGCATTGCGCACGCTCTTGGGTACGGCTCCCGTATCCAGCATCCCACTGGAGGACGAAGAGCTGCGTGAAACGGCCTGGCACATGTATCGCTCCGCAAGCTTGCCGAGGGCGGCTTCGATTGGTGGCCAATCCTATTAAGATGACGTTGCTGACTTCGGCGGGCTCAGCGGCGGTATTTCCATCTGGTGGGTCTGGTGATTGCGAGCATCGGCAGGGCTGTACACCCATGCCCTACTTCTTGGACGTGCGCTACGAGACACAGCCTCCACCGACACCTGTACTGTATGATGGTCGGCCCTGGCTCAGCAATCCTGAGCTCACCCTCGACGAGTTCGACTTCAAGGCTACCTTCGTCTTGGGGGTCATGGACTGCGGTTTGGTCGCCAAGGGGAGCTCATCAACGACCATCCCCGCGAGCAGGCAGCTTCGTTTGGATAAGGTGGGATGGGTCGGTCTTTCCAGTACTTCCTCTGCCAAGAAGGCGAGTTCTAGTTCGGCATGTGCGTGGGGTCTTCTGGCGGGCACGGTTTCACCGAGGTCATCGTTGCGAGCCCTCGCAACTTCTTTTGGGATTTCTAGCTCGGCATGCGCGACGGGTCTTCCGGTGGGCACGGTTTCATCGAGCTCATCGTTTTCGAAATTTCGGTTGGGATCTCCAATTCGGCATGTGCGACGGATCTTCCGATGGGCATGCTTTCACCGAGCTCAACATACCGAACCCTCGCTACTTCTGTTACACGTGTTCGATTGTTGCGCCGAGCTCTGGGTCAGGAGGTTGTGGGCGATCCTCGGACACTGCCCGAATCGGTTCTGGTCACCTTCGTGGAGCCATCTGCCCTACCAGGACGAGGGCTACAGCGGCCTCAGCAGTTTCTGTCACCGTGGTTCTCTGCTCCACAGGCGAAGTCTTGGGCCAGGAGCAGTCGCTTGTCTCGGATATTCGACGGGGGGAGGTGGCCTCGGCGCTGTGCTCGGGTGGCTGTGACCTCCCGAGTTTTGGTCGGCCTCCTAGTGCGTGGCGGAAGTGGTGAAGGAGCGCCGCCGCCAGCGGAGGGGAGCCGAGGGTTGCAGCGATTCCACGATTAGGGGGCCCTGTGTGGCGTCCGGCTTCCAGGTGCTGAGGCGGAGGTTTCCATGGTCTGCCTCATGCTGTATGGCGTTCTCCCTGACTTGGGGTGCTAGGATATCCCCGACGACTTGGTAGTGGGCACCGTCGACGCTTACGACTGGCAAAGGAATCAAGCTGTATTGCGCTGGGAGATCGTGCCCCGCATGATTGTTGTGCCCAGGAGACCAGGCCTCCTCAATCTGGGAGGTCTCTGCGCACCAGTGGGCTCGGACTCGTTCGCGCAATCTGGCCTTGGGACCTGCGATGCGGGCGGCTGGTGAGCGTGTTTGCTTGTGACGGCATGTTGTCATCATTTGAGGTCAGTGCGCATCGGGTGCCCGAGGTGCCCGAGAAGTGGAGGCGCAGATGCTCGTTTCATCGTTGGTTGGCCTTGGATGCGTGTTGCTGGGTGGATCAGCGCGCGGCGCGGCCTCTATCGGGCTTGCGGGCGGCAGCGTCGACTCATCGCAGTTTCTTGCGCCGCATGTTTTTTTTGTTTTGGGGGGGGGGCGCTCCCATTCGTGCTGGCCGGAGACTGGAACTTCGACGCGCGCGATTTGGGGCGGACCTCCTGGCTCCAGGCGGTCCAGGGTGTTGCGGTGCAGGGTGAAGGTCCAACTTGTGAGCGCATCGCGCGCGACTTCATCGTTGTATCTCAGCTGCTGGACTCTTACCCCTGCCAGGGGCAGGTCTGCGAGGACAGCCGTTGCTCTCCTCGTGTCTGCTTCGTCGTGACTTTCCAAGAACTCAGGAGGCGGCCCTGTGATTGGGTGGAGAAAGGTCCAACAGCTTTTACCCTTGATATGCCAGACCCCAGTCAACGCGTCGCACACCGTATGCCACGCCATCGGGATGAGGCCTGTGCAGGCGCTGGCGATGTTGAGGCGGCGGCGGAGAATGTTTCTCAGAACCAGAACTTTTTCTCACCGAGTTTTCGGCGTCCCAGCTCATGAGCAGCACTGCTTTTTCGGACGCTCAGAAGGTATCGGGCCGGTCAAGACCCCGCTGCCGGAATGCCTCCAACCGTTGCATGAGAATCAGGATTGTGCTTCTGCCAAGGAGTGAATTTCTGTCACCAGGTTGTGGTCATTATGCAGTCACGCATTCTCGGCTTCGCCAGTAGCCGTCCTCGCCATTGTCTGAACCCCGAGCCATCAAATTTGCCGTCGGTCGTCTCTGGGTATCTCAGTGGGCCATGGGGGTGGAGGGCGAGCCGGCTTTTGGCAATTGGGTGTCGGAGCATGTCCAGTTTGATGTTCGTCGCCGACGACGTTCAGACGCAGCTGAGCGGGGACGCCGGTGGCGTGATTGCGGAGCCGAAGCTGTCGAATGATCGGTGAGGCTGGTCCATGCTGTGATCGAGCCAAACCCACAGAGAATCTCCCAATCCTTGATGAGGCAGGCAGCCGCGCATTTCTTGGAGCAGCAGCGTTTGAGTGTATTCTTGCCGAGTGGGGTGGTCTGGGTGGCTGCGAAGCGTGTGTTTCATGACTGGGCTGCTGGGCGGCCTTGAGAACGAGTCTCGGTGGATTTCCGCGGGGAAACAGGGTCCTTTCGCGCCGTGGTTTCGGAGGTGATGCCAACCCAGGATCCTGTTGCAGGGTTGGGGCTCAGGCAAGTGGGATCTCTGCTTGGCTCGAGGCTGGCGAGTAGCTTGGAGATCTTTGGCGTGGACCTGCTTTCCCCCGTTTTTTTTTTTTTTTTGTTCGGTCAGCCCCCTTGGCCAAAGCTGTCTGGGGATGCCCCGGTAATGGGGTTGCGCCGCAGCAGCTTCATCTGCTCAGAGTCAAAGCTGCCAGGTCTTCAGGGCCCCATTCGCGTCGGCGATGCCGTGGGGTTCAAGTTTCTGCGTGTGCCCAGATTATCAGCCGGGGCCCGCTCCAAGTCATTCGGGAGGCTCGCAGAACAATGAATCGCGAATTCTGTTTTTGCCCGATTCCAGGTCCCAGGCGTTCCTGGCGTCTTGTGCTGCTGACGTCTCGGATGTCAGCGGCCGCCAGAGACCGCGACCCAAGGTCGAGCAACTTGTTGTTGCGTTAACCCCGTGGCATCGGCGCATCGGATGGCAGCTTGACTTCGCAGGTGTGGCGTTCCAGGATGACTTCAGGCGCGTTTTGATTTTCGGCAGGTTCTCCCCGGCGTTATTGGCGCTGTTGATCGGCCCCGCACATCGGGGAAGCATTGGAAAGGAATCCCGCCAAGCTGCTTTCTCGGTATGGTCGGGGCCTGTTCTGTGGCAGCTCCGACACATGCTGGGGAGCGAGAAGTTGACGGACACTTGGGCCAGCTGTCATGCTGCCTGATCGTGCGCTCTGGCCCCCAACGTTTTCTGGGCTCAGGCTAGGGTGGCCAGGCGCGCCCCTGATTTGAACTGTGTTTGCAGGGCCTGTGAGGGCCAGGCAGGGGGCCTTTCTTTTCACGGGCAGTTCGAGTGTCTGCCTTCTAGCCCCAGAGACGCGAAAGGCAGGGCCCTGCCCTCCGAAGGGCGCTTGTGAGATGTCAGCGCTTTGCGTGTCCCTCTGTCGCCGCTTTCTGGTTCCAGCGCCGCCCCGGGAAGGTTCGCCTTAGCCGCGTTCGATCTCGCAGTTGGCCGAGGGGCCAACCGCTCGCCGCCCTAGCTGGCAGTGGGATTTTCACCGACGGAGCTGGCTTCGCGCAAACTGTCTCCAAAGTCTGCGTCGCGCCATCGGCCGTGGTGAACGTCGATGTCGACGGGGAGGCTGCCAGTTGGATTTCAGGACGTGTCCCTCTGTGCGAGGCCCCTGGGCAAGTAGCCAGGGGTGGCGAAGATAGTGGCATCTTGATGCCTTCCAGGTCTGCTCTTAGTGCTTGGCCTTCCAGGTCTTTGTCGATTGGGCTGGTGCTGCTGGTTGTCTCGTGGGTCTCGCCGGTGCGCGTGGGCCCAAGAATTCCAGAGCCCAGTGGTGGCTGCAGGTCGGAGACCGCCTAAAGGGGCTGCAGCCTGCCAAAGTCAAGTCTCACACTACTGTTGCGCAGATGCCCGACGGAGCCATCACGTTTCAGCAGGGGGGAGGGCATGAGCGGATTGACGGCCCTGCGACAGAGGCTGGCCGGCCTTTCCGTGCCCCCTCCAAGCCAGCCAAGTCTGTCTCGGGGTCCAGGGGCTGGCCCGCGCGATGTGCGTTTTCTTGGCCTCGATGGAGACTGATCTGTTTGACTAGTTATGGTCTGGTTGAACCTGTCAACGTGGAGTCTATCCCAGAGATTGGGGTTCAGGTGAGGGAGAGAGAGAGAGAGAGATATATATAGAGAGAGATATAGAAAAGGAGATTGAACGCGGCGAGTCCCAAGCCGCCGCGTCCTCCCTTCAATCTAGCCCTAGTCCGCCTCCCCTCCCTTCGCCTCGTCCTCCTCCTCCTCATCTTCCTCCTCCTCCTCCTCATCCTCTTCCTCCTCCTCTTCCTCCTCCTCCTCCTTCTCCTCCTCCTCCTCTTCCTCTTCCTCTTCCTCATCCTCCTCCTGTGGTGGGCGAGAATGGGTCGGATCGGCTGGGCGGGGTGGGGTGGGGTGGAGGGGGCTGGGGGAACAGGTGGGCCCGCTTTAGGGCTTGGACACCGAACCGACCACTTCTTGCTCGCCCATTCCTACGTCTCCTCGTCCAAGGCCCTTGCCTCTTCCCCTGCCCTTGCCTCCGCCAGATCCTCGGAGCTCGGCATTCGTCGCGGGCGTGCGCTCCGAACTGTCGAAGGCTCGAAAAGATGCCATTCCATCGTCCCGTTGTCGCGGCGCGTCTTTCTGTGCCAAGTCTACGAGCGGGCGAGCTGCACGAGCCATGCTTTCCTGTAGGGGGCGGAGCGTGCGTTCATCTAGTTCCTCCACTGGTCGCCAGGCGCATTTCTTGTGCTGCGCGGCACGACGTTGTCTTCATGAGCGCGAAACCTCTCCGTGAATAGAACACCGAAGACACGGGTGCATAAAAAGGTCGCTGCGGGTGTCCCTAAACATATTCATGTCCGCGTGCAGCGCGACCAACTTCAATGCAGTAGTCCACGTTTCGGGCAGATTCTCTTGTGCCCAAACAGAGACTTCATCCTTGAACTTCTGAGCGAAATTGCTGGTGACCTTGGCGAACGAATCGTCCCCCAGATCCTTCTCAGGAAGGGTTTCCACTCCGTGGCCGTCCTCGATTACTCGTGCACACTCAGAAGGCGCCCGTTGCGGCAATCTGTGGCCTCTCTCGATCACCTGGCCAAGCTCCTGCTCCAGGTTCGCGCTGTTCTGTGCTTCATTCTCCAGAGCGGGCACGCCTCCGACGTGCGTCCCGCGACGGGCACGTTTGTCGTCGTGCTCCATGCAACACAGGACTTCCTTGGTGTCGTAGGCCCTGCCGCCGACGCGCAACAGGGCCGCAGAGGGCGCGGCCCGGAGCTGTGGCCGACGTCCTTCATGGAGAAAGATGACAACGCTGCCGCTCCAAGGGCGGGTGGAGACGCACGTGGCGTCCGCTCGGCGCTCATGGAAAGCAGTGCCTGGAAGTGCGCCTTGGGGATGGTGCGATGTCCGACTTTCAAAGTCTAGTTTGAACCAGCGCGGCTGACGCTGCGGTGCAAATAGTCACGCGCTTGTTTCTGCCATCGTGTTTTTTTCGTCGAAATTTCTTCCTCTTGCTCTCATGCGCCTGTTTCACATCGTGATGTATTGTTCTTATTTTGATTGACCCTTTTGTACTTCCCAAGCCCGTCGTGAGAAAGGTAGAGGGAGAGAGAGATGGAGAGAGAGAGAAAGACATATATATAGAGAGAGAGAGAGAGAGAGAGAGATAGAGAGAGAGAGAGAGAAAGAGAGAGAGAGAGAGAGAGCGAGCGAGAGAGAGAGAGAGAGAGAAAGCGAGAGAGAGAGGGGGAGAGAGATGATGATGATGAGGAGGAGGAGGAGGAGGCGAATGTTGGAACATGTCGGCAATCACGCCTCCCCGAATGAACAAAACCGCCGATCACGCATGCTGCAATGTTGACTCGTCGAGGCCATCGGAGATTCCTGAATACAAAAGGTGGATTTGTTGCATCCCTTTGGCCCGCGGATGATTGTATCACTTTCGGCCCGCGACCAGAACGTGCCACGACTGCCACTCAAGTCGCCGACTTGATGATGCACGTCCTGGCGCCTCGAAGCCATCGGAGATCCCTGACAGGGGGAATTGTAGCAACTTTGGCCCGCAGGGAATTTTAGCGATTTCGGCCCGCAGCCAAAACGTGACACGACCGCCATACAAATCGTCGACACGCATGCTGCACATCCTGACGCCTCGAGGCCAGCAGAAATTCATGAACAAATGGGGGGTTGTAGCAATTTCGGTCCGCTGGAGATTATAGAAATTTTGGCCCGCGGCCGCACTGTGACATTAGTGCGGTCACCCCCCTCTGGAACATTATGCATGTTTCTGGATATTGTATTTTTTCCACACATCCCGTGTTTCTTCAAAATAAATACAACGGAAAACAAGGGCCACGGAAACAAACCAACGAACACACCAGAACAGCCAGAGCAACAGTACCCACATACCGGAACCATTGGTGCCACAATAAAACCCCCAGACAATTAGCATACCAAAGGTTTCGGTTGGAGGTTCTGGAATACTCTTGGACAACCAATGGTTCCTCCATTTTTGAAGATTGGGTTTCCGCTTGTTTTCTGGTTTGGCTTGGTTTTCGTATTTGCGTTTCCTCTAGCAGACATGCAAAGACACTAGGGGTCCAGGAAACAATGTCAAGTGCAGACAACCAATCAAACATAAACCCGTACACACATAAAGACACCATTGGGATTCCAAGAGCAAATCCAACACGCACATATCATAACCAAGGTTCTGGCTGGACGTGCCGTTTTTTTTTTTTTTTTTTTTGTTCTTCTGGATGAGCTTTGTACATGTATACAGCGAACCATACGAAACAATGAATTTATGCTTTTCGTGATATTGGAGTTTGCTTTTTGGGGGCGCGTTCGGTTCGAATTCGACGAAGCTTTCTGGAACACAACATACAGTTTTGCTGCTGGTGACGATGGTGGTGTTGATGGTGATCATGACGATGGTAATGGTGATGCTGATTCGGGTGATGGTGATGATGACGACGGTGATGATGCTGATGATGCCGATGATGCTGTTGCTGATGCTGATGGTGATGACTATGGTGCTGATGATGCTGATGCTGATGCTGATGGTGATGGTGATGGTGATAATGCGATTGCTGCTGGTGATCATGATGTTGATGGCTATGATGGTGCTAATGCTGATACTGATGATGATGATGATGACGATGATGATGATGATGATGATGATGGAGGTGGTGGTGGTGGTGATGCTGATGCTGATGCTGATGCTGATGACGATGACGATGAAGATGAAGACGAAGATGATGATGCTGATGATGATGCTGCTGAGGATGACGATACTGGTGATGCTGATGATGCTGCTGCTGATGATGCTGATGATGGCGATGATGACGCTGATGCTGCTGCTGATAAGGATGATGATGCTGATGATGATGGTGGTGGTGGTGTTGATGATGCTGATGATGCTGCTGCTGCTGCTGATGATGATGATGATGATGATGATGATGATGAGGTTGATGATGTTGTTGTTGTTGATGATGATGATGCTGATGATGATGATGATGATGCTGATGCTGCTGCTGCTGCTGCTGCTGATGATGATGATGATGATGATGATGATGATGATGATGATGATGATGCTGCTGCTGATCATGATGGTGATGGTGATGGTGAAGACGCTGATGGTGACGATTTTCGCGGATGGACGGCTCGGCCTCGCACGCCCGAGAGCGGCCCCACCGATTTCCCCCCGACCAGGGTGGGCGGGGGGGGGAACGGGGACGACGGAAGGGCCACCGCCCCCTCCTCCTCCCCCTCCTCCTCCTCCTCCTCCCCTTCCTCCTCCTCCTCCTCCTCCACCTCCTCCTCCTCCTCCTCCTCCTCCTCCTCCTCCACCACCTCCTCCTCCTCCTCCTCCTCCCCCTCCTCCTTCTCCTCCTCCTTCCCCCTTCTCCTCGCCCTCCCTCTCTGTGGGCGCTCCCGCCGTGGGCCGACGTCGCAGAGCGGGTCTTGTTCGGAGTGCGATCGGGCGGGCCCGGGGTGTCCTGGAGAATGTTGCTCTGAGTTTCGAGGTGAAGTTCGCGCGGATTTTGTTGGCCAGGAATGGAGACCAAAAAGAATCATCGCGAAATTCACTTCGTTTTTCCCGCGCCGCTTCGTGCAGAAATCCACGCAGAAATCCGCTGCAGCACGTCTGCAAGGTCGGTGCAATGACCATCATCATCCCTTTCGAGACCCCCACCAAATTACCACCCCAGTTGGGGACACACCCCTCGAAACCCGAAGGGAACGGCCTGTATCCCAATCCAGGGGGGTAAAGCGGCCAGTGGGGCTCGGGCCACGCCCATGGGGATAGGGATCGGTTAAACGATGCCCATCCTACGAGGGTGGAGTGGCCCTCGCTCCATGTCTGGCCTGCTCGAGGCCACGCGGTTCTTGAGGCGCAGGTCATCGACGAGGCTGACACGCCCCAGGGTTCGCTGGCGCTTTGCTCCAGCTGCGGGGCGATCTGTCACCTCGGGGGCCGCTGGGGTCGGAACCTTCTCGCGTCAGACTGTTCGGGGTTGCGATCTTCTTGGTCGCGATCGCCAGTTGGCTTGGACTTCGAGAGGTACGCCCCCTGCCAAGAAGCACCTTCGAGCTCAGCATGGGAAGGCACCGTCTCAGCGCGGCAGGGCGTTTTTGGCGTCTGGGTTGGGCCTGGGGCTGCTGCCCGAGGTCACTCCGCCGAGCGGAGCTGGCCCATCCGCAGGATGCTCGGGTCCTACTCCGCGTGCTTCTGCTCTTCGGCTCCCCGTCCTCGGGAGCCCACTGGGGTCGGGACCGCGGTCGCACCTCCGGCGAGAGGCCTGGCGTGGTTTGGACTCTCCTGGGGGGGACGCCCTATCTTTGGGGCGTCGGGGTGGTGGATCGGGCCCGTCTGAAGGCCCGTCGTGGCCCAGAGGACCCCCTCCTCCCAGATGGCGAGCTCCAGGGGTGATCTTCGAGCGGGTGGTCGCTCTCTGAACCTTTCCGTCTACCGCCTTCGATCTTCCTCTTAGCTCGGTCGCGTTCTCCGCTGTCCCGTGCCCTCCTCGCCCTCATCGCAACATGATTCTTCTTCAACTTCCCCTCCTCCTTTCCTCATATGTATCCTCCTACGTACTCGATCGCCTCCTCATCCTCCTCTTCCTCTTCTTCTCCGCTTCGCTTTCATATCATCCCTAGAGGCGTCCACGCTGTCGATATTGCAGACTTCAGTCCCCCAGCGGCTCCACCACCACCTCCTCCTCTCCCTCCCCCATCGTCGTCGCCGTCGTCCTCCTCTATCTTCTCTTTCCGCCTTCACTCCCGCTCCCCTTCCCCTTCCCTGTCTTTCGTTGTCGTCGTCGTCATCGTCGTCGCATTTTTCTCTCTGCCATGGGGTCGCCCTTTCGGGGCGAGTGCGTGGCTAGCCTAGAATCCTAGAACCCTTTCCCTTCTCCCCGAAGGATGGCGGCGTTCAGTGTTTGTGGCCCTTCGGCTGGCCCCTCGGTCGTTGTTTACCCTCTCCTCTCCTCGTTCTGCGGACTGCGACTCTCGGGATGCAGCCAGCCCTTGAGCTTTGAACCCCGAAGGGGGGGGAGGGCGAGGACAGGCCAGGGAGCCCAGACCCCTTCGCGTCGTCCAACAAAAATCACGGCGGGAGGCTTTTTCCTACTTTCGGTCCCGGGGCCCTCGCTGGGCCCGAGGACCGTGCATGGGAAGACAAGCTGGTGCAGCGGAATGCGTCGGGAACTCCAGGCTACACGCTGTGTGCAAATCACGACGTCGGTAGGGGGCCACATGCGAACCCTACCCCTACCCCCCACGATTTCTGAGGGGGAGGGTGGGGTTCACCTCGTTCGGGAGCTCCCGAGCGAAGTGAACCCCACCCTCCCCCTCAGAAATCGTGGGGGGTAGGGGTAGGGTTCGCATGTGGCCCCCTAGTCGGAGGTCTGGGGGGTTGGGTGTATTGAGAGCCT
This sequence comes from Prorocentrum cordatum, assembly GCA_963575745.1. Taxonomy (NCBI): domain Eukaryota; class Dinophyceae; order Prorocentrales; family Prorocentraceae; genus Prorocentrum; species Prorocentrum cordatum. The sequence continues at coordinate 260,347 of CAUYUJ010015110.1, read as the reverse complement.
CCCGGAAGGAGGCGTTTGTCAAGGCGCGCGGCGACGGCCTTCAGTTCGAGCTCGGGAGGGCGGAGTTCTCCTGGAGCCCGATGCCGGGCTATCCCGACAAGACGGCCTACCGGGGTACGGTGGCTCCACCACGAAGCCAAAGGGTCGGAAAAGGGGGGTCGAGGAGGATCCGGGGACGGAAAAGAGGGGGGTGATGACTAGGGGGGGGTGGATATCATGGCGGGGGCCATGATATTTCCCCAGATTTCATGGCGCCTCTTCTTATTTCATTTTACGTCCCTGGCCCCCCCGCTGGGCCGCGCACATGCCGCCGGTCATGATTTGCACCCCTCCCTCTTGGACACCCCCCTCTTGGCCGCTCCCGACCAATGCCGGGCTATCCCGACAAGACGGCCTACTGGGGTACGGTGGCTCCACCACGAAGCAAAAGGGTCGGAAAAGGGGGGTCGAGGAGGATCGCGGATGGAAGATCGAGGTTTCTGGGTGTTCCTGGCTCCTAGCCTCGGGCGATCGCAACCATGGATCAAGGGGGTGTGGATCAGCGACGGTCCCTGCTTCCATGGGAAGTCGCGGATTTCCGCCGCCGAGCGAGGCGGCACCGGCCGCATTTGGGGGAGGGCACCTCCCCCGATCCATGGACTTGGCGACCGCGCGCCAAATCCACG
>CAUYUJ010015110.1:229704-254582 GCA_963575745.1 Prorocentrum cordatum | reverse complement strand
CGACTACGACTACGACTACGACTACGACTACGACTACGACTACGACTACGACTACGACTACGACTACGACTACGACTACTACTACGACTACTACTACTACTACTACTACTACTACTACTACTACTACTACTACTACTACTACTACTACTACTACTACTACTACTACTACTACTACTAACTACAAGCTACAAGCTACAAGCTACAAGCTACAAGCTACAAGCTACAAACTACTAACTACTGCGACCCCCGTTCCCCCCGATCCGTGCCGGACAGTTTCCCATCCCGATGCCTCCCTCCATCCTGCATCATGCTCACGCTGCAGACCTGGTGGATTCCCCCATCGGCTCGTATGCTTGGCGCTAAGGGGCGCCCCCGCTCCGTCCCTAGGTGGATCGCGCTCTGGCGCGGATGTGAGAGTTCGTCCGTCCGCGACTCCCTCTTGTCACAACGTCGGCCCCCAAAGGTCTCGGTGGAGTTCCCGGGGCTGGTTTTTCATCCTGAGTTGTTCTTTGAGTCCTGGGGCCCGGCGACGGCCCCCCCGGGGCAGACAATGACAGCAACAATAACTTGCGGCTCGATGCGTTTGCGACGCGAGGGGGCCTGGGCCCGCAGCCATATCGGCCCAGGCCGCCCAGGCCTGGTGCCCCGCGGGCCCAGTCCAGCCAGCGGCCGCCCGTCGGATGCCCGAGGCCGCCAGCCCCGAGCTGCCGCCCTCGCCCCCGAGCCCGCCGAGCCCGCCGCGCTCGCCGTGACCGCCGGCAGGGCCGCGCCCGCCCTCCATGCGGCCGCGCGTGGCCGCCGCCGCCCCGCCGCCGCGGCCTGCCGCCGCGGCCCTCGCCGCCGCGCCGCGCGCCGCGCTGGCTGGGGGGCCGGCGGCGGCGTGGCCTTGCGCGCGGAGCGGAGCGGCGGCGCCCGCGGCGAGGCCTCGCGGCCGCCCGGCGGCGGCGGCGGCCGCGGCGGCGGCGGCGGCCGCGGCGCGGCCTGCGTGGGCGGGGGCGCTGCCGACGGCGAGCTTCTGGCCGCTGCTGGCGGGGGCGCCCAAGCCCGGCGGTGCAAAGGTGGGGTCTCTGAGGGACGGGGCCCTGAGGTTGCCCAACGACCATTCTAAGCGTTGAGGCATGCTCAGAAGTATTTTAGTATCGCAACGTCCCCATCGGCTTGTGCTCAACACGTCCGAAGATAGATTTTAGTAACGAGCCTGTCAAACTCAGCACTGTCGATCTTACTGCAAGCTGCTGACAGCCACTGGCCGTCGTCCTGCGGCTTCTCCTGGCGTGTGGGTCACCCTTCTGAAGTTATATCCAAGGCATTCTCGGAGAGTTCGCAAAACCGCTAGATAGGGCACGCGCCCGAGGCTGTGGGGCCCACTCAGTGACACATATATAGCACAACGCATCAGACATAGGCACCTATATGTGATCACGGCCTCTCAGATTTGGGCGACTTGATGCCGCGCTGCCCGACGGAAGGACTGGCCAACAACTGGCTGAGGGTCTAAGGTCTACGGGCCAGCCAACGGCCGGCTTAGGGCCGGCTAAAGGCTGGTTAAGGGCAATCTAAGGGCCGGCTAAGGGCCAGCTAAAGGCCGGCTAACGGCTAAGTTCCAGCTAAGGGCCAGCAAAAGGGCCAGCAAAGGCGGGCTAGGGGCCGGATGGCTGGGTCAGGACTGGCTGAGGGCCAGCTAAGGGCTTGGTAACGACCGGCTAAGAGCCGGCTAAGGGCTGGAGGGCCGGCTAAGGGCTGGCTGAGGTTTCCGGCTCAGGGCTAAGGCTCCGGCTAAGGGCCGGCTAAGGGTTTAAGGGCTGGCTAAGGATTCAGCTGGGGTTTTTGGCTGCTGGCTGAGATTCCGGCTAAGCTCCAATGGAGCTCAAACCTGTCGGGGTAAGATCCGTTGGTTTGTTCACAAAGTAGTTGACTCTTTTTTCATTTGTTGACTCTTTTCGCAGTTCTTCTCGCGACTCTTTTTTGACAGAGGCATCGCAAAAAGAGTCGATCGAGCGACTGGCGAACTCGTCGCGGCAAGTTACCGGCCAGGGTGACCAGGGACCAGCGAGGGACCAGCGAGGGACCAGGCAAGTCTACAGGCCAGGGACCAGCGAGGGACCGGCCAGCTACCAGCCAGCTACCGGCCAGGATGGAAATCGGGCCACCCCCTGGCCAGGGACCGGCCAGCCACTGGCCAACTACTGGCCAGGGTGGAAATCTACCGGCCAGGTACCAGCCAGGTTGGACATCTACTGGCCAACTACTGCGGCTACGCAGGCGAATGACCGGCGAAGGGGAGCCGAGGAGCAGGAGCAGGAGGAGCAGGAAGACTTGGAGGAAGAGGAGAAGGAGGAGTGTGGGAATGAGGATAAACAGGAAGGCGAGGGAAAGGAAGGGGCGCGCATCGAGGCGAATGAGATGAGGAGAGTGCTCGAGGAGGAAGATTAATGCGCACGGGGCACGGGGGCAAGATAAAAGGGGCGAAGGAACGAAAAGGGAGGCCCCCTCTCCCAGCCCATCAACGCTCGCCACCGCGATCTTCTAACCAAAACCGCGGAACCGGATCTCTTACACATAGACGATGGCGTCGCACAGATCTTTCAATCTATTCGGTTGAAGTCACATCTCGTTTAAACTATTCTGTTACTTTGAGATCAGGCTCAATGGGCTTGCCAGCGCATGGTGGAAGTCGTAGTGTTGTGCGTAGCGCATGGCGGGGTACTCAGTAGATGCGTCAACAGTTCGGTTAGAAACGCAGTAAGATAATCAATCGTTTGGGCAGAAATGCAGTAAGATAAGCAATAGGTTTGTTACTAATCCTGCTGGTGAACACAAGCCAATGGGGACGTTGTGCATTTAGTGCATAGGATGCCACCGTGCACTTCTTACGCACGCCCAACGAACCCACACGTCCGCCTTACGAACGCACGCTTGGTTTGGCCTCCCAGTGTTTGAGAATAATCAAAGGGAAACGAGTGGCCTCAACGGGTGAGGCTTCAGCTCGCGATCCACTTCCTGCCCTGATGACCCTGTCCGTCGGGGCCCCATTTTTGAACCGCCGGCAAGCCGACGCGGGCGCTGCTCCTGTACGTGGCCGCGATCGTGTTCAACCGCTGGGGTATGCGGGCTTACGCAGCCAGCGGCCAGGCCCCGCCCGGGGAGCTCGCCATTGTCATCCTGTCCGCGTTCCTCGGCGCCGCGGCCCTGACGGCGCGGCAGGAGCGTGGTGGAGGCCTGCCCCTGCTGCAGGGGCCCGTCGACAGGTACCGGGCCAAGCTGGTGAGCACCGTGCTCCTCATCGAGGTGCTGAGCTGCATCATGTTCCAGCGCGCCAGCGCCGTCGGCTTCCTCAGCCTGACCATCGCCGCCCTCTCTGGCACTGGGCTCCTGAGCGCCATGTACTTCTCGCGCAGCAGGCTCGGCAGGCAGTACACCCAGCGGGCGTGGATCGGTGCCTGCCTCGTCGTGTTGGCCGGGCTCGTCGCGGTGCCGCTGCGGGCCCCGTTCCTCGGCGGCTTCGGGCCGACCCGCGGCGCTCTCTTCGGCACGGCGGCGGCGGCGCTGGCCGGCGTCTCGCTGGTGGCCAAGGAGGCACTGCTCAAGGGCGGAAGCGCCGACGCCAGCAAGCCCTCGTTCCGCCCCCTGGACTCGTGGACTGTTGCGCTCATCACTTGCATCGCGCAGCTGGTGACACTGCTGCCCTCGCTGGAGCGCGGCGTGTTGCCAGCCGCGCCGCCCGCCGGCATGGGGCTGCCGTTCCTGAGCTACGTGGTGGCGAACGGTGCCATGCGCCTGTCGCTGATGAAAGCGCTGCGCGAAGCCCAGGCGCCCTCCGTGCAGCTCGTGCACACGCTGGGGCTGCACCTCGGCGCGGCGCTGTCGAGTCTGCCGGGAATGCCAGTGCACGTGGCCTTGGGGCTGGCAGCCTCCATCTACGGCGCCGGCCTGGCCTCGGGCATCTTCGGCCTGCCGCTGCCCGCGCGCTCAGGCTCGGAGGCGACGTCCGCGCCTGTGCTGGCAAAGCCATTGGCGCCGCCGCTGGTGACTCCGACCGCAGAGGCGATACCCGCGCCCGCGCTGGCAACGTCCGCGGCGACGCTGGAGCCTGCGGGTTTCGAGACGGAGGCCGTTTCCTCCGCGGAGGAGGCGGGCAAGCTGGAGAGGGAGCTGGACCGGGAGGCCGTGGAGCTGGAGGCGGGCAAGTTGGAGAGGGAGTTGGACCGGGAGGCCGTGGAGCTGACCAGGGAGCTGGAGCAGGAGCGGCAGCACCGGAAGGCTGTCGAGCGCGCCAGGGAGCTTCAGGCCGAGCAAGCAGAGCAGCAGTTAGCCGAGGATGCGGCTGGCGTGGCTGCCTGGAGCACTGAGGAGTTCCCGCCCGGGCTCTACAGCACCATCAGGCCCGTCGACGTCAGGATCGGCCCACGGCTGGCAAGCAAGAAAATCACCAGCCTGCTCCCTGGAGCTTCCATTGAGGTGCGGGAGGTTCAGCTTAGAGTCGAGGACAAGGGCCTGGGGACCGACGACAAGTGGCGGTGGCTCTGGGGGCGCACCGCCACAGCTCAGGGCGGATGGATCCCGATGGTCTGCACGGAGGGGAAACAGACGTGGGTCGAGAGGATGGCCCCGCTCACCCGGTGGCTGGTGGACAACGGCAAGCTGAACGCCTCCACCGCTGGCTTGGGCTACCGCCGAAGCCAGTCGATGCCCGAGGTGGTGGACGACGTGCAGCTGTGGGGCTCGGTCGTGGAGGGCACCGTGGTGGAGAGCGGCGAGTGGCTCAAGGTCGGCCAGCGCTTCCTGCCGATGCGGGTCAACGGCGCCGAGGTCCTGCGCCGGCTGAGCCCCGCGGACGCACCACGGCGGCGGGCCACAGCGCAGCGGCGCGCTGCGGACGCCGCGGCGGCCGCCGCCCTGGCCACGAAGCGCGCCGCCGCCGCGCGGGCAGCTGCCGACGAGGCCGCCGCGAGGGTGGCGTTCGGCAGCCAATCATGGGAGCCTCGCGTGTCCTCGGAACTCCGCCTCTCGAGTGCACTGGCGTGCGCTAGCGTCTTGGTTATCGACGAGGAAGCGCCAGCTTGGCCTGGCTCGGCGCCGGTTTCGCGTCGATCAGCGTCGGAGAACCAGCAAGGTGACACTGGAGGCCCCCATGAACTGCCACCGAAGGTGGCGGCCAGCACGCCCGCCGCGAAGCAGCCGCCGCCCGCGGCCGCCGCCGCCGCGGGCGGCCAGGAGTTTAACCTCGAGGTGCAGCTCGCCGCGGGTGCGGCGGCGCTCGGCCTGGCCGCGGGCGGCGGCGGCGCCGCGCTGGTCGCTGGGGCGCTGGCGGTCTTCGTGGCCGCCGCGAGCAAGAAGGGCAAGGAGTGAGGCCCATGCCCAGACATGATCGCGCTGGAACTCAATCAGGGCAGGAGGTTTTCGGCTGCTTTTGGCCTCTGGGGGTCCTCGCCTGTCCCCGGAACCGTCCGAACACGACTCGCGATGGACCATCGGCCCTGGGGACAGGTTCGGGACTTCTGGGGATCCCGTGATGAAATAAAAGATCGACTCATGGCATGTCTGGATGGGTTGCCGCGGCTGAGAGGGGCAAGGAGTGAGGCTTTTCGGCCGCCACGAGTGCATGGCCGCCTCCGCCCGGGCGGCCGCTGGATGGAGCCCCCTCCCAAGCTGGACTATTTGGATCACTGCTGGGGTTACTCAGGCAGGGGTCATTCCGATTCCGCCGGTTCGATTCGAATCGATTTCCGCGATTCCGATTTCGAATCGACTCGATTCCGGGATTCCGATTCGCGATTCCGATTTCGAGTTTGTCCGATCCGGCTTCTGCCGATTCGATGCGTCAGCCTATTTCTGCCGACTTTTGCCGATCCGGCCTCTATCCGGCTCTGGCCCCCAAGGAGGAGGAACCCCCAGGGTGGAGTCCACAGACCCCAGACCCCCCCCAGGGGGGGCGGGTTCCGAAAGCTCTGGGGCCCCAACCCCCCCCAGGGGGGGGGTTCGAAAAAGCTCCAGGGCCCCAACCCCCCCCAGGGGGGGGGGTCCGAGAAGCTCCGGGACCCCAAACCCCCCGGGGGGGTTTCCGAAGCTCCGGGACCCCAAACCCCCCCAGGGGGGGTTTTCCGAAAGCTCCGGGACCCCAACCCCCCCCCAGGAAGGGGGGGGTCCGAAAGCTCCGGGACCCCAAACCCCCCCCAGGGGGGGGGGGTCCGAGAAGCTCCGGGACCCCCCTCCCCCCCCCAGGGGGGGGTTGCCGAGAAGCTCCAGGGCCCCCCCCTCCCCCAGGGGGGGGTTTCCGAGAAGCTCCGGGACCCCAAACCCCCCCCCAGGGGGGGGGGTCCGAGAAGCTCCAGGGCCCCACCTCCCCCCCAGGGGGGGGGGTTCGAGAAGCTCCGGGACCCCAAACCCCCTCCCATGCAGGGGGGGGGTTCCGAGAAGCTCCGGGACCCCAACCCCTCCCAGAGGGGGGTTTCCGAGAAGCTCCAGGGCCCCGAACCCCCCCAGGGGCCCCAGGGGGGGTGTTCCGATTTCGATTCCGATCCGGCTTGACGCGGTCCGGTTTCCGACTCGATCCGACTCGGACTTGCCGACCTCAGCCGATTTCGATTTGGCTGCCGGCTTTTGCCGATTTCTGCCGATTCGATGCTCCGGTCGACCCGATCCGGCTCATCGATTCGATGCTGGGGCCGCCTGCTCAGGAGATTGGGAGGCATAGGTGGGTGCCAAGGTGGGTTACATCTGGCCTAAGCCAGCTTATAAGCGGGTTGCAAGTGCCCTGGGCGTCTTCTGGGGGCAAAGGCCCAGGGTAAATGGACGGAGTCCACTTCAAGCCACTTAGCCACTTGGGGCAATTTTACCTCCTTTTTAAGCCAGGTTAGGCCAGGTAGAACCCACTTCAGCATGCACATACAAGCCTTCTTATCCCCTGACCAACCATAGCGCTCATCTATGTACCCACCTGGCCTGACCTGGACCCTGGTGACACCCGGCCGGGCCCATGCGAATTGAGCGTGACACCTGCATTTTGACCGCATGTTTGTGTCGGAATGGTGCTCTCGGCCACGCGCGTGACACACGCGTGTCGCAGAGCCGTTGGTCAGGATAGCTCTGACTGAGTCAGGTTTCATACCGCGCAATGTCGACAGGGACTAGGTTCAGTTAGGTTCTGTGAGGGGTGAGGGATGTGTTGGGTTATGGGGGGTGGCATGCGTGGTTTTTCAGCTTTTTAATCAATTTCGACCCCTGGGGTCCGTTGCTGGGCCCTGGGGCCATCAAAGAAACGGATCCGGGACTGAACACTAACCCCAGGGAAAGGGTCGGGACTTCTTGGGGCCCAGGATTGAACAACTCACCATCGGGCCGCCCTTCCCGGCCTTTCCCCCCACTTCGGGCTCAGGGGAGGCAGACGTATAGATGCCGCTGCTCGTCTGCGAGAGCCCTCGTCGCCGCAGCTCGGTTCTCCTCGAGGTCCCAGTCAGACCGTGCCCCGGGAGAGGTCTGTGGAGTGGCGGTATCGGCCCATCTTTTCGGCACGCCCGAAGTGGGTAACGGTGGAGCATGTACAATGCCCAACAAGCAGAAGTGGTTCCACATTTGCAGCGGTCGCTGTTGAGCAGGCGAGTGTTGCCTCAAGTGGACAGCGTCCGCGGTCGGTCTTCGTCTCCATGCTTTCCGCATCCATGCCGTTGGTACCGATCTTTGGCACCCAGCGAGCAGCCCCCCTGCCCGTCCCGAGCTACAGTCGGAGCCCTGAAGAAGGAACCCTTTTCGTTGGGGAGGGGCTCCGTGTTCCTTAATTGTTTCGCAGCTTGCCTTGGATTTTCCTTAGGTTTTCGATGCGAGATCGAAGGTTAACTTATGGAGAATAGGGGCCTCGTTCCTCATTTGAGGTTCCTTAGGTCAACGCCTCGACTGTACAGCGCCCTGCTCCACCTCTGGCACCCAGCCCTCGCTGGCGTGTTATTATCGGGGGCGACGTTGTGCGGAGGTAGGGGCCCGTTCGGAAAACCTCCCCGGCGATCACGGGCGTGACCGGCCCCGCCCCCCCCCCCCTCTCTCACGTCGGGAGCGGAAAAGAGAGGGGTGATGACTGGGGTGTGTGGATTTCATGGCGCGGGCCATGATTTTTCCGCAGATTTCATGGCGCCTCTTCTTATTCTATTACGTCCCAGGCCCCCCCGCTGGGCCGCGCACATGGCCGCCGGTCTTGATTTGCACCCCCCTCTTGGACACCCCCCTCTTGGCCCCTCCCGATCACGTCACGGCGGTCGTCCGGTGGCGACCGCGGACGTCCTGTGGCGCTCGCAGGCTACTGTGGTGTTCAGGGGCACGCCGTGGTACTCGCGGGGGGAAGCGGTTGCGTGCGTGCCGCGATGCGGGGTCGATGCATTCCCCCCCGAGCCTAAGGCTCACGGGGGGAACGCATCGACCCCACATCGCCCACAGGGCCTGGTAGCCCGCTCCGCCCAGGATCGTGCGGATTCGCCATCGGAGGCCTGTCGTCGATCCATCGGCGACGCATCGCCAGTTCCAAGTCGATGCTTCCCCCCTCGAACTGGCCCCCACTGATCCCATACCCTCGACGTCATGTTTTTTTCGCACCGTTGACCTCCAGAGGTCGTGACCCCTGCTCGGCACCGATCTCTCATCCCGAGTCGTTTGTGGGCGAGGGGCCCCCAGAGGCCGAGACTGGCAGAAAGCCCCCCGTCGTGATTTTGCACGACGCGACGCGATCGTTCGTCCTCAGCTTCGAGCAGCCCTGTCTGCCCACCCTCGGCCCCTCGTGGGCGAGCCACATGTCCGTATCATCCGCGGCCTCGCGGGGCGGGCCCCTGGGCCGCGGCCCCGCGGAGCCGGGGCGTTTTTTCCGCGGGTGCCCAGCGCGGACCGGATCCGCGCGAGCGCGCATCCGCGGGATCGCGCCCTGTGATCCAGGCCGCGAGGGATCCGGCGGCACGCAAGGAGTGACCCTTCGCTAGAGCAGGGCTCGCTTCGATTCCTCCGATTCGATTCGATTCGATCTCGATGGCCTCCGATTCCTCTTCGATTCGGCTTCGGATTCCGATCTGGGATCCGATTTCTCACTGGAGGCCCACGAACCTGCCGATGTCTGCCGATCCGACTTTTCCCGACTCGGTTGCTGATTTCCGTCGATGTCGCTCGCCGAGCCGACTTGCCGATTTGATTGTGGGCTCTCCTGCTCGAGTGACCCCCCAGCGTGCAGCTTCCGCGGGGGCGCTGCGGGGCCAAGCCCAAGCACGCAGGCCGCCGCTGCCGCACCGCACGCAGCGGCCAGCAGGCTGCGCACCGAAGGTTGCGACGCGGCCGGCAGTCATGCAGCACTGTAATGATAACGGATGAAAGCCCCAATCAGGGCTATAGGGCTAGGGGGCTATAGGGCTATAGGGCTATGGAGCTATAGGGCCATAGAGTTGTAGGGCTAAAGGGCTATTGGGCTATAGGGCTATAGGGCTATAGGGCTATAGGGCTATAGGGCTATAGGGCAGCCCCAGGCACCCCCGGGCACGCCCGGGCACACGGGCACCCGGGCACCCCCGGGCACCTGGGCACCCGGGCGTGCTGCGAAAATCGGCGGCAAACCTAGCCTAACCATATGAATCCGCTAGGACCCCTACAGAGGCAGCTCTGATTGGGGAAAAAGCCACGCCCGGAGTCCGAGGCCCCGTCTTTCTGCGTCAGTTTTCCGAGCCGGATCGATCTGTGAGGGTCCCGGGGCCCGAAAGTCAGCGCAAACGCCGGTTGTGAAAACATTGCAACGCCAGGATCTTAGTCAAGGGAGGAAAAACCTCCCGGAACGGACAACTGGCGTTTCCTAACTGGACCTGGGCGTTTTACCAAACAGCCCTGCCCTGTTCGATTCCTTGGGCGCGTTCACTAAACGATTTCGCGTGTCGGGGTGGGTATTATGGGGGTGGACCTTGTGACCTCTATTCACGGGAGGGAGCGGATGCGGATATGATCGCCGCTCCCGAGCCACGTCCTCTGCTGCACCTCGGGAGCGCGTCGTGCTCGGTTCTCTGCCTGCAGCTGTGGCTGGCCGCCCGCCCGCCCGCTCCCCTTGCCCCGCCCCCGCGCCGAGCGCTGGCGCTGGCGGGCCAGCCGGCGGGCGAATAGGCTCGCAGGGCGCGAGTGGGGGTCGACTACAGAATTGATTCACCCCAAATTTGATTTTATCGCAGAAGCATGCGGATAATGTTCGTAGATCTACGAGCATTCTACGAGCGTGTTTCTTTACTGCTTGGGGCATAATGGGCATTATAGCCCCCGGCCTTCCCCCCCCCCTATAACGTAACGCCCCCCTCTCCCCCCCCAGTGCGCTCTGGGCACTGCCACCGTGCGCGTCCGGATCTCCATCGGCTTCCGCATAGAAGTCCGCATAGGAGCTTGATCCGCATTGGGAATATCATGGGAACTCGCATAGGGAGGAGGAGGAGGAGGAGGAGGAGGAGGAGGAGGATGAGGAGGAGGAGGAGGAGGAGGAGGAGGAGGAGGAGGAAGGAGGAGGAGGAGGAGGAGGAGGAGAATGAGGAGGAGGAAGAGGAGGAGGAGGAGGAGGAAGAAAGGAGGAGGAGGTGGAGGTGGAGGGGGCGGAGGAGGAGGGAAGAACGTCGCATTCTATTATCAGCACTTCTCTGGCGTGGCGTTTAGCGCTCCGCAGCAGATCCTCACCTACATGCTCGTTCTACCTGTCCTGTGCACGCAGGCTCTGTGATGTACACCGGCGCTGCGTGCACGCGGATGCTGTGGTCTAGACAGGCGCTGTGGTGTGCACAGGCGCTGCGGTGCAGGTGCACGCAAGCATTGTGGTGTACACAGGCGCTGTGTTGAACATGGTTGCTGCGGTGTTACACATTCGCTGTGGTGTACGCCGGCGCTGTGGTGCACGCAAGCTTTGTGGTGTACACGGGCGTTGCGTCGCACATGGCTGTTGCGGTGTACGCAGGCACTGTATTGTACACGCGCGCTGTGGTGCACGCGAGCATTGTGGTGTACACAGGCGCTGTGGTGCGTACAGGTGCTGCGGTGCACGCAAGCATTATCGTGTACACAGGCGCTGTGTTGCACATGGTTGTCGCGGCGTTACGCATTCGCTGTGGTGTACACCGGCGTTGTGGTGCACGCAAGCACTGTTGTGTACACAGGCGCTGCGTCGCACACGGCTGTTGCGGTGTACGCAGGCTCTGTGGTGTACACCGGCGCTGCGTACACGCGAGCATAGTGGTGTACACAGGCGCTGTGGTGTACACAGGCGCTGCGGTGCACGCAAGCATTGTGGTGTACACAGGCGCTGTGTTGCACATGGTTGCTGCGGTGTTACACATTCGCTGTGGTGTACACGCGCGCTGTGGTGCACGCGAGCATTGTGGTGTACACAGGCGCTGCGTCGCACACGGCTGTTGCGGTGTACGCAGGCACTGTGGTGTACACGCGCGCTGTGGTGCACGCGAGCACTGTGGTGTACATAGGCGCAGTGGGCAGGTCGCCACCTGCATGCTGCTCGCGTCGTCGTCGTCGTCGTCGTCGCTCGTCGCTCGTCGCTCATCGTCGTCGTGCGCGCGGGCGCGTTTGTCGTGCCGGAGCCACACGGCGGGGGGGGGGGCGTTACATTATACCCCCCCGCTCCCCCCCTTAAAACGCCCATTATCGTCAAAAATAAAACACGCGCTCTACGGATTTCTCTTGGATTCGGCGTAATGAGTTTTTGGGGTACATCAACTTCATAGTCGATCCCCTGCTCGAAGGGCGTGCGTATCCAGTTGCGCTGCCGCGCGGTTCCGCCACCGCGCTCGGGCGGGCGGGCGCGGGGGGGTGTCCTTCGGAGCGGGGGGGAAGGCATGGGGGGAGTGTCCATGGACCCCCCCTTCCCCAGGCTCTGTATTTGGGATAGTGTTCTGCCTGGAAGGTGGAAGGTCAAGAGCGCAGGGACTTGGCCACAAAACGAACACCTCTTGGGTTCGACGCGACGGGGGCCCTACAGTCAAGACGCTGCGATAAGGACCGCTTTGGGTTCGGAAGAGGCTTGCTGTTCCTTGGGCCATTCCGTGGTTTTTCCTTGAGCCCTCCTCGTCCACCCTGGTGCCTTTGGTACCAAAGAGGGGCTTCGTTCCTGATTTGTCGTTCCTTCCTGCAGCAGCATGATTGTAATTATTGTTTTGCAGAAGGCGAAAGGGCCCGACGCAACCAACCGCCGCAAGGGCGGTGGCGGATATGAGCGGCGCGAGGCCGGGCGTGCGCGCGGCGCATCGCCGTCCCAGGTTGAAGGCGGCTGGGGGTCTGAGGTAGCCCAGCACTTTGGGGTGTTGCTAGAAGTGCCCCTGGCCCAAGGTGCCCCCAGGATTTCCAAGGAGGCCTCCACGGCCTCCAGAGCACACCTCTTCGGGCCCAGAGGGCCTCAGGGGCTCGAGAATCGAGCGAAAAACTGGGGGCATCTTCGGGCCAGAGGCACCTGTTGCAACGCCCGACGCTGGTTCCTGCCAGCAGGAGGGGGGGGGCAGGTTCGAGGTGCTGGTTGCGATAGTTCTTCTTCTTCTTCTTCTTCTTCTTCTTCTTATTATTATTATTATTGTTATTATTATATTTATTTTTCGTATTCTTCTTCTTCTTCTTCTTCTTCTTCTTATTATTATTATATATACACCCGTGTTTTTGTTTTTTTGTTTGTTGTTTTTTTGTGTTGTTTATTTCTTTCGGCCTCCGCGGGCCGTTTTCGGGCCCCCGGTTCTGTAAATTGCACCAGATGGACTCGGGAGGGGGCCCTGGGACCGATTCTCAGCGGATGTGCTTTCATCCTCCACTCTTGGCCAATCTTCTCGGGGCCCAACCAGCTCAGACCCCCTGGCCGCCTCCAAGTTCCAGGCCTCCCAAGTGAGCGGCAGAAGAAGACGGGTCCCACTGCGCGGACATTCGCGCGTAAGCTTCCCCGCGTGGGGTCGTGTGCTAGCGCCCTCGTCTCTCCACAACGGTGTGCCACGATGGCGGCCCCGGGGAGCCGCGGCGTGAGGTCGCCAGGTGTTCCCAGCTTGTTTTAGTTCGTCGCTCAAACGGGGTCCAAGCAGATGGTGTCGGAGCATCGCGCCGCATCGCCGATGCATCGCCGATGCGGCTCGACGCGGCGCCCGTTTTTTCTCCACGCTGACAGCGCCGATGCATCGCCGATGCATCGCCGATGTATCGGCGATGCATCCGCACTGCGGCGCACTGGCCCCGTCTGCTCGGGCCCCAAGTGGGAGGCCTACAGCGATGCAGGGCAGGGGCGTGCTCACTCCTCGCCCGTGCGCGCGTGATCTCTGCGGCCGAGCGAGCGTGCGCCTTCGAGTGAGCCCGGTGCCCGAGAGACCGAGAGGCCCATGCACGCGGGAAGTGCTCGGGAGGCGGCAGCGCCTGGCCGCTGAAACCTCCAGAAGCGGTCCGAAAAGCGCCGGAGCGACAGTGGTGACGACCTTGCCCTCCTCCCTCGCCCCCTCGTGCGCGCGCGCGTGCGTTACCGCGCCGCGCTCCTGGCACGCGCTGCGCTGCTGCTACTGCTGATGACGATAACGATGACGATGACGATGACGATGATGACAATGATGATGATGATGATGATGATGATGATGATGATGATGATGATGATGATGATCATGATGATGATGATGCTGCTGCTGATGATGATGGTGATGGTGATAACTCTGATGATGCTGCTGATGATGATGCTGCTGATGATGATGCTTATGATGATGGTGGTGATGATGCTGATGATTCGGATGTTGACGATGATGATGATGATGATGGTGACGCTGTTGATGCTGATGATGGTGTTGATTGTGGTGGTGATGATGCTGATGATGCTGATGATGATGACGATGACGATGGTGATGGTGATGGCGATGCAAATGATGATGATGATGATGACGATGATGATGACGAGGATGATGATGACGATGATAATGATGATGCTGATGATGATGATGATGATGGTGATGAGGAGGATGTTGATGATGACGATATTGCTGCTGCTGATGATGATGGTGATGATGACGATGCTGCTGCTGCTGCTGATGATCATGATGAAGATGATGATGATGATGATGATGATGATGATGATGATGATGATGATGGTGATGACGAGGATGATTATGGTGATGCTAATGATACTGATGATGACGATGATGATGCTGCTGCTGCTGATGATGCTGGTGATACTGCTGATGATGATGCTGATGCTGTTGCTGCTGCTGCTGATGCTGTTGCTGCTGCTGCTGCTGATGCTGTTGTTGCTGCTGCTGCAGATGATGCTGATGACGATGCTGCTGCTGCTGATGATGATGATGATGACACTGATTATGACGATGATGCTGATGCTGATGCTGATGTTGATGATGATGATGCTGACGATGATGCTGTTGATGATGATGATGATGATGATGATGATGATGATGATGATGATGATGATGATGATGATGAGGATGATGATGATGATGATGATGATGAGGATGAGGATGAGGATGAGGATGAGGATGATGATGAGGATGATGATGATGATGATGATGGTGATGATGATGATGATGATGCTGCTGCTGCTGGTGTTGATGCTGTTGCTGCTGAGGAGGAGGAGAAGGAGAAGGAGGGGAGGAGGATGACGAGGAGGAAGAGGAGGATGATGATGATGATGATGATGATGAGGATGAGGATGAGGATGAGGATGAGGATGAGGATGAGGATGATGATGATGATGATGATGATGATGATGATGATGATGATGATGATGATGATGATGATGCTGCTGCTGCTGAAGCTGTGCTGCGAGGAGGAGGAGAAGGAGAAGGAGCGGAGGAGGATGACGAGGAGGAAGAGGATGATGATGATGATGATGATGATGCATGATGATGATGATGATGCTGATGATGATGATGATGATGATGATGATGATGATGATGATGATGATGATGATGATGATGATGATGATGATGAGAAGGAGGAGGAGGAAGAGGAGGAGGAGGAGAAGGAGGTGGCGGAGGAGGAGGAGGAGGAGGAGGAGGAGGAGGAGGAGGAGGAGGATCCGAGGAGGATTTGTTCTTGGAGCCGCTGTACTGGAGTCCTGGGAGAACCCCAGGGCCCACCTTGGATGTCTTGTTGTCCTGGGGTATCCATATCCGTCGCCTCTAGGTGTTCCAGGATATCGGTTCCCCAGGCTCTGGATATGTGCGAATCCCCGCCTCGTTTAGGTCTACGGCGCCGACGAAAAATCATCCCCTGGACTTTCACGGGGCGTGGCCAGAGTTTCGAGGCGGATCCAGCTGTGGCCACGAGGGCGCCCTCCGAGGCCCGCAAAAATGCCCAAAACTTTGAATCTCGGTCCTCGGCTGACGACGACGACGGTCTCGGGCGCGTCCCCCGCACGTCACCAGAGGCCCGAAGGGCCGAAGAGGGCCGAAGACGCTAAAAAGTTTTGGTCCTCGAGGGTCGAGGGCCGAGGGCCGAGGGCCGAGGATCGGCGACGGCTGCGGCGTCGGCTGTGTTGGTGGCGACGACGACGACGACGACGGCTCTGAGATCCGACGTCATGCGAAAATCCTACGACATCATATAACATCACGACTGGAGCTCTGGCCCCCATCCTTTGCGGCGTCTTTCGAGCTGCATCGGTCCGCGAGGGCCCTGGGGCCAGAGATATTTGGGGCGAACCCCGGTGTGAAGCAATTGCGACGCCAGGACTTCACGGGCGGCGACGACGACGCCGACGACGACGGCCCCAGAAATCTGGACCCTTTCCCCGGTGGTAGTTTTGCGCCCCGGGTCCGTTTCTGATGGCCCTGGGGCTCGGAAGCGGGCCCTGGAGTCCTGAATCGTGGCGAAACGCCCGCAAGTTGAACAGCTTCATATCGTCGGAGATCTGGGGCGGCGGCGGCGGCGGCGGCGGCGACGACGACGACGACGGCGACGGCGACGACGCCGCGCCGAGGAGCCAGGCAGCCCGGGGTACTCCGCCGGGCGGCCTGGCGCGGGCTGTTGCTCCCACGCCGCGGCGGGCTCCGCGTCGCCGCCGCCGGGGCGGTCGGAGGCTCCCCGGCGCGCCGTCGGCGGTCGTTGTCGTCGCCGCCGTCGTCGTCGGCTCTTCCTCCCAGGTGGGAGCCGTCTGGGGGCCTGAGGTGGCCCAGCATCGAAGAAGAAGAAGAACAATAATAATAATTTGAATAATCATAAGAAGAAGAATAATAATAATAATAATAATAAGAAGAATACTAATAATAGTAAGACTAACAATAATAGTAATAATACTAATACTAATAATAATACTAATAATAATAGTAGTAGTAATAATAATAATAATGATAATAATACGAATAGTAATAAGAATAATAATAATAATAATAAGAATCATACCAATAATAATGATAATAATAAGACACTACAGCAACACATACGCATAAACTTTTGGCGCTCCGCGCGGATTTCTTGGATCCGCGCTGGGACCCCCCTAGCGGCGCCTCCAGCGCCGCCCCTGGCGCGCTCCGCGCGCCAGGGAGGAGGTTCAGCGCGGATCCAGGAAATCCGCGCGGAGCGCCAAAAGTTTATATGTTTATGTGGTTATTTCTTCTTCTATGGGGGTCTGAGGTGGCCCAGTACTGGTTCCGGCCAGCAGGAAGGGCGGGCAGGTTCGAGCTTCTGGGTTCGGGGAGGTTTTCTGCCTTTTGCGGCCTCTGGGGGCCGTCTTCGGGCCCCGGGGACCGTCGGAAACGGTCTGGGGGCGAGACGCTGCACCTGATGGGCCTTGTGGAGGGGTCTGCGGAGTTGGCCTCATCCCCCCTCCTGGCCGATGTTCGGGGCCCCCCAGCCAGTTCAGACCCCCCTGGCCGTCTCCAGCTCCTAGGCATGCTCGCGGCGTGACTGGCACCTCCGCCGAGGGTGCCCAGGGCTTCGCGGGCCCCTCGGCTCTGGGGCGCCGCCGACGTCGCTGTCTCTCGGGCTGCCTGCAGGCCTGTGGGTTCAGCGAGGGCGGAGCTCGAGAGGCCACGAAGCCTGACAGGCCACGAAGCCACGACGCGAAACTCGGCAGCTGGAGCTTCTGTCTCTCGGGCGGGCGGTTGGGAGTTCGGGAGCCAGAAAGACCAGCCGGACGAGGACGAGCTGTCTCCCCAAAAGGGGGGCTCCGTCGCTGGCCCAGGGTGCGGCGCCCGTGCGAAGCCGCGCCGTGGTGACGGAAAGGTCCTCTCGGAGGGCCGAGCATTCTCTGTGGGTGGAGGGCACAGGGGCGAGATCTCGGAGGGCACCAACTATACACCAACACCGATCCTGGCCCAGGATCACCCTGGGCCCAGGATCGGTGTATATGCCTTCTTGCGCAGGCAGGAGGGCGTATACAATCCTGGGCCGATCCTGGCCAGGATCGGTGTTGGTGTATAGTTGGTGCCTTCCTAAGATCTGAAATGCCGTTTCGATGGATCTTCGAGGCTTGAATCTGGAAAAGGTGAATCGCAGGACGGATGCTTTCCGAGGTGCACAGGCCCATCTGGATTTCGCCCTGAGCCCTCCACCCCACGAACAAATGCTCAGGATGGGCCCCCTTCAGGTTTTTGGACTCTCTCTCTCTCTCTCTTGCGCTTCCCTTCAGTGGCGGGCAATCCTCCTCCCCAAGCGAGGTCCTCCAGAAACGCACGAGAAGCTCCAGAAACGCACGAAGGCCTCCGAGACGGCCGCGACCGCGGCCCCGGGCGTCCGCAGGCCTCCAGTGGCCCGGCAGCGGCCGGAAACGTTCAGAAGCCGTCGATCTTCGATCCTCGAGCGGCGGCGGCCACGACGACGACGACGACGACGACGACGACGACGACGACGACGACGACGACGACGACGACGACGACGACGACGACGACCTCGGCCGCTCGCCGCGCCAGCGGGGGCGGAGGTGCTTCGTGGCGGCGGCCCAACGATGGCGGCAACGACGGCAGCGACGGCAGCGATCGCGGGGCAACCGAGTGCTGCCCTCGCCGCCAGG
Source organism: Prorocentrum cordatum (assembly GCA_963575745.1). Lineage (NCBI taxonomy): Eukaryota > Dinophyceae > Prorocentrales > Prorocentraceae > Prorocentrum > Prorocentrum cordatum. The sequence continues at coordinate 236,611 of CAUYUJ010015110.1, read as the reverse complement.
CGGGGCGGCCCCCTCGGCGGGGGGCGGTGCCTACGGTGGCGACGACGACGCCGATCCAGGCCTCCCATATGGGGTCGGAGTAGATGAGGTCGACGGATCGCGCCGCATCGCCGTTGCCGCGGCGATGCTGCTCGATGCGAGGCCCGATCTTCTCCACGCTAACGTCGCCGATGCCTTGCCGACGTCGCCGATGCCTCGGCGATGCGGCGTGATCCTCAGGCCCTGTCCAGTCCCGGACCCTCGACGTCGTGATCTTTCCGCGGCGTGGACCCCCGGAGGGGTCTCGGCTCCGCCCTCCGGGCCGGCCCGTCATCTCGAGCAGCTCTGCAACGGCCACATGGGGGCCCGTCGAGCGCACCTAGAGGCCGCACAAGCCCAGAGCTGGGAAGAGGACGAGTCCCTTCCAGAGTGTTCTGGAACGCTCTCAGAGCTCGGGAGCGGCAAAGAGGGGGGTGATGACTAGGCGGGGGTGGATATCATGGCGGGGGCCATGATATTTCCGCAGATTGTATGGCGCCTCTTCTTGTTTCAATACGTCCCTGGCCCCCCCCAGGCCGCGCACATGCCGCTGGCCATGATTTGCGCCCCCCCCTCATGGACACCCCCCCTCTTGGCCGCCCCCGAAGAGCGTGAGCGTTCTGGATCGCTCTCAGAGCGTTCTGGAATCTGGAACGCTCTGAAGAGGCCGTGGCGCCCGAGACGTCCTCCAGAGCCGCCAGATCTCAGAGTCTCTTCCTCGATTTATCCTCACCCGTTGTCGTCCTCGTCCTGGCTTCGTCTCAGTCAGTCTGGGGCCGCTGCCGCCGGCAGGCGCGTTCCAACACGAAGACCTCGAGGGCCTCGAAGCTGTCCAGCAACTCCTCGCGCGCGCGGCCCCTGGCTGCCCCGCCGGCCGGCCGCGCTCCGGAAGCCGGGGGGGGGCACTCGGGCGCCTCGTGGAGGCCTCGGGGGCCTCGGGGCCATCTTGGAGCCATGCTTCAGGATGCAACTCTTGGGAGGTGAAATTCAGAATCGGCGCCGGTATATCCCTGGTCGAAAACCGGCCTCATTTGGTTGAATCATGCTTGATTTGTTTCAGTCCCGCTTAATGCGGCTTAATCCGGCTTCATCGGGCCGAATTCCAGGTTTCATCCGGCCTAATCCAGTCCATTGGCTGTTCAATCAGGTTCAATAGCTTTTAACCGCGCTGATGAAGACCTCCAAGGAGATGCCTCCTAAGCCTTCGTTGGCCGGATCAGCCAACAGGATCCACTTTTAGGGGTGACGACGGGCTGGGCCGAGATTCTGCTGGAAACCTTTCGCAGATGCAGCAATACGCAGTAAAGGTTTGGCACGCCAAGCACCCCTGTGGCAAGCCAGCGGGGGCGGCGGATGGCGGAGAGCGCGCGCAGCGTCGCGATCCGTTCGTCGGGAGACTGGGCGGCCCCAGGTGACGGAACGCCGAGCCGTTGGTCGGGCGACTCGGCGGCCCCAGATGACGGAACGCCGAGCCGTTGGTCGGGAGAAATAGGAAGGGGGAGTGTGATCTGGACGCCCGAAAGGGGTACGGAAAGAATGCCTGGAGTGAGATTCGCTATTTCAGCCTCTGAAACAATGACAAAAGTGCGCAAAACGAAGTGGCCACCCCGTGGCCACCCTTCTCCTACCATGCTGATTAGAAGTGGCCCCCCCGTTAGCACCCTGAGTACAGCTGCTGTGGGTACAATGCCCAACAGCAGTTCGTTTTCATTTTGAACAGGATTCGCTGTCCACGCCGCCGCGGCCTGTGTCCATGTGAGACCGAAGGCCGCCTGCCCAACGGCGGCCGCTGTTGGTTTGGGACAACATTTGTTGTTGGGCATTGTACCTATTTTTTCCGTACCCATTTCGGGCGTCCAAATGTGAGGGGGTTGGCCTCGGCGGCCCTGGATGACGGAAAGCGCGCCTCGCGTGCGATCCGGTAGCCGGGAGAAGTGAAGCCAGGGGGAGCTCGAGAGGGCGGCAGGCCGACGCCCAGATCTCAGGCGATCGGCGATCGCAAACATGGATCAAGGGGGCGTGGATTAGCGACGGGTCCCGTTTCCATGGGTAATCGCGGATCTCCGCTGCCGAACGAGGCGGCACTGGCCGCATTTTGGGGAGGGCACCTCTCCCGATCCATGGATTTGGTGACCGCGCGCCCAATCCATGGATCGCTGATCCATGTTTGCGCGCCCCCGAAGATCTAGTGGCAAAAGTTCCCTCCCGAGAGGCCTCCAGAGGCTTCAAGGCAGCCCAAGGCGATCCAAGGTGGCCTCCAAGACGGCTCCAGAGGGATCACGAGGCTTCCAGCTTCGCCGGTGATGTTCAGTGTGCCCACGGTGGCCCCACGACGGACCCCGAGGCCTCCAAGACGGCCCAAGAGGCCCGCAGGACGGCTCCGGGAGGGGGCCCAGACGGGGCACCCGAGCGGATCTCTCGGGCCCTCTGCCCCCAAGAGGCCCCCACGAGGCCCCGAGAGGCCCCCAAAGAGGCCCCAAAGCGGCCCCAAAGAGGCCCCGAAGAGGCCCTCAAGAGGCCCCCAAGGGGCCCCCGAGAGAACTACCATGACATCCCAACGAACACTCAGAGGAGGAGGATAAGGAGGAGGACAAGGAGGAGGAGGAGGAGGACGAGGAGGAGGAGGAAAACGAGGATGAGGAGGAGGAGGAGGAGGAGAAGGAGAAGGAGGAGCGATGATGATGATGATGATGATGATGATGATGATGAGGAGGAGGAGGAGGAGGAGGAGGAGGAGGAGGAGGAGGCGCGAGCAGGAGGAGCGATGCTGATGCTGTTGATGACGATGGCTATGCTGATGCTGATGATGACGTTGTTGCTGTTGCTGATGATGGTGATGATGGTGATGATGATGCTGCTGATGATGATGCTGATGCTGATACTGATGCTGAGGATGATGGTAATGATGATGGCGATGATGCTAATGACGAGGATGATGCTGATGATGCTGATGCGGATGCTGATGCTGATGCTGATGCTGATGCTGACGATGCTGATGCTGATACTGATGCCCATGATGATGATGATGATGATGATGATGATGAGGATGATGATGATGATGACGATGCTGCTGATGATGATGCTGATGTTCATGACGATGACGCTGATGATGATGCTGATGACGATGATGAACATGATGATGACGATGAGTGTGATGGTGCTGCTGATGATGGTGATGCTGCTGATTATCTTGATGATGATGATGATGATGCTAATGATGATGCATATGATGATAATGCTGATGCTGATGCTGATGATGATGATGATGATGATGATGCTGGCGATGATGATGCTGATGATGCTGATGATGCTGATGATGCTGATGATGACAATGGTGACGATGCTGCTGCTGATGATACTGATGATGCTGGTGATGATGAAGATGCTGATGATGCTGCTGCTGCTGATGATGATGATGATGATGATGATGATGCTGTCGAGATGCTGCTGATGCTGACGGCGACGATGCTGATGATGCTGAGGGTGCTGGCGATGATGATGATGATGCTGATGCTGATGCTGATGCTGATGATGATGATGATGATGATGATGATGATGATGATGATGATGATGATGATGATGATGATGCTAATGACGTCGACGATGCCGACGACGACGGCGATGCTGATGATGCTTATCACGATGATGCTGATGCTGGTGATGCTGATGCTGACGCTGAGGATGACGATGATGATACTGCTGAGGATGCTGATAATGATGACGATGATGATGCTGATGCTGATGCTGATGATGACGACGATATCGGCGACGACTGTAATTCTGAGGATGGACTTGATAATGATGATGCTGATGATGATGACGATGCTGACGATGCTGATGCAGATGATGATCGTGATATGATGGCGACGGGGACGACGTCGACGACGCGGATGATGATGATGATGATGATGATGATGATGATGATGATGATGATGATGATGATGATGAGGATGATGATGATGCTGATGATTATGATGATGCTGATGATTATGATGATGTTGCTGATTGTGCTGATGATGTTGATGACGATGATCGTTGCGATGCTAATGATGATGCTGACGCTGCTGATTGTGATGATGATGACGATTATGCTGCTAATTATGATGATGATGATGATGATGCTGATGATGATGATGATGATGATGATGATGCTGATGATGATGATGATGATGCTCATGCTGGTGATGTTGATGCTGATGCCGATGTCGATGATCTGGTGATGGCTGAGTATGATTCTGATTCTGCTACTGATGATTCTGCTGATTATGCTGATGCTGATGCTGATGCTGATGCTGATGGTGCTGATGCTGATGTTGCTGATGCTGCTGATGCTGATGCTGCTGATGCTGATGATGATGCCGTTCATGACGGTAAGGATGAGTTCGATGAGGTTGATGATGTTGAAGCTGACGCTGCTGCTGCTGCTGATGATGCGGATGCTGATGCGGATGCTGATGCTGCTGCTGCTGCTGATGCTGATGCTGATGATGATGATGATGATGTCGAGGATGATGATGCTGATGACGACGATGACGATGATGATGATGCTGCTGCTGATGATGCAGATGATGAGGGTGCTGATGATGATGATGATGCTGATGATGATGATGATGATGATGATGATGATGTTGATGGTGATGCTGATGCTGATGGTGATGACGATGCTGATGCTGCTGCTGATGATGATGAGTATGTTCATGACGATGCTGATGCTGCTGATGATGATGCTTCGGCTGATGATGGTGATGATGACGATGATGATGGTGGTGGTGATGATGATGTTGGTGGTGGTGGTGATGCTGCTGCTGATGATGCTGATGATGATGACGATGCTGATGCTGTTGACGATAAGGATGATGATGCTGATGATGATGATCCTGATGTTGATGATGATGATGATGATGATGATGATGATGATGATGATGATGATGATGCTGATGATGATGATGATGATGATGATGATGATGATGATGCTGATGATGCTAGGGATGATGATGCTGATGACGATGATGCTGATTATGAGGAGGACGGGGGGGGGGGGGGCAAGAGGAGGATTAGGCGGAACAGGAGTTGGAGAGCACGAGGAGGCGGAGGATGATGATGAGGTGAAGGAGGAGGAGGCAGAGGAGGAGGAGGAGAAGGAGGAGGAGACGGAGGAGGAGGAGGGGGTCGTCAGGAGGAGGAGGAGGAGGGGGAGGAGGAGGGGGCGGGGAGAGAGGGGGATGATGATGATGATGATGCTGATGATGATGATGATGATGATGATGATGATGCTGATGATGATGATGACGATGATGATGATGATGCTGATGATGATGCTGATGATGATGATGAAGAATAGGATGGTGATAAGGATGAAGATGAGGATGCTGCTGCTGCTGACCATGATGATAATGGCGATGACGATGCTGATGCTGCTAATGCTGACGATGTTGCTGCTGCTGATGATGAAGCTGATCATGCTGATGATGATGTTGATGATGATGCTGTTGCTGATGCTGATGCTGATGCTGATGCTGCTGCTGATGGTGATGCTGATGCTGATGATGGTGAGGATGATGACGAGGATGTTGATGATGGTGATGATGACGATGGTAGTGATGATGACAATGAGGATGCGGATCACGGTGATGATGCTGATGTTGTTGATGATGATGCTGATCGTGATGATGATGATGATGATGATGCTGCTGACGATGCTGATGATGATGACGATGCTGAAGATGGCGACGACTATTGATGCTGGCTGATGATGGTAAGAATGGTGATGTTACTAAGAATGACGATGATGCTGATCATGATGATGATGCTGCTGATAATGATAATGCGGTTTATGATACTGATGCGGATGATGATGTTGATGCTGATGATGATGATGATTGTGATGCTGATGATGCTGATGATGATGCTGATGTTGATGCTGCTGGGTGACGACGGTGGTGTCGATGATTCTGATGATGGTGCTGATGATGATGCTGATGATGATGCTACTGATGATGATGATGATGGTTTTGGTGGTGATGATGATGGTGGTGGTGGTGGTGATGCTGCTGCTGCTGCTGATGACGATCCTGTTGCTTATGACGATGCTGATGCTGCTGCTGATGATGCAGCTGGATGATGAGGCTGCTGCTGACGATGCTGATGATGATGATGATGATGATGATGATGATGCTGATGATGATGATGATGCTGATGATGGTGGTGACGATGACGATGCGGATGATGATGCTGATGATGATGACGATGATGACGACTATGGTGATGGTGATGGTGATGGTGATGCGGATACTGCTGATGGTGATGATGATGCTGATGCTGCTGCAGATGGTGATGATGCGGTTGATGCCGGTGATTATGCTGACGATGGTGATGCTGCTGCTGATGATGATGCTGATGATGGTGATGGTGCTGATGATAATGACGATAGTGATGATGCTGACGATGACTCTGCTGATGATGATGACGATGATGACCCTGACTCTGATGATGATGATGATGATGATGATGAGCATGATGATGCTGATGACGATGTTGAGGCTGATGACGATGTTGATGATGATGCTGATGCTGATGATGATGATGATGATGATGATGATGATACTGATGATACTTATGATCATGATGATGGTGCTAATGATGATGCTGATTCTGATGATGCTAATGATGATGCTGATGATGATGCTGATGATGATGATGATGATGATGATGCTGCTGCTGATGGTGATGATGATGATGATGATGATGATGATGATGATGATGGTGGTGGTGATAATTATCATCATGCTGATGATGCTGATGATGATGCTGATGATGCTGGTGATGATGATGATGAGGAGGAGGAGGAGGAGGAGGAGGACGAGGAGGAGGAGGAGGAGGAAGACGACGA
>CAUYUJ010015110.1:225490-229604 GCA_963575745.1 Prorocentrum cordatum | reverse complement strand
AGCATAAGTTTTAAGTGTACTGCAAGACGGGTATACTATGTGTTCGGGTCGGACGCGCGCCTCCAAGGAGGACGTGTAGTATTAGTATGTCTCTGTGCGTCCCAATGTAGTCAAAACAGGTCTGGGACTTGTGCTGTGCTGCTCCTCCGCAGCGAGAGCGCCGACATCAGGCGGAGGAGGAGGAGAGGAGGAGGAGGAGGAGGAGGCGGAGGAGGAGGAGGAGGAGGAGGGGGAGGAGGAGGAGGAGGAGGAGGAGGAGGAGGAGGAGGAGGGAGGAGGAGGAGGAGGAGGAGGAGGAGGAGGAGGAAGACGCGGAGAAAGAGGAGGAGGAGGAGGAAAGGAAGGAGGAAAGGGAAGGAGGAGGAGGAGGAGGAAAAGGACCAGTGCAAACCCGAGAGTTACCACCGATTGTCGGAGTAAAACCCTCCCTCCAGGCCTCTCTTCATAGGCCCCACATAACCAACCGTTCATTTCCACAGAGGGGATTGCCTCGTTGGAAGACAACCGTGTGCGTTTGAACACTTTGAAACATGCCGAAACACTGTTCTCGGGATTCCAACGCCACGGACCAACCTGATGCGTCTTCACGATCCAGAATCGTGCCAGAACGCCATTCCTGGGACATCAACGCCGCGAATCAACATAACTGTCGCGCCCTCATAATCCTGAATCCTTCCGAACACCGTTTCTGGTACGCTGATCATGGGTATCCGTGAAACTCTTGCAAATTTGTTGGATACGGAATGTACGCGGCGCGAAGGCGAGAGCCACATTAACAAAAAGAAGCCGCCCTCAATCCGTGAAGCTCTTGCAAATTATATCAGGAATGTGCGCGGCGCTAAGGCGAGAGCCACATTTTGAAAAGGAGCCGCCCTCAATCCGTGAACCTCTTGCAAATGTTGAAAACGAATGTGCGCGGCTCAGTGGCGGGAGCCACATTTTGAAATGAAGCCGCCCCCAATCCGTGGAGTCCTTGGCATTTTTGTCCAACAAAAATGCGCGCGGCGCAATGGCGAGAGCCACATTTTGAAACGGAGCCGCCCTCGGTCCGTGGAGCTCTTGCAAGTTATCGTAACGAATGCGCGCGGTGCAAAGGCGAGAGCCACATGTTGCACACGGCCCGCCCTCAATCCGTGAAGCCCTTGCACAGTTTCAAGCGAATGCGCGCGGCGCTAAGGCGAAAGCCACCTTTTGAAATCGGCCCGCCCTCAATATGTAAATATGCTGCTGTTGTTTAAGCTTCAGGGTCATAAATGATGAAGGAGTGTCGGGCGAAACGCCCGGCTCGCACGAAATATTGGCTTCGGAGAGCGACAGGGAGAAATTAAATGTAAGGAGAGGGAACGGAGGAGGAGGAGGAGGAGAAGGAGGAGGAGGAGGAGGAGAGGAGAGCCTATTTATAATGGAGGAGGATGAGAGCCGATTCTTATTATCATGTATGGAGGAGGAGAAGAGGAGGAGGAGGAGGAGGAGGAGAGGAGAGGAGAGGAGAGGAGAGGAGAGGAGAGGAGATGAGAGGAGAGGAGAGGAGAGGAGAGGAGGTTGAGAGCCTATTATTATTGTTATTATTATTATTGTTATTACTATTGTTTTTATCATTATTATTAGTATGGTTATTATTATGTTTATTGTTCTTATTATTCTTATTCGTATTCCGATTATTGGTACCATCCGTATTATTATTATGTTGTGAGTCGTATCCTTATCATTATTATTAGTTTTATTATCATTGTTATTATTCTTATGGAGAAGGAGAGGAGAGCCTACGATTCATTGATTTTTTAAACATTTACTATGGAGGAGGAGGAAGAGGAGGAGAGCCTCATCGTGGCCGAGGCTCGCCGAGTGCCAGAGCAGGCCCTGATTCCTTACCTGGCGCTCCTCACGGCCCGGCAGGCCCGTGCGGCGTTGGCGCGCCGGCGACGCCGGCGCAGGCGCTCAAGGTATGATTCAGGGGCAGGGTAAGAAGGGGAATTTCTCCTCCTGCTCCTCCTCCTCCTCCTCCGCCTCCTCTCCCGCTTCCTCCTCCTCCTCCTCCTCCTCCTCCTCTTTCTCTTCCTCCTCCTCCTCCTCCTTCAGGCGCTCAGCGAAAGGGGGGGGATAGTTCAGGGGCAGGCGCTCAAGGTATAGTTCAGGAGCAGCGAAAGGGGGGGATAGGCATACCCAGACCCCCTCGCGTTGTGAGAAACAGCGACGGGGGGGTTTTCGCTATTGTCGGCCTCTGGGGGCCTTTGCAGGGCCTCGGGACCGTCACAAAACGACTGAGGACGGAAAGCCGGTCCCGGGGAAGGGGTCTGGACCTTTGGGGGTCGACGTTGCGAAAAAATCACAACGTCCAGGGTACTTGGGCATAGAGGGGGGGGGGGGGACGCATCGACCCCCGATCGCCCATGGATCCCCGATATGGGGCGAGATAGCTCCAGCCACCTGCCCAGGAGCGTGCGGATGCACTCTCGGGGGCCCATCGCCGATCTATCGGCGATGTATCGCCGATTCCAGGTCGATTGTTTCCCCCCCCTATGCCAGTCCCCCCCTTTCGTGGCTCCCCAAGAACTCTGCGACGCCGAAGCACCGAGGGACACGGCAACGCCACTGGACCTGACGGAATTCGACCTTGAAGACGCGGGGCCGCGGCCAGTTCAAGGTGGAAAGATCGACGCGGTGTCACAAGCTGCTGCGCGCGCCGACGCGCTCCGTTGACCCCGCCCCTGCGGACGATGTATATCCGTCTCGGTGCGAACGACAACACAGGGGGGGCTTCTTCATTGCCTCATGAGGTCCTTTAGCGTTCCTCGTGGTACGCAGCACGATGGCTGTAAGCCCCCACGCCGCTGCAAGTCAGGTCGCCTCCGAAGGCCCGCCGGCACATCGCTGGCACAGGGCCGTCACGAGCTGGGCTCGTCTGCCCTGCGGCGGCGAGGGGCGCCTTCAGGCGCCGGGCATCGATGGCCAGGGCGCGGCGGAGCCGAGTGCGCGCTCGGCATCGCCAGGGCGCGTGCGTTTTCTTTCTCGGCGAGGACCATCGAGGAGCATCTTGGATCATCGAGCTTTCTTTGCAAAAAGGAGCGCGCGAGGCAAGAAAATATGCACGGGGAGTGCGCGTCCGAGCGGCGGCCAGGGGGAGAGGCCCTACCACCACAGAGCACAGGGTGGCCAGGCGGAGAAGGCGGGCGGGCGGGGGGATGGACGGCTGCGCCAGCAAGCGGGGAGAGTGTCGGAGCAGACGCAGAGGCTGCCTCCCCAAGAGGACTCGGTCTCGGTGATCGAGGGCGTCCCTTGCGAGTCGCCACCGCCCCCTACCCATTTGGAGACGTTCGCGTGGCCAGCCGTTGGGCCAGGATCTGGCCAGGCGGCTGGACCGTTGAGGAAACACGTGGGAGAACAGTTCCAAACATGCGATGCCTTGAGTTGCTCCACGCGCTGTCCCCGGAAGTCCCGACTCTTGCCCCAGGGTAGCGTTTTTCATCCCGAGCCGTTTTCTGACGGTCCCGGGGTTTTGCGAGGGCTCGCAGAGGCCGAACACAGCAACAATAACATGTGCCGTGTGTTTCGTTCACCACGCGAGCATGTTTGGGTTGGGTTCATCATGTTTGGGTCCGTGGAGCCCTCTTGGGGGGCCTCCGGGGGAGCTTTGAGGCATCTTCAGGGTATTTGAGGTGTCTTGTTGGCCGCGTGGCCACCTTCGGGGCGGCTGGGGCCTCCATGGAGGAGGAGAAGGAGGAGGAGGAGGAGAACGTAGAGGGAGGAGGAGGAAGAGGAAGCAGAGGGAGGAGAAGGAGGAGGAGGAGGAGGAGGGATGGAGAGGGTGAGGTTGAGGGTGAGGAGGATGAGGAGGAAGAAGAGGAGGAGGAGGAGGAGCATGTGGACATCCTGAAGCGTGCTAAACAACCAATCTCTGGACTTGAACTCCACAGGTTTATCTAAATGTTACGTCTTTGCGATCCTGAATCCCACCAGAACGCAATTCCTGGGACTTCAGCATCCCGAGCCAACGTAACTGATGCGCCCTGACAATCCTGAAGCGCTTCAAGACACACATTCAGGTACGTTAACCATGAGGATCGGTGAAACCCTTGCAAATGCTGAAAACAAATGTATGCGGCGCTGAGGCGAG
>CAUYUJ010015110.1:207990-220490 GCA_963575745.1 Prorocentrum cordatum | reverse complement strand
TGAGGAAGAGTGTTCTTCCGAAAATTCGAGAACCGGCCACAGCGCAGCCGACGCGGCTGCGCATTCATCAGGACTGGGCGAAACACGCATCGGAACGCGCTTGCCTCTCAGAGATCTCGGCCTGAGGGACCCTCCTCGGCGCCCGCATGTGCCAAACGCCGACGGACTCTGGAGGTATGGAGGCGCCACGGCGCTGGCGACAGAGCTTTTGTCGGGGCTTGATAGACCTTCTACCCTGACACGTCGATTAGTGAATTGGCCGTTTTCGGTTCGCGAGAGGGCGTCGCGGCCGTCATTTTGCGGGTCCAGGTCCGTCGGTTTCGGTCCTAGGCCGTTTTCACTACATGGAGGTTTACTCAAGGAAGGTTTGTCCACCGCCGATTTTGACGACAAGTCAATGAACCTCTCGGAGATGGAGGGCACCAGGGAACGCGCGGCGGTTTGACGCGGCGCGCTGTGCGCCGTATGAGTTTTTTATGTCGCTCCATTCGCTTCCAGAACATGGGCCACTGAGTGCCAGCGTTAAGTCGGGCGTGTCCCTCTACAGGAGGAATGTTCAAAAATAGCAGTTCGAAAATAGTCTGGGAACGATTTTTCTACTATTTTCATCATTTGGGAATGTTTTTCAACTTTTTCCAGTTTACGTCCAGAATCGGCCTGTAGGGGGACATGCCCGACCGAATGCCAGCGCAGAGGGGCAGCTGGTGCGCAAGCCCAGGGATTCTGAAGAGGTCGTCGTTGTTATTGCTGTTACTCTTGTTATTGTTGGTTGTCGTCGTCCCATCCGCCACCCACCCGCGACCCACCCCGCGACCCACCCCGCGAACCACCCCGCGACCCACCCCGCGACCCACCCCGCGACCCACCCCGCGACCCACCCCGCGACCCATCGGCGACCCTCCCGCGACCCACCCCGCGACCCTCCCCGCGACCCACCCGCGACCCACCCCGCGACCCACCCACAATGGTTTAACGAAAAAATTGGCGCCTGCGGCGGGCTCGTTTGATAATTTATGAATTTTGGCGCCTGCGGCGGGCTTCTCCAGAGTTCGCAGACTGTCGACGACCCCACCGCCCCCTCACTCTTATCCGCGTCTGCTGGATGCTACGTACAACGAGCTCGCCGCAGGCGCTGATTCTTTCGTTAAACCAATGTGGGTAGGTCGCGGCTGGGTCGCGGCTGGGTTGCGGCTGGGTCGCGGATTGGGTCGCGGGTTGGGTCGCGGGGTGGGTCGCGGGTGGGTCGCGGATGGGTCGCGGGGAGAGTCGCAGGGTGGGTCGCGGGTGGGTCGCGGGTGGGTTGGGCGGTGGGCGCGGGGGGTCGCGGGTGGGGGGGGGGGTTGGTCGCGGGGTGGGTCGCGGGTGGGATTGCGACAACATCGCAACAACGCAACAATGCAACACGCATAATCCCCAGCATTTATAGCCATTTCAGCCACGCACCCAGGGACAATGAATGACCGTTCGGCCCCCTCACTCTGGCAACGAGCCCGCCGCACGCGCCGATTCTTTTCTTAAATCTCTGTGGGTAGGTCGCGGGTGAGTCGTGGGTGGATCGCAAATGTGTCGCAAACGGGTCGCAAATGGGTCGCGGGTGGGTCGCGGGGTGGGTTGCGGGTGGGTCGCGGGGAGGGTCGCGGGGTGGGTCGCGGGTGCGGTCGGGTGGGTCGCGGGGTGGGTCACGTGGGTCGCGGGGTTGGGTGGGTCGCCGGGGCGGGGCGCGGGGTGGGTCGCGGGTGGGTCGCGGGTGGGTCGCGGGTGCATCGCGGGGTGGGTCGCGGGTGGGTCGCGGGTTGGGTCGCGGGTTGGTCGCGGGGTGGGTCGCGGGATGGGTCGTGGGGTGTGTCGCGGGGTGGGTCGCGTGTGGGACGGCAACAACAACGCAACATCGCAACAATGCAACAACGCAACAAGCAGAATCCTCACCACGGGTCACCACTTCAGCCACGTACCCAGGGACAATGAATGACCGTTCGGTCCCCTCACTCTGACAACGAGCCCGCCGCAGGCGCCGATTTTTTCGTTAAGCCAATGTGGGTAGGTCGCGGGTGAGTCGCAAATGTGTCGCGGGTGGGTCGCGGGTGGGTCGCGGGGTGGGTCGCGAGTTGGTCGCCGGGTGAGTCGCGGGTGGGTCGCGGGGTGGGTCGCGGGTGGATCGCAGGTGGGTCGCGGGGTGGGTCGCGGAGTGGGTCGCGGGTGGGTCGCGGGGTGGGTCGCGGGTGGGTCGCGGGTGTGTCGCGTGTGGGTCGCGGGGTGGGTCGCGGGGGCGTCGCGGGTTGGGTCGCGGGTGGGTCGCGGGGTGGGTCGCGGGGTGGGTCGCTGGGTGGTCGCGGGTTGGGTCGCGTGTGGGACGACAAACAACAACGACGCAACAACGCAACAAGCAGAATCCTCACCACGGATCACCACTTCAGCCACGCACCCAGGGACAATGAATGACCATTCGGCCCCCTCACTCTGATTTCATATCCTGCTGCATTTTTGCGACCAGGATCGATCTGTAATTGTCTGGGGGCCCGAAACTTGGCGAAATTGCCCGTCGCGAAAAAGATGCGACGCCAGGATCCGATCGATGCGGGTCGATATCGACTCCTGCCAGCCCTATCCGATTCGATTCGATTTCCGTCGATTCAACACAGCCCGACGCTTGCATGGTGCTGTTGTGCACCCTGGCGCGGCCGATTCGATTGCGACTCCCTGCCGATGAGGTCCGATTCGATTTACGTTCCGAAGCGATCCGATTTGTCGGTTCGATTCGACGAGATCCGACGTCTCTAAACAAGTGCAACATCGTCAGATAACGAGACTGGAGCCCTTAACAACATCTTTATAGGGCATAATCCCCCGTAGCGAGAAAAGCGACGCCCAGATTTCCTTCGGGTCGCCGTCCATCGTCGTCGTCGTCGTCTTCGTCGTCGTCGTCGTTCATCGTCGTCGTCGTCGTCGTCGTCGTCGTCCGTCGTCGTCGTCCGTCGTCGTCCGTCGTCCGTCATTCGTCGTTCGTCGTTCGTCGTCCATTGTCGTCGTCGTCGTCGCCGCCGTCGTCGCCGTCGTCGTCGTCCGTCGTCGTCCGTCGTCGCCGTCGGTCGTCGTCGTCCGTCGTCGTCCGTCGTTGTCGTCGTCGTCGTCGTCGTTGTCGTACTCGCCGTCGTCGTCCTCGTCGTCGTCGTTGTCGTCATCCGTCCGTCGTCGTCCGTCGTCGTCGTAGTCGCCGTCGTCGTCGTCGCCGTCGCCGTCGTCGTCCGTCGTCGTCGTCCGTCCGTCGTCCGTCGTCGTCGTCGTCGTCCGTCCTCAGTCGTCCGTCGTCCGTCGTGCGTCGTCCTCGTCGTCGCCGTCGTCGTCGTCCGTCGTTCGTCGTCCGTCATCCGTCGTCCGTCGTCGTCGTCGTCGTCGTCCGTCGTCGTCGTCCGTCGTCGCCGTCGGTCGTCGTCCGTCATCCGTCGTCGTCGTCGTCGTCGTCGTCGTCGTCGTCGTCGTCGTCGTCGTCCGTCGTCCGTCGTCGCCGTCGCCGTCGCCGTCGCCGCCGTCGCCGTCGCCGTCGCCGTCGCCGTCCCCGTCGCCGTCGCCGTCGCCGACGCCGTCGTCGTCGTCGGCGTCGTCATCCGTCCGTCGTCGTCCGTCGTCGTCGTCGTCGCCGTCGTCGTCGTCGTCGTCGTCGTTGTCGTCTTCGTCGTCGTTGGTTGGGACAGCTCGCGTCCAAGGCGGGTTGCCCCCTCAGGATGCGTTCCGATTTGATAGATCCGACTCAGCTCCGATCAAATCGAATCTGCAACCCTACCGATTCGACCTGGTTCTCCGATCCGACCTCTTCGGGTCCGGCTTCCTCGGACTTGGACACACCGACTCGATGGGATTCCGCTTCGGCTTCGCGCGCGCACAAGCCGCAGAGCACATGCTCCGAGGCGGGAATCTATACATGACCACCGCCTGGAGGATCAATGTTGATATGGATATATTCGGGCCCCCGGGGCCAATATGTATATATATATATATATATATCCATATCCACCGCCCGCTGGGGTGCGGATATGGATATATGATGAGACACCTCGAGACACCTAGTGTAGAAACACCTCGAGTGTCCTAGGGACGGATATATCATGGGACACCTTGATCTGGATATATGATGGGACACCTCGAGACACTAATCAAGCCTATAGTCGATGATGGGGCCAAGATATATCCATATCCACCGCCCTGGGAACGCTGGTTCCCAGGCGGTGGATCTGGATAAATCCCCGCCTCGCACGTGCCCGCCGGCCCGCGCGCACAGGCCTGCCGGCCCGCCGCGGGCGAGCCCTTCCTGGCCGCGGCGGGGTCGGGCAGCGCCAGGGCGCTCGCCGCCGCGCCCCCCCCCGCCGCGCCGCGCCGCGGAAGCGCGCGAGCGCCGCTCACGTATCCCCTGGAGGGGGAGGAGGAGGAGGAGGAGGAGGAGGAGGAGGAGGAGGAGGAGGAGGAGGAGGAGGAGGAGGAGAGGAGAGGGAGGAGGAGGGGGAGGGGGAGGGGGAGGTTGAGGGGCAGGGGGAGGGGGAGGGGAAGGGGGAGGAGGAGGAGGAGGCGGAGGAGGAGGAGGAGGAGGAGGAGGAGGAGGAGGAGGAGGCAAAGGTACCCATACCGCTACCCTTCCCTCGTCGCCACCGCTGGATTCGCTTCGAAATCCTGGTCAGAAGGCGCCCCGGGAGAGGTCCTTGGAGTGGCGGTATCGGTACTTTCTGTTTTCCCTGATATAGACTGAAACGATCAGTCGGACCGAGGCATAATGTCGAGGTCGGCTCGGGAATGGTACCGTAATGTTCTTCGTGTTTTGGGGAGGGTATCTTAGAATGTTCTTCAGTTTGGGCCGGTGGAGGGTTTCATATCCTTGAAGGATGTTCCTCTGGCCTAGGTCCGACTGTATGATGATATTGTTTCTGTTGATTCTTAGTCGTCACCTTCGCAATCACGCACCACACGTTGTGCGCCAGTCTGTATCTGAGATGTCTATACGCATGTATAGACTCTTATCTGTAGCTCAGCCCGCTTTGAGCACCGGCCTAAAGCTTGAGCCCCGTGCCCGTCAAGCGCACGAGCGTCGCTCCTTTTCCTGCAAATTGGGGCCTTAATGGGGGTCAGGAAAGGGAAAGCTCAATTCCCTAGAATTTCCTGGCTCGATGCTGCGCTTGTGCTAAAAAGTAGCAGGTCCGAAGCTTTTCCTCGCCAATTACTTGTGGAATTCTTCGCTTCGGCAGCACCTCTGTCAGAAAACCTGTGCTCGTTCATTTGGCCTTGGCTGTCTCTGACCCCAAGAAGTCTAACCCCCAGCAGCCAGCGAATGAATCATCCCACATGCGCCCCCAGCCCGAGGCTGCAGCAGGAGGAAGGGTAGAAGGAGGTCGAGGAGTCTCCTCGTCACCTTCGGCGCCCCCTCCCTCGTCGCCCGCGTCGCCCTCCTCCCTCACCCTCGACGAGCCTCGTCGCCCTCCTCCGACCGATTCTTTCCACACCGTGAGGGAGAGGAGGAGGAGGAGGAGGAGGAGGAGGAGGAGGAGGAGGAGGCGGAGAGGAGAGGAGGAGGAGGAGGAGGAGGAAAGAAGAGGAGTGAGGAGGCGGAGGAGGAGGTAGGAGGAGGGGGAGTGTTGCTGGCGGGGGCATGTTGGGAGGTAGTCAGCCCCTCGTGCCACTTTCCCAGACACCCGGGAGGTCTCTCGTGGGGGCTACGAGGTCCGCCGTTCCCCCTTCGCCTCGCTGCGCGCCGCGGCCCGCCGCCAGCTTCCTCCTCCTTCCTCCTCCTCCCCTCCTACCCTCCTCATCCTCCCCCCTCCTTCCCCCTCATCCTCCTCCTCCTCCTTCTTCTCCTCTCCTCCTTCTCCTCCTCTCCTTCCTTCCCTCCTCCTCCTCCTCCTCCTCCTCCTCCTCCTCCTCCCGCCCTCCTACTCCTCCTCCTCCTCCTCCTCCTCCTCCTCCTCCCGCCGCCTCGGCTCGGACAGGCGCGGGGGGGGCTCTGCTCCCATGCGTCCTGCCGCGGCCGCCGCTGTCGACCACGGCGCCGCCGAGCCTGGCCCTGGCACGGCGAGGAGAGCACAGGCGCTTCGGGGTGGCGCGCGAGGAGGAGGAGGGGGAGGAGTTGGGAGGACGAAGAGGAGTTGGAGGAGGTGCAGGAGGAGGAGGAGGAGGAGGAGGAGGAGGAGGAGGAGGAGGAGGAGGAGGAGGAGGAGGAGGAGAGGGAGAGGGAGAGGGAGAGGGAGAGGGAGAGGAGGAGGAGCCCTCCCCAGACCCCTTAAGCGCCGTGGAGAGATCGTGACGGGAGGGTTCTTGTTCGGGCGGGGCTGGGACGAGGGCAGCTCCGTTCCAGAGCGGTCCGGAACACTTTCAGAGCGCAGCTCTGGAAGGCTTTGAGGAGGTCGCGGCGCACGATGCATCATCCAGAGCCGCGGGATCTCAGATTTTCGACCTCCGGGGGCCCTCGTCAGACCCCAGGACCTTCAAACATAGCTTCGGTATGAAACGCCAGCTTTGCGGAGAGGGTCCTGATTTCTGGGGGGGCCCATGTTGGGAAAATCTAGATGTCGCATGTCTGGGTGGGGGGGATTCGCTTGTCTGATCCTGGCGTTTTCCTTCGACTTCGAACTCCGGGGATCGTTTTCGGGCCCAGGGACAATCGAAAATGGAGCGGAAGCGGAGAACTGCCCATGGGAGGTGGGGCCTCGAGGATGCGAGGGCTTCTAAGGCCTCTCGAGGGTGCTCGAGGGCTTTGGATTCACCTAGAACCTGGAGACTCCCGGGGACCTCCCAGAGGCCTTCGTCGTCGTTGTGAGATCCTCGTCGTCGGCGCCGTCATGGCCGAGAAGGATCGAGGGCGGCTTGTTGGACGTTGGACGTCGTGGGCGATCTGGGCGTCACATTTTTCCACCCCCGGCGGTGCCGCCACAGTTCTAAGTCGGGCCTGTCCCTCTACACGAGGAATGTTCAAAGATAGAAAACAAATCGTCGGGGGACTATTTTTTAAATATTGTTTTTGAGCATTATAGGGTATTTGTTTGTATTTCAGGGCACTTGTGAAGGACTTTCCATCTTTTGAGCATGCTCTGAACATTTTAGGGTACTTTGGGGGTATTTTAAATTTAATCGCTTCGCTCGTGCCGCCGGCCCTGGAGCCCTCTTTAGGGCCTCTTGGGGGCCTCTTGGGGACCTCTTGGGAGTCTCTTGGGGCTCCTTGGCGGCGTTTTGGAGGCGTACTTTGGGGGTATTTTAAATTTTTCCCTCAAAATCTTCCTGTACGACGACAGGCCCGACTGGACCATGGTGCCGGCCCCGCGGCCCTCGCAGATCGAGCAGGGCTCGGGGCGCGTAGCGGCACGAGGAGGTCTTAGGAGGGTCTTTTTGTTCGGGCTCCGCTCTCGCAGCTTCCAGAAGGGGTGCCCTTTCTTCAGGAGCGACAATAGGACGTACACGTACATGAATCCACGCTGGTTTCGAGAGTACGCATTGCGCAAATGTTCGTATAACGCGGCCGGTCTCGCGGATCGAGGGGCCGTGTTCATGTACATAGCTGGGCGCGTACGTCCTTTGTGGGCTCCCTATTTCTGTTCGCGAGCTGCCCTTATGTCGTTCCCATCCTACTGAAGGACCGCATCCCAGAAATCATGTCGAGCACCCAGAAAAGTGTCGAAAGAGTGTCGACACAGTGTCGGGCGAGTGTCTCCCAGGGCCCGGCACGTGAAAACCATGGAGTTTCGGTATTTTTTGGGGGGGGGCTCGAAATTCTTTCTGGCGGTCAAGGCTAAAGTAGGTTGGAACATCATGAAGGTACGCATGGTTCACTTCTAATTCTTCGAAGGTTCTTGAATTTTTGGGGGGGCCAAGATCCTTTCACTCCGAACTGCTCTGTCCTGGGCCTCTCCCTGGCCACGAGGGGGCCAGGAGCAATGAGAAACGAGCACAGTCAGAAATGAGCACGACTAGACGTGAACGACGTGCAGCCCTGGCTCCGGATCCGCCGTACTCTCTGGGCGATGTCGCCGGCGTGGCGGGGATCTCCGCCCCGGCTCTCACGCCGCCTCGGCGCCGCCGCCCGCCCCAGGGGGTGCCGTCGCTGTCTCCGTTCTCTTGTTGCGGAGAGGAGGAGGAGGAGGCGGAGGAGGATCGAGGAGGAGGACGAGGAGGAGGAGGCGGAGGAGGAGGAGGAGGACGAGGAGGAGGGCGAGGAGGAGGAGGAGAGAGGAGGAGGAGGAAGGAGGAGGGGAGGAGGAGGGGAGGAGGAGGCGGAGGAGGAGGAGGAGGCGGAGGAGGGAGGAGGGAGGGAGGAGGAGGAGGAGGAGGAGGAGGAGGAGGAGGAGAGGAGGAGGAGGAGGAGGAGGGGGAGCTGAGCCTTCCTGTTCTGCGGAGGGGGCCAGGGCGAGGACGGGGCCAGGGCGAGGACGAGTCCGCTCCAGGAGGGCTCCTACGATGGGCCTTCCTGTTCTGCGGACGGGGCCGGGGCGAGGACGAATCCCAGACCTCCTCGCGTCCTGAAAAAATCACGACGGGAGGTTGTTCGCCATTTTCGGCCTCCGGGGGCCCTTCCCGGGCCTCGGGACCGTCAACAAAACGACTCAGGACGAAAAACCGGTCCCGGGGAAGGGGTCTGGACCTCTGGGGGTCGCGTCATGAAAAAATCATGACGTCGGGGGTCTGGGATCCGTTCCAGAGCGCTTCGCAACGCTCTCGGAGCGTTCCCGAACGCGCTGCGAAGGCCGCGGCGCACGAGGCATCCTCCAGAGCCGCCGGTGGGCCGTGGCCCAGACCCCCTCGCACTGTGAGCAAAATCGCGGCGAGAGGTTCTTCGCTGGTTTCAGCCTCCAGGGGCTAACTATTCGGCCTCGGGACCGTCAACAAAACGACTTGGGATGAAACGCCGGTCCCAGGGAGGGGGTCCAGGCCTCCGGGTGGCGACGTTGTGAAGAAGTCACGACGCTGCTCGATCCCCCTCGCTTGTTTGGTCTCCCCTACGACGACGAAGATTCCTCACCGCCCCACCAGACCACCCCAGCCCATCCCGAAGGCCCCGATTTGCCTTCCATTTCCGGTGGGGATTGAAAAAACGCATATGAATTCGTACCCCCTCCAACCCGAAACTCGGGCGAAATTCGGGTCCTCGGGTTGGGTTGGGGTGGTCTGGTAGGCAGCCATCCGAGGAGGCTGGCGTGCGTCAGTCTGGGTTGGGCCAGCATCGCGTCGAAGAGTCTCTGACACGCCGATTGGGTCGGCGGAGTCTCCAGTCGACTTGCGCAAGATCAGCCAGAGTATTCAGGAGGGGGGAAAAAAAACGACACAATGAATCGTCGATTCCCCAGAAGATATGGGAAGATATGGGAAGGAGAATATGGAACATACGGGGAATCCTGGGATTTGTGTGTATTTATTTAATCGCTTCGCTCATGCCGCCGGCCCTGGAGCCCTCTTTAGGGCCTCTTGGGGGCCTCTTGGGGACCTCTTGGGAGTCTCTTGGGGCTCCTTGGCGGCGTTTTGGAGGCCCCCAGGGCCTCTTGGGGGGCTCTTGGGGGTAGTCGATTGCGGCTCCCCCCTCGGAGGCCACGATCCTCGTGAGGGGTGTCGAAAAATACCCTCCCCTGGAGTGGTCTGGTGGCTTCTCCCGGGCTTCTCTCGGGACCTTGCCGGGGTACTTTTCGTCCGGGGGCCTCCAGGGGCCGCTCCGCGCGCGCGAACTAGAAATATTGTTAACAAGTTACCGGAGATCTTAGCACGCCTCTGGCCCGTTGGGCCGGCGAATTTGTGTGTCCCTGGGCCCCCCTCAAGTACGGCGGATCCGAAGTCAAGGCTTACGATGTTCCGACCTACTTTAGCGCTGACCAGCGCCAAGAAGAACCCAACATGACGGGTTTTCACGCGTGGGACCCTGGGGTGCGATATACTCGCTCCACGCCTCGCCGGCGCGTCGGGCAGGCACGGTCTCGATACTATTTCTGGTGAGCAGCCCTGTTGTTGCGATGTGGCCCTCGAGTGCGGTGGCAACGGCAGCAGTCGCGGCGGCTCTCAGGGCCGTGGGCGCGGCTGCGCGCAGCTCGAGGAGCCGGCCGAGGCGGGCCCCGGGAGCGATCGCAGGGGAGGCCCAGGAGACCCAGTCTGCCAGAGCATGTTCCTCCTCCTCCTCCTCCTCCTCCTCCTCCTCCTCCTCCTCCTCCTCCTCCTCCTCCTCCTCCTCCCCCTCCTCCCCCCCCTCCTCCTCCTCCTCCTCCTCCTCCTCCTCCCCCTCCCTCCTCCTCCTCCCCCTCCTCCCCCCCTCCTCCTCCTCCTCCTCTCCTCCCCTCCTCCTCCTCCTCCTCCTCCCCTCCTCCTCCCCCCTCCTCTCCTCCATCCTCCTCCTCCTCCCTCCTCCTCCTCCTCCTCCCCCTCCTCCTCCTCCTCCTCCTCCTCCTCCTCCTCCTCCTCCCTCCTACCCCCCTCCTCCTCCTCCTCCTCCTCCCCCTCCTCCCCCTCCTCCTCCTCCCCCTCCTCCTCCTCCTCCTCCCCCTCCTCCTCCTCCTCCTGCCAGGGGCGCAGGCCGCGTGCGGCGGCCCTCGCCCGACTTCGGACCCGCTGCACTGTGGCTGAGCCTCCGACGTCGAGTTGCGTCCGAGAGGCGCCCAGACCGACGCGGGAGGGCAGGGCGGAGGTTCGGAGGGCACCAACCATACACCAACACCGATCCCAGACCTCCTCGCGTCCTTGAAAAATCACGACGGGAGGTTTTTCGCCATTTTCGGCCTCCGGGGGCCCTTCCCGGGCCTCGGGACCGTCAAAAAACGACTCAGGACGAAAAACCGGTCCGGAGGAAAGGATCCAGACCTCTGGGGGTCGACGTCTTGAAAAAATCACGACGTCGGGGGTCTGGGATCCTGGCCCAGGATCACCCTGGGCCCAGGATCGGTGTATATGCCTTCTTGCGCAAGGCAGGAGGGCGCATGCACCGATCCTGGGCCCAGGGTGATCCTGGGCCAGGATCGGTGTTGGTGTATAGTTGGTGCCTTCCTAGAGGTTTCCCCCTCGAGAGGTAGGGCCGATGTTTCCCGCAAGGGCGCAGCGGAGACAGCGACGGCAGAGCAGGGCGGAGATCGGCATCAAGATGGCGTGAAACGTGGGGCGGAAGTTTCCGCCCCTTTGACGACACCCCCCAGCCCACAGTACGGTGGATCCGGAGTCAGGGTCTGGCGCCGCTAGGACGGCACCCGGCCTCTCAGAAGCCCTCATTGCGTTCCCACGCAGCTCGACCTCTGGCCGACGACATGATTGCCTCAATTCCGGTGGTTTTCTGGCCTCTCTGAGGCCGCTATCTTTTGGTAGACAGCCGAGAACAAGTTTTGACACTGTTGGGAATTGTTGACGCTTCGCGTATCCCCACCAGCCCATCCGGAAACCATGCCCAGGGGAGTTGAGGTGATCAGGGAAGTCGGGGAGCATGCAGAATAACAAAGGGCGGGGAACTGTCACATACCCCGAGAGGGGGAGGATGGAAGAGGAATCGTCGTCGGAGGAAGAGGAGGAGGAGGAAGGGGACGAGGAGGAGGAGGAGGAGGATGATAATGAGGAGGATATAGAGTAGGGCGAGGACGAGGAGGACGAGAAGGAGGAGAAGGAGCAGAGGGAGGAGAAGGAGGAGAAGGAGGAGGAGGAAGAGGTGGATGAGAAATTGAAGAGGACGGCGAACCGAAGAGACAGAAGCGTCTTAAATGCATTTCGGAGATCCTCTTGAGGCTTCTTAGGGTTCTCTGGGAAGCCTCTTGGAGGTCTCTTGGGCGCTTCTTGGGGCCTCTTGGAACCATCTTGGGGCGGTCTTGGGGCCTCTTGGAACCATCTTAGGAACCATCTCGAGCGATCTTGCGCTATCTTGAGCCATCTTGGAGCTCATCTTGGGCTCTCCGAGGCGCTCTTGGAGCCGTCTTGGGCGAAAAAGCACCGTCTGACACCTCGCGCCGTAAAAGTCGAGAAGCCCATCGAGTGACGATAACCCTACGAGTTGCCCTGATCAAAGAAGTGGCGGAGCATGTGGAGAAACAAAAGGCCGGAGAAACCGTCAAGCCCCAAGAGGACGAAGGAAGAGGAATCGGAGCAGGAGGAGGAGAAGAAGGAGCCTTTTGGGGGTTTGTTGAGAGGCTATTGGGCGCTTCTTGGGGCGTCCTGAGCGCGTCTTGGGGCGCTCTTGGAGCGCTATGGGGAGCCTTCGGGGCGCTTTTGGGGCCATCTTGGAGGGAGTCGATCAAACAAGAGGGGGGGTTTAATTAGCGCCCCCCCTCGGAAGCCCCTAAAATCGCCTCTTGGACCCCTCTTGGAACGCTCTTGGAGTGCTCTTGGGCGCTCTTGGGGCCGTCTTGGGGCTCTTTTGGGGCTCTCTTGGGGCCCTCTTGGGCCATCTTGGAGCCATCTCCAGGCCTCGGATGGCCATCGGAAGCGAAAAGGCGAGAAAGCAAAAATCATTGATTTTCCTTAGGTTTTGGGACGATTTTGGCCTCTTCGGGGCCTCCTTGGGGAGCTGTTTGGCCACTTGG
>CAUYUJ010015110.1:197990-202990 GCA_963575745.1 Prorocentrum cordatum | reverse complement strand
CGAGGGAGTATCGAGCGGAAGCCGTTGTCGTTGTAGCTGGGCCAGGGCTTCAAGGGCCTTCATGCGACGTGAAGGTCACGCCAGAGCGGGAGCTTCGCTTTCAGAGAAAGTGTAGCCGGCGTCGTGGCGAGAGCGCGCGGAAAGGTTTCCAGCGATCAGCAATACTTATTGTAGACATGAGCACTCTGCGACCGTAACGACGACGATTACTCAGGCGACAACCATGACGATGATGACGGAGAGGATTATGCGTACGATGATGATGGTGATGATGATGGCGATGGTGGTGGTGGTGGTGATGATGATGGTGATGATGACGATGATAATGATGATGATGATGATGATGATGATGATGATGATGATGATGATGATGATGATGATGATGATGATGATGCTGATGATGATGATGCTGCTGCTGCTGATGCTGATGCTGATGCTGATGCTGATGATGATGCTGATGATGATGATGAGGAGGAGGAGGAGGAGGATGAGGATGAGGATGAGGATGATGGTGATGGTGATGGTGATGGTGATGATGGTGATGACGATCACGACGATGGCGTTGAAGATGACAACGATGATGAGGACGAGGAGGAGGAGGAGGACGTATACCCTAATAAAGATGGCGACGAAGACGTCGATCATAACGATGATGGATCTCCGAGGATTCCACGAAGAGATGGCTTAGGATAGGATCCCTCAGGATCCTCTCAGGATTTCTTAGGGTTCCTTGGGAGACCTTTGGATTCCTTAGGATTCGCGAGGGTTCCTCGAGGGATTCCTTAGGATTGGATCCCAAAGGATTTCCATGTAAATTCCTTGGGAATCCCTAGGGGGTCCGAAGGACTCCCTGGGAAATCCGTTGGTTTCCTTCAGGTTCCTTAGGGTTAATTAAGGCCCCACAGGAATTCGCAAGGGATTCCTTAGGGACCCCTTAGGATGGGATTCTTCAATCTGCCCAGGGGATTTCTCAGGATTCCCTCGGGACTCCTGGGCTTCCTTAGGAATCCTGATGATTCGTTGGGGTTGCCAGGAGGGGTTCTTCAGAGACCCCTTAGAAAAGGATGCCTTAGGGTCCCTGAGGGATTCCTGAAGGTCCCTGACGGAGTTCTGGAGGATTCCCGAGGGGCTTCTTGGGATGACCGAAGGATTCTTGTGGAGTCTTGTTGATTCCTTCGGGTTCTTCTGGGTTCTGTGCGGATGTCTTAGGGATGAGGATCCCCTATGGATTCCAGCAGAATTCCTTCGGACAGGATTCCTCTCGACTCCGCCAGAGTTCGCCAGGAATCCGAAAGGTCCTTTGGGATCCCTTAGGACTCCTTGAATTTCCTTAGCGGTCCCCGGGGGCTCCTCAGGCTCCTCAAGGGTTCCGTCAAGATGTCTAGAGATTCCTTGGGGACCTGGGATGCCATGGAATTCCTTGAAGTTCCCAAGGGGTTCCCTGGGAATCCTTTTGGATAGGTCTCCTGAGGGTTCCCTTCAGATTTCCCTTTGGATTCCCGAGGGCCACCCAGGGGGTTCTTAGGACAGCTTTCGGGGATCCTGTAGGGATTTCTCAGGGATCCCGTAAGATAGGCTTCCTGAATATGCCTTAGGGATTCCGCAGGATCCTCTAGGGGTTCCTTACGCTCCACGAGGGTCCTTCCAGATCTTTGGAGTCCGTCGGATCCCCCAGGGGGTCACCAGAGATCTCTGAGGATTCCCTCAGGATTCCCGTGGGTTCCTGAGGGTTCCTTGGGGCTCCTGGTAGATTCCTGAGGGATTCCAGGGGACTTCCTTATTCCTTTGGCCTCCCTACGGGCCCCTGAGGATTCCTGGGGAATTCCTTCGGATTCCCGTAGACTTGTTAAGGTCTCTTCAGGGCTCCCATGGGATTCCTTCGGAATTCCTCAGGGCAGACTTCTTTAGGGCACACGAACAAGTCTGGAGGACATCCCGAGGATTCGAACACATACCACATGTATTCAGAAAGATTCCTTCATATTCGGGTGTCCTTCGATTCC
This sequence comes from Prorocentrum cordatum, assembly GCA_963575745.1. Classification (NCBI taxonomy): domain Eukaryota; class Dinophyceae; order Prorocentrales; family Prorocentraceae; genus Prorocentrum; species Prorocentrum cordatum. The sequence continues at coordinate 200,987 of CAUYUJ010015110.1, read as the reverse complement.
TTTCTTCTGGGTTTCCCTCAGGCGTCCCTGAGATTGCCGCACGGATTCCTTAGGAATCCTTGGGGTATGTCTGGATCCGTGCGGATTCACGAGGGATACCCCAGGGACCTTTAAGGAGGAGTCCCTGGGGAGTCCTTGGGATTTGTTGGGTGTCCTTAGGATTCTTGAAGGGTCCTTCGGATTCCCTATGGCTTCCTTTTCGTTCCTGAGTGGTCCCCTAGTGATTCCTGAATGCAGGATCCCTTGGGGTTCCTTCGGATTCCTTTGGGTTCCGTAGGACCCCTTAAGGATCACCCAAGGATCCCCGCGAGATTCTTTAGAATTCTTTCGGATTCCCTGCGGGTCCTTGGGACTTCATTTGGATTCCGGAGGATTTCCTCGGATGCCACAGGGGCTCCCCCAAGGATTCTTAGGATTCCTTCGGGATCCTTCAGGATTCCCTAAGGATTCGCTGGGATGCCTTATGAGTCCCTGAGGGATCCCTTAGGATAGGATTCCTTGGGTTCCACTGTGAAGCCCTGCTTCCTTAGGATTCATGTTTTTCCATGCTTGGTTTCCCGGCGGAGTTGGGAGTGTCTATTTCTGGGCTTGGCCAAGGATCGGGCGCGCGCCGAATCTACCAGTAGATGTTTGTTCGAACCAGTTTCTAGTTGTTCTGGGGGAGTCTCTATTTCAATTTTACAGGAATTCCTATGCGCTCTCATTCTAAAGCCAGAAGCGTGTCGATCAGCGTTGATCTACCAACCGAAGAGAAACTCCGTATCTACGGTTGTAAGCAGTACACAAACACATACATACATTTATACCGATGTGTGTATAGATGTGTGTGCATATGTATGTCTATATGTATAAATGTATGTGGATACATATATTTATATATATATATATATATATATACACATGTTACGCGCCTAGGTTCGTTTTTTGCCACACTTTGTATGTTGTGCGCTCCGACCCTCATGCGCTGTGGCTTCGCTACAGCAGGCGGGCACCCAAGACGGGCACTGCCAGTATCTGCTCTTTTGCCTGCCAGGGTCGAGCCCCGCGCGGGGCCACAACCAGTTATAATGGCCGGGGGCACAAAGCCACCCCTCGGAGGGCCTAGGGTCGCCGAAGCACCGCCCCAAGACGCCCAAGGTGGCCTCCAGACGGCCAAGATGGGTGCCTCCAAGACGCCCCAAGAGGCTTCGAAGAGGCCTCCCAGGAGGGCCCCAAGAGGCCAACATTTGTGATTTTTACACACGCTTATATAATAACAAGAGTAATGAACATGGTAATGGTAATACTAATACCAATACGAATAATCATAACAAAGAATTAGCCTGGCGAAGGACCCAACCATATGCAGTTGTGAATGCCGCAATTGTGCTGGGTGGTGGCGGACGCATGCGGGCGGTGCCACTGGGACCTTCGGTGGAGCTCCCTATGGGGCCACGAAGCGCTGTACTGGGTGGGTGAGACGCGGTCAGCAAGGGCTGTGCTGCGTGGTGGCGGACGCATGCGAGCGGTGCCACTGGGACCTTTGGTGGAGCTCCCTATAGGGCTACGAAGCGCTGTTCTGGGTGGGTGAAGCGCAGGGAACAAGGGCTGTGCTGGGTGGTGGCGGACGCATGCGGGCGGTGCCGCTGGGACCTTTGGTGGAGCTCCCTATAGGGCCACGAAACGCTGTACTGGGTGGGTGAAACGCAGGCAGGGAGCAAGGGCTGCGCAGGGTGGTGGCGGACGCATGCGGGCGGTGCCGCTGTGACCTTTGGTGGAGCTCCCTATAGGGCTACGAAGCGCTGTTCTGGGTGGGTGAAGCGCAGGGAACAAGGGCTGTGCTGGGTGGTGGCGGACGCAAGCGGGCAGTGCCACTGGGACCTTTGGTGGAGCCCCCTATGGGGCCACGAAACGTGCGAGGGGTGTGCCAGAATGGGGTGTGGAACCGCATGCCAGCGCAGCCACTGGGGCCTTCGGTGGAGCTCCCTATGGAGCCACGAAGCGTGTGAGGGGTGTGCCGAAATGGGGGGTGGAACCGCATGCGAGCGCAGCCACTGCGACGTTCGGTGGAGCTCCCTATGGGGCCACGAGACGTGTGAAGGGCGTGCCGAAAAAGGGAATGGAACCGCATGCGAGCGCAGCCACTGGGGCCTTCGGTGGAGCTCCCTATGGGGCCACGAACCGTGTGAGGGGTGTGCCGAAATGGGGGGGGGGAACCACATGCGAGCGCAGCCACTGGGGCGTTCGGTGGAGCTCCCCATGGAGCCACCCACGAAGCGTGTGAGGGGTGTGCCGAATGGGGGGTGGAACCGCATGCGAGCGCAGCCACTGGAGCGTTCGGTGGAGCTCCCTATGGGGCCACGAAACGTGTGAGGGGTGTGCCAGAATGGGGGGTGGAACCGCATGCGGGCGCAGCCACTGGGGCCTTCGGTGGAGCTCCCTATGGGGCCACGAAACGTGTGAGGGGTGTGCCAGAATGGGGGGTGGAACCGCATGCGGGCGCAGCCACTGGGGCCTTCGGTGGAGCTCCCTATGGGGCCACGAAACGTGTGAGGGGTGTGCCAGAATGGGGGGTGGAACCGCATGCGGGCGCAGCCACTGGGGCCTTCGGTGGAGCTCCCTATGGGGCCACGAAACGTGTGAGGGGTGTGCCAGAATGGGGGGTGGAACCGCATGCGGGCGCAGCCACTGGGGCCTTCGGTGGAGCTCCCTATGGGGCCACGAAACGTGTGAGGGGTGTGCCAGAATGGGGGGTGGAACCGCATGCGGGCGCAGCCACTGGGGCCTTCGGTGGAGCTCCCTATGGGGCCACGAAACGTGTGAGGGGTGTGCCAGAATGGGGGGTGGAACCGCATGCGGGCGCAGCCACTGGGGCCTTCGGTGGAGCTCCCTATGGGGCCACGAAACGTGTGAGGGGTGTGCCAGAATGGGGGGTGGAACCATGCGGGCGCAGCCACTGGGGCCTTCGGTGGAGCGGGCCACGAAGCGTGTGAGCAGAATGGGGGTTGGAACCGCATG
>CAUYUJ010015110.1:157990-192990 GCA_963575745.1 Prorocentrum cordatum | reverse complement strand
GTGTGTGTGTGTGTGTGTGTGTGTGTGTGTGTGTGTGTGTGTGTGTGTGTGTGTGTGTGTGTGTCCCAGGGCCCCTTCACAGTAGCTCGCCGGGCCCCTGGGGCCATCAGAAGCTGCTGCAGTCGGGCCGCTGAAGAAGGAACCCTCTGCGTTGGGGAGGGGCTCAGTGCTCTTTGGTTGTTTTAGAATGTGTTCTTTGGTTCCCCAGCCAGCGCTTGCACTGAAGGGGTCCCAGCGGAGGTTGAAGGATTTGGCGGAAGTTTCCCGCCGATTTTGGTAGCAGACTGGGTTCCCGGTTCTGAGTTCCCGGGTTCCCCGTTATTGGTTCTGGGCCGATTTCGGTGGATTCTGGGTTCCCGGGCTCCTGGGCTCCTGGTCGATTTCCTCAGCAAAATCCATCCACTGATTGGGTTTTTTATTTGGTGTAAGTTTCTTTCGGTTCTCTATAGGACATCGAAGTCTAACTTATGGAACAACAGGGGCCTCGTTACTAATATTGGGTTCCTTAGGACAGCGTTTCGACTGTACTCGGGAACGGCTCGGGGCCCTGATGCGTGTCCCTCAAAAGCGCGTGGGCGTCTCGGATCGGCGCCGGGGCCTCCACCTTCCCTGACGCGCCAGGGGCGGCAGGGCTGGGGTGATGCCGGGGCGCGCCGCATGGCAAGGCTCCAGCGCCGATCCAAGAGGTCCACGCGGACCTCCGATAGTTCCGATGGTTTCTTGTCAAAAATGCTGGCCGTTCTTGTTTCTCGCGTCATCGTCAGCATCAGCATCGTCATCATCATCCTTCCCATCATCATCAGCACCATCATCATCGGCAGCAGCAGCCGCGCCATCAGCATCGTTACCACGATGTTCATACGCATCTTCATCCTCATATTCATCTTCGCTTTCGCCATGACCATCAGCGCTCCCAACGCAATATTACGTGTAATGCATTCAGTCGTTCCGTCAAGTCGCCTCGTCATCCCCAACGCAAAATTGCTATAGCGCAAATGGTCAGTTAACATCAACATCAGCATCATCAACATCATCACCAACAGCAGCAGCATCGTCATTCCATTCACCTGCACCTTCCACACCTTCCGCGCGTCAGGTGCCGCCGCGATGTGGCCTCGACGGGGGCCGCCGCTGCGGCCGCGGCGGCGGCCGCGGCAGCGCGGCACCTGCCGCGCAAGAGGTGCGGACGGTGAAGGTCGAGGGTTCTCGGCATGTCCCTGGGTGATCGGGGTATCCTTGCAACAGAAATTAGTTGTTTCCCTGATCGTCCGAGGTTCATGCCTTTCGTTCGCGATCGCCCTGGGTTGCCTGACGCTGGAGTGCTCTGCGCGAGCCACCAGGGAGCCGCCTGGCCCAGGGCACCCTGCGCGCCCTCTCCGGCGGGCGTTGGGCACGAAACCCCAGCCTGGCCCCAAGACTGTTCGGCGGTGTTCGGGGTTGGGTCTCTTGCGATGGGATTCTTCTTGATCCTGGCATCGCTCTGACGTGTGCATTTTTTTTCTCGGCGAGAACCATCGAGGAGCATCCTTGACCATTTCGCCAACAAAAACACGCACGAAACCGAAAAAAAACACAGGGAATGGATGTCCGAGCGATGGCGAGCGATTGATATTGAGTGTACACGTTTCCCCGCGCATGTCGGCGTATGCCTCCTTCGCTTCGCTCCACCACAGGGAGCTCGATGTGCGGCCCTAGTTTGGACAATTGCGTGCGTTCCCCCATTCGTTTCGGCACATCCCTCGCACGAGCCATCCACGGAGGTGTCCACCAACAGCGTTACATAAGCGACGGAAGAAAACGGAATCGATTGCGCGGACATTCGCGCGTAAGCTTCCCGCGTAAGGTCGCGCGTAAGCGTCCTCTTCTCCACGCGGCGTGCCACGCTAGCTGCCCGCTTCAGCCCTGACGTGAGGTCGCCAGCTGTCTTTCGCCGCTCGGATGCAAGTGCTAAGGGATGGGCCCATCCTTGGGATCCGCGGGCGCGAACAAGAAGCACCTCCTCGCGAAAAACCACGGCCAGACCCAGAGCTTCCCTGCAGCACTTCTCGAGCGCGATCGACCTCTGGTGGCCCGCAAGGGGGGCCCGCCACCGGGGCGACCACGCCCGGGGTGAAGACAGTGCCGCGCACGGATCGGGGGGCTCGCCGGGCAGATTCCCTGGGCTCTCCTCCTCCTCCTCCTCCTCCTCCTCCTCCTCCTCCTCCTCCTCCTCCTCCTCCTCCTCCTCCTCCTCCTCCTCCCCCTCCACGACCCCCTGGAGGAGTGCACCGTGGTCTGTCCCGAGGGCTACTTTGCGAACACCCCCAAGCTGGTGTGCGACGACGGCACGGCGCAGGTTCACCAGGGCCGGGCCGGGCCGCCATCCCGGCTCCGCCCAGGGATGGCTTCGATCCGGTCAGACCGGTGGGTAAGGCTTCGGGCTGCGCAGAGATCGCCCCGCCAGGTAGCCCCAGCTGGCCTCAGCAGGCCCCCCGAGAAGTCCGGGCCGGTACACCCTGCCTGCGCAGGCCTAGATACTCGGCGGGCTGGTTGCGGGTCGCCCGAAGCCTTACCAGTCTCCACGCCCCCTTCCCAGACGTGCGACGTTTCGATTCTTTCAATGCGGGGTCCCTGTGGACGTCCCGACCCTTTCCCAGGGACCGGTTTTTCATCCTGAGTCTTTTTTTGACGGTCCCGAAGCCCAGCGAGGGTTCCCAGGAGCCGAAAACAGCCAAAAACCTCCCGTCCTGTTTGTTTCTTGCTTGAAAAAAAAAACGACGCGATCATGTCTGGGCTTCCCTCCAGGAAGAGGAGCTGAGGGGAGGCCAGGGGGCGCGAGCGTTGGGTCCTGGCCTCCGCGGCAGGGGGCCTCGGAGCTCCAGTGCGAGGAGATCAGGGCGACGGGCGTGGACGGTGGCCTGGTGTCTGGAGCAGTGACAGGTGGCCGGCCGAGCAGAAGGTTGGCGCACCTTGAGATCTTGACGTCTCGATGTCTTCGAGCCTGGCGCTTTCGATTTGCTTTTTCGGGCCCCAGGACCCTCATATATCGATCCGGCTCGATACATTACGCAGAAAGATGGGGTCTAAGGCTCTGGGCGTGTTTTTGTTACGATGCTGTTTTGGTTTTCGCTACGTCGCATCTCAGGGCATGTCGCGGGCCAGGCCACGAGATCCGGCGTGGCGCTTCCGCACCGGGTCGGACCCTGGGGCCATCACATGGCGATCCCGCTCGACAGATGCCGCCGCGGGGTTCCAGTAGCTACCCAGATCTCCGACGACCTGATGTTTCCACCTTGGCATTGAGGTCGGCCTCGGGGGCCGGACATCGGGCCCTGGGGCCAGCAGATCTGGATCTGGGGTGCAAAACGAAGTGACAGTGCAGGTGTCGGGAGCCTTAGGGCCGCGGGTCGAGAAGCAGTCCTCTCGGAGGATGTCCAGGTACTCTCTGAGTACCCGGGCCCCCGGGCTGCAGGGCCCCCCCCCCAAGACTCGACTACACGTGAGTGTGACCCTTCGACGGAGTGACCTTTGGTGCTGGCCCAAAGGGGGTCGGGTGATTTTTCTTTTGGAATGAGCTCGACCTCGCGTCGGCACCCGCATCGCGCGATTACGCTCGCATCCGAGCGCGCCAGGTTCGGGCCCACCCCCTGCAATCGATTGCAACGCATACGCGTCGCACCCTACAGCTTGCATTGGTTACCCAGGGGGGAGCCGGTCGACCAGACGGCGTGTTTTCCGGCCCAGGACCAATCCCGAATTCCAGCCCAAATCCGAAAACGTCTGGTTCGAATATTTTTGGATATCTTTGAATATGTTTGAATATCTTTGAATATGCTTTTTCGGATAAATGGGGATCTTTATTGTTAGAAGTTATCCAAAGGTAATCAAACATATTCCAGGCTCTCGGATGGGGCCGGTTTTAGCCATGACGCCGGGCCTGGTCAGACGTCGTCGCGATGCAGCCCGGCAGTGCCAGACCTCCTCGCGGTGCCCCCTGGCAGCGTCTGCTTTCGCAGCGCTTTCGAAATGCCATTCGGGGCGCTCGAATTCAATCGGCCGAATTCCACGGATGCCCGCTGGCACAAAAATCGGTCGGGTGGCGCCACGCCGATCATTGACGCGGCGCGGCAACGCCGGCTTGCGCGATTGCGTTAGGCCCCCACGGGCGCCCCTGAAACCACGCACCAAAGGTCACTAGCCCAGGGTCACTCCTACGTGTCGTGTAGTCGAAAGATGACGACAAGGGCCCCCTCCGCCGGAATATTTGATTGCCTTGCGAGGGCCCCCAGAGGCCAAGAATTGCCAAACATCCGGCGTCGTGACTTGTTCCAGCGAGAGGAGGCGGGGGACATCCGCGCATCGCTCATCGTTGGGCGCGATGCGCGAAGTTTGGTGGCTTACCCTGAGGTCCGACGTCGCGAAGAAATCATCGCAACAGATCACGACCGGAGCCCTAGACCATTCCTGCTGTTTTTTTCGAGCCAGATCGATATGTGACGGTCCCGGGGCCCGAAGCATGGCGCAAACGCTTGGTGTGAAGAAACGCGCCGCCAGGATCTCGGGCTGGCCTCTTGGCCACCCCCCTGACTTCGGATCCGCAGTATGTTGTTCGATTTTCCCATTTCAGGCGTTCCAGAAAAAGGCCTTGCCTTCGAGGACCGAAGGAGTTGTCATCCCTTCCTCGGTGGAAGGCGGCGGAAAGGCGGCGGACGATCGGCGGAAATAAAACGAGGCCGCCTCCGGCGGTGGAAGCCGGCGGAAGCTCGGCGGAAGGCGGCGGAAGTAGAAGATGCGCCCCGAAGAGATGAACACGTTTTTGGGTTCAGGGTTTCTGGAGTCCGCCATTTCAGTTCGCACCGAATCAAGCGCCCTGAACGATACGGAAACAGCAGGGCGGACATCTCCGCCCCAGAAGTGGTCGGGCGGATACGTCTGCAAACGTGCGGTGGCAGGAGCGACGGCACAGCAGGGCGGCAATCTACACCTAAAGAGTTCGACAAGTAGGGTGGCCATGTCCGCCCCGCTTGCGGCATCGCCCAATGCTCAGCCACGCGCATCGAGGGGTGGGGGGAGGGGGGGAGGGCTTCTCAGAAGCACGCCCACTTCTTAGAAGGCGTGGGCCTTCTCTGCAGGTGCAGGGCCGGCGCCTTCTGAGCAGCAGGGCGCTGCTAAGAGGCCCTCCCCCCTCCCTCCACCCCTTTTGTGCGCGCCGCCAAAGGGTCCCAGACCCCCGACGTCATGATTTTTTCATGACGCGACCCCCAGAGGTCCCGACCCATTCTCCGGGACCGGTTTTTCGTCCTGAGTCGTTTTTTGACGGTCCCGAGGCCCGCCGAGGGCCCCCGGAGGCCGAAAATGGCGAAAAACCTCCCGTCGTGATTTTTTCACGACGCGAGGAGGTCTGGGAAGGGTGGCCATGTCCGCCCTGCGTGCGGCGTCGCCCAGTGTGCGGCGGATCCGGAGCCGGTGTCGCGCCGTCAATTGCGCCGGCCGAGGCGGCCTGCTACGGGACGTGTGCCCCGCGGCGGCCAACCTGGAGTGCACCGCCGCGGTGGGCTCCACGGCCATCTTCGTCCAGTACGGGGGCATCGACCAGGCCGGGCCACGTCCACGAAGAGAGGGGGCCCCGAGGCGTAGATTTACGTCGGGCCTGTCCCACTACAAGAGGAAGAGTCAAACACACAGTTGTTCTGTTATAAAAATACAGCTTGGGGACGCTTTGTTTGAGCATTCTGAGGCCATTTTGGAGCATTGTTATGGCATTTGGTTAATTTGTCGTCCAAAGTCCGCCTGTAGGGGGACATGCCCGACCTAACTGAAGAGAGGGGGGCCCTGAGGCCCAGGCCCCCCCGAGCCGCGAACCAAAACCAGGGCGGGCGGCGTTTGGAAAAGTCTCTTCGGCCCACGAGGGGGGCTGCGCCGGGCCCCAGGACTGTCAACAGAACAACTCGGGACGCAAACTAGCCCGGGGGAATGGGTCGAGACCTCGACGTTCCGAAATCGGGCGCGGCAAAGAGGGGGGTGATGACCAGTAGGGGGGGGGGGGGGGGGGAAAAAATGGCGGGGCCCACGATCTTCCCCCAGATGTCATGGCGCCTCTTCTCCTTGCACTGCGTCCCTTGCCCCCCCCCTCCCCCCCTGGGCCGCGCACATGCCGCCGGCCATGATTTTGCACCCCCCCCCTCCTGGACAACCCGCTCTTGGACGCCCCCGATGGCACCAACATGGCGTCGGCTGTGGGGATTTGGTCTGCTTGATGGGGGCATTCTCTTTCAGCTCGGCCTCCCCGGGCCCCTCGCGGGCCCAGGGGCCAGCAAAGACGGATCGGGGGAGGAGTCGCCAGCTCCCAGGGCCAAGCATTGAACAAATGATATCGGAGGATGTCTGGGAACCTCGTCCTCCTGCTCCTCCTCCTCCTCTGCCTCCTCCTCCTCCTCCTCCTCCTCCTCGATCCTCCTCCTCCTCCTTCCTCCTCCTCCTCCTCCTCATCTCCTCATCATCATCATCATCATCATCATCATCATCATCATCATCATCATCATCATCATCATCAGCATCAGCCTCAGCATCAGCATCAGCATCAGCATCAGCAAACAGCATCCGCATCCGCATCCGCATCCGCATCCTCCTCATCCTCCTCCTCCTCCTTCTCCTCCCCTCCTCATCCTCCTCTGCCTCCTCTGCCTCCTCCTCCTCCTCTTTCTCTCCTCCTCCTCTGCTCTCTGCCTCCTCCCTCCTCCTCCTCTCCTCCTCCTCCCCTCGATCCTCTGCCTCCTCCATCCTCCTCCTCGATCCTCCTCCTCGATCCTCCTCCTCCTCCTCCTCCTCCTCCTCCTCCTCCTCGGGCCCGCTCCTCCGTCCCGCTCCGCGGCGGCGTCTCCCCGTGGGCCCCGCGCCGCGCTCGGCCTCCCCGTGGGCCCCGATGCCGCGGCTTCTTGGGTCAGCTCGCGGCGTGGGCCCCCGGAGGAGGATCGAGGAGGCTCGAGGAGGATCGAGGATCGAGGAGGAGGAGGAGGAGGAGGATCGAGGAGGAGGAGGAGGAGGAGGAGGAGGAGGAGATCGATGAGGAGGAGGAGGAGGAGGAGGAGGAGGAGGATCGAGGAGGAGGAGGAGGATCGAGGAGGAGGAGGAGGAGGAGGAGGAGGATCGAGGAGGAGGAGGAGGACGAGAGGAGGATCGAGGAGGAGGAGGAGGAGGAGGAGGAGGATCGAGGAGGAGGAGAGGAGGAGAGGAGGAGGAGGAGGAGATCGAGGAGGAGGAGGAGGAGGAGGAGGAGGAGGAGAAGGAGGAGGAGGAGAAGGTCGGGAGGATCGAGGAGGAGGGTCGAGGAGGAGGAGGAGGAGGAGGGTCGAGGAGGAGGAGGAGGAGGATCCCAGGGAGCGGATGCGGATGTGTTTTTTTGTCCAGGCCTCCCAGATGGGATCGGAGTATGGGGTCGGAGGATCGCGCCGCTTCGCCGATGCGGCCTCGATGCGGCAGCGTCGTTCTCCGCGCCGACGTCGCGGATCCATCAGGGACGTCGCCGATGCATCGCCGATAGATCGGGGTTGCATCGACGAGGCGGCGAGATCCTCCGACGCCATCTGAGAGGCCTCTATTCCCAGACCCACCCCCGACGTCCTGATCTTTCCACGACGTGAGCCCCCAGCGGCGCGGACCCACTCGCCAGGACCGGCTTCTCGTCCCGAGCTCTTTGGTCGACGCCCCTGAGGGCAGGTAAGTCGACTGGACGTAAGAGCGGCCTTTCGCTGTAGTGACCTTCTGGTGCGGGCCCAACGGGCCCCCCCGATCACCGAGCGCGATGCGATAATTAGGTGGCGACTTGCGCGCTTGTGTCCGAAGCCCCACCGCGGCCCCCCAGAGAGCCGCGCACCAGAGGTCACTCTTGCCCGGGATCACCCTTGCGTGTAGCCTTATGATGCTCCAACCTACTTTAGCCTTGATCACCAGGAAGAATTTCGAGCGCCCCAAACAGTACCGAAACTCAAAGGTTTCACGTGTCGGGCCCGGGAGGCACTCTCCCGACACTGTTTCGACACTGTTTCGACACTCTTTTGACACTTTTCCGGGTGCTCGAAATTATTTCTGGGATGTGGTCTTCAAGTCGGATGGGAACAACATAAGTGCAGCCGAAGATAAAGGGCCCCCAGAGGCCGAAGGTATCGAAAAGCCTCCCGCCAGTTCTGTGTCATTGGCTCGGAGGGGTCCGAGTCCCGTGGGCCCCCCTCCCGGGGCCTTAAGGGGGCCTTCGGGGGCGCTCGGCCTCGCGGGTCGAGGAGGGGGGCGGGAGGAGCGGAGACGAGGAGGATCGAGGATGAGGCTCGAGGAGGGAGGTCGAGGAGGATCGAGGAGGTCGAGGAGGATCGAGGAGGATCGAGGATGAGGATCGACGAGGTCGAGGAGGATCGAGGATGAGGATCGAAGAGGAGGGTCGAGGAGGAGGAGCAGGAGGTGGAGGAGGAGGAGCGAGGAGCCACGGTTGACCAAGGACCGTGGCAGCGCGCCAGCTCACGGGGCCAGCCGCGAACGCACGTCTGTTTCAACATTTACCTATTACATCCGTCCTTTCCCACATGGTTAACTTTGATTGTTATCCTTACTGTACACTTGTATCAGTATGTCTTAGCCCTGGCGTTGCGCAGCGCTAATTACTTGCACAGCCATTCTGGCCAAGCCCTACCACGGCCTTGACAATTACAGCGTACGCCCACACCGACTAGCACCACTTGCACCGCCATTATGGGCAAGCAGCTCCACCCACAATGCAGCATCTTGCAAGCAGTATCACACCGACTTCGTCGACCTCGAATCCTGCCTGGCACCGCCGCGAGCGGGAAAATACTAAGGGCAGCCTCAGCGCGCACCCTACTTGATCAACAGACTCAGCAATAGCTTCGCACAGCTAGACACCTTCTCGACCAGCATCACAGCGCTCATCAACCATCGAGACAGCCAGTCCACACAATGTCCAGCTACGCATGTTCACCTCAAGCCAAGGGCAAAGGCAAGTGGAAACACTAACACCAGCATAGCCACAACAAGGGAAGGGACCCACTTGGCAACCAAGTGGCCACACGGGTACATCGACCCAACACACCAAGCGGGTTACTCTACGACACCACAGCAGCAAAACAACAATGCATACCACCAACCAGCCAGTACACCATACTGGGAACAGACAGCACACACGCAAAGCCCATCAGGACCGACAACGACAAAGCAGGAACACGAACCTCACCCGACGCTACCACAGCAAGAAGCAGCGACTACCTACCACAGCCAGTTTTCGGATCCACTTCAAACCATGTTGCATACACTAAAAAGGGAGAGCCAAGCACTCATCGACGACATACCAGAAGGATCCCACAACGACGTACTACACATCCGGTCAGTAAGAAGAAAACCATGGGATAAGAAATCTTTCGGGTGATCCAGGGGTCGGAAAAATTAGACATTAGCCATTCAATTCCCCGGCAGTTTCTTAGCTGGCTGGCGCTCCCAGGGCCCTGGCGCGCCCGCGCAGGCTGTTGTTCATTTGCGACTTGGCATGGCTTCCCGAAAGCGCGTCCGAGGACACCAGGCGGTGGCGCCGACCTCTGGCTCGCCCGCGTTGGTTCTTGCTTCGTTGCGACTGCGCACGGCTCCAACGAAGCGCGCCCGAGGATGCCAGGCGGTGGTGCCGACCTCTGGCTCGCTGGCGTTGGCTTTTGCTCATGCGCGATTGCGCACGCAATTGGGCGCGCTCTGGTGCACTGGCGCAGTGATGTGCAATCGCAAACAAGCAGAAACCAACGGCGGCGAGCTAGAGGTCGGCGCCGCCGCCTGGCGTGCTCGGACGCGCTCTAGCGCAGCTATGCGCAATCGCACGTCAGCAAAAACCAACGCGGGCGAACCAGAGGTCGGCGCCGCCGCCCTGCGTCCTCGGACGCACCCTTGCGCAGCCATGCGCAATCGCAATTAAGCAAAAACCAACGCGGTCGAGCCGAAAATCGGCGCGACCGCCTGGCGCCCCCGGACGCGCTCCGGCGCAGCCGTGCGCAATCGCAAACAAGCAAGCACCGACGCGGGCGAGCCAGAGGTCGGCGCCACCGCCTGGCGTCATCGGACGCGCTTTGGTGCAGCCGTGCGCAATCGCAACTAAGCAGACGAAAGCGCCGGCGATCCAGAGGTCGGCGCCACCGCCTAGCGTCCTCGGACGCTCTCTGGCGCAGCCGCGCGCAATTGCAATGAAGCAAAAACCAACGCGGGCGATCCAGAGGTCGGCGCCACCGCCTAGCGTCCTCGGACGCGCTCTGGCGCAGCCGTGCGCAATTGCAACGAAGCACTGGCGTCCTCGGACGCGATCTGGCGCAGCCATGCGCAATCGCAAATGAGAAAAACCCAACGTGCACGGGCCAGAGGTTGGCGCAAATTGTACATGTGCAAAAACAGCACGGGCGAGCCAGAGGTCGGCGCCCCCGCCGGGCGTGCTCGAGCGCGCTCTGGCGCAGCCGTGCGCAATCGCAAATGAGCAAAACCAGCGTGCGCGAGCCAGGTGCCAACGGCGCCGCCTCGCTCTGGCGCAGCCATGCGCACTCGTAGATGCGGAAGATACAGCGCGGGCGAGCCAGACGTCGGCGCCGCCGCCCGGCGTCCTCGGACGCGCTTTTGCGCCGCCGCGCGCCATCGCAAATAAGCGAAAACCAGCGCGGGCGAGCAAGAGGTCGCCCGGCGCCCTCGGACGCGCTCTGGCGCAGCCACGCGCAATCGGAAACCAGCAAAAACAAACGCGAAACAAGCGCGGACGAGCCAAATGTCGGCGCCACCGCCTGGCATTCTCGGACGCGCTCTGGCGCGGCCATGCGCAATCGCATCCCAGCAAAAACCGACGCGCGCGAGCCAGAGGTCGGCGCCGCCGCCCGGCGTCCTCGGACGCGATCTGGAGCGGCTATGCGCAATCGCAGATCAGATAGAACCCGCGCGGGCGAGCCAGACGTCAGCGCCACCGCCCAGCGCCCTTGGACGCGCTCTGGCGCAGCCATGAGCAGTCGCAAATAATCAAAATCCCCCGCGGGCGAGCCAGAGGTCGGCGCCGCTGCCCGGCGTCCTCGGACGCGCTCTGGCGCAGCCATGCGCAGACGCACATAGGCAAACACCAACGCGGGCGAGACAGAGGTAGGTCGGCGCCGCTGCCTGGCGCCCTCGGGCGCGCTCTGTCGCGGCCATGCGCAATCGCGGAGGAGCAAAACACAGCGCGGGCGAGGCAGAGGTTGGAACGCTCGCACGGCCTCCACGGGCGCGCTCTGGCGCCGCAGCGCGCAATCGCACATGCGCAAGAAACCGGCGCGGGCGAGACAGAGGTCGGCGCCGCCGCCCGGCCCCCTCGGACGCGCCCTGGCGCAGCCATGCGCAATCGCAAATCAGAAAGAACAAGCGCGGGCGAGCCAGATGTCGGCGCCGCCGCCTGGCGTCCTCGGACGCGCTCTGGCGCCGCCGCGCGCAATCGCACATCTGCAAGCAACCGGCGCTGGCGAGCCAGAGGTCGGCGTCGCCGCCCGGCGTCCTCGGACGCGCTCCGGCGCGGCCGCGCGCAGCCGTGCACGCGCCAAAATCAACGCCAGCGAGCCAGAGGACGACTCCGCCCGGCGCCCTCGGACGCGCTCTGCTGCAGCCATGTGCATTCGCAAAGAAGCAAACGCCAGCGCGGGCGAGCCAGAGGTCGGCGCCGCCACCTGGCATCCTCGGACGCGCTCAGGAGCAGCCATGCGCAACCCCAAATGAGCAAAAACCAACGCGGGCCAGAGGTCGGCGCCACCGCCCGGCGTCCTCGGACGCGTTCTGGCGCAGCCATGCGCAATCGCATGGAAAAACCTTGGGCGGCCAGCGCTCTGGCGCAGCGCCGTGCGCAATCGCGCCCGACGTCCTCGGACGCGCCCTGGCGCGGCCATGCGCGATCGCACGTCAGCAAAAACCAACGCGGGCGAGCCAGAGGTCGGCGCCGCCGCCCGGCGTCCTCGGACGCGCCCTAGCGCGGCCATGCGCAATCACACGGGAGCAGAAACCGCCGCGATCGAGACAGAGGTCGGCGCCACCGCCCGGCGTCCTCGGACGCGCTCCGGCGCAGCCGCGCGCAATCGCACGCAAGCAAAAACCGCCGCGATCGAACCAGAGGTCGGTGCCGCCGCGTCCTCGGACGCACTCTGGCGCAGCCATGCGCAATCGCAAATGAGCTAAAACCAGCGCGGGCGAGACAGATGTCGGCGCCGCCGCCTGGCGTCTTCGAACGCGCTCCGGCGCAGCCATGCGCAGTCGTAAACGAACGGAAACTATCGCGGGCGAGCCAGGCGCCGGCGCCGCCGCGCCCTGGGCGCGCTCTGGCGCAGCCGTGCGCAACCGCAGGCAGGCGAGCCAGGGGTCGGCGCCACCGCGTGGGGTCCTCGGACGCGCTCCGTTGCTTGGCGCAGCCCTGCGCAACCGCAAAGAAGCTATAAGCAACGCGGGCGAGCCAAATGGTCGGCGCCGCCGCCCAGCGTCTTCGAACGCGCTCTGGCGCAGCCGCGCGCCATCGCATTAAGCAGAGAGACCAGCGCGAGCCAGACGTCGGCACCGCCGCCCAGCGCCCTTGGACGCGCTCTGGCGCAGTCATGAACAATCGCAAATAAACAAAATCCGCCACGGGCGAGCCAGATGTCTGGCGCAGTCATGTGGCGCAGTCATGTGCATGTCGCAAACAAGCAATAACCAGCGCGGGCGAGCCAGATGTCGGCGGCGCCGCCTGGCGCCCTCGGACGCGCTCTGGCACAGCCACGCGCAATCTCAAAATATGTAGAAATCTACGCGGGCAAGCCAGATGTCGGCGCCGCCGCCTGGCGTCCTCGGACGCGTTCTGGCGCGGCCATGCGCAATCGCACATAAGCAAACACCAGCGCGGGCGAACCAGATGTCGGCGCCACCGCCCGGCGTCTTCGGACGCGCCCAAGCGCAGCCGTGCGCAACCGCAAATGGACAAGCACCAGCGCGGGCGAGCCAGAGGTCGGCGCCACCTCCCGGCGTCCTCGGACGCGCTCTGGAGCAGCCACGCGCAATTGCAAGTGAGCGAGAACCAGCGCGGGCGAGCCAGACGTCGAATCGCAAATGGGCAAAAACCGACGCGGGTGAGCCAGAGGTCGGCGCCGCTGCCGGGCGTGCTCGAGCGCGCTATGGCGCAGCCGTGCGCAATCGCAAATGAGCGAACGAAACCTCCAGTGGCGAGCCAGAGACGGCACCACCGCCAAGCGTCCTCGGACGCTCTCTGGCGCAGCCATGCGCAATCGCAAATGCGCAAAACACCAGCGCGGGCGAGCCAGAGGTCGGCGCTGCCGCCTGACGTCCTCGGACGCGCCCTGGCGCGGCCATGCGCAATCGCACGTCGGCAAAAACCAACGCGGGCGAGCCAGAGGTCGGCGCCGCCGCCTGGCATCCTCGGACGCGCCCTGGCGCGGAGTTATGCGCCACGTTGCCATTGTTCGCTACGCTTGCTGCTCCTGGAACAGCTTTTTGCATCGGAGGTCTCGCTGGAGCCATGCGAACGGGAGCGCTGACCCAAGTTATCCCGCTGCAAACAGTTTTCCCGCCGCAGACAAAACAACAAAGAGGAGCAGGAGGAGCAGGAGGAAGGAAGAGGCGGGAGGCGGGAGGCAACGCTCTGGAGCGGGGAGACGGACAGAGCAGGGAAGGGAGCGGCGAAGAGGGCTTTCTGCCCCCCGACCACAGGAAACCTGCGCCGCTCTGCTGGAGGCGCGGGGAGGGGGGGGGGGGAGGGGGGGGCGTGAAGCGCGAGGCGGCTGCGGCGGCCGCGCCCCGCGGCCCCCGCCAGCGAGGGGTGCCCCCTCCGAGCCGCGGGCGCCGAGTTGCGGCGAGCACGCCCGGATCCTGGACGGGCGACCCAGGTCCCCGAAGGTTTTCGGGCGTTTCCGTCTGCGTTTTCCAGCCTCGGGGTGCTTCTCAGCGGCCGCGCCTCGTCGAGGGCGTGCCGGGGGCGCCCAAGTCGTCCCGAGCGGCCACCGGAAGGCCCGATGTCATCGCGTGGCGGAGAGGTCCAGACGGAAGGGTGTTTTGTCCTTTCTGCCTCTCGGGGGCCTTGGCCAGGCCCCGGGGCCGTCAAGAGGCGGCTTGGGATGGAGCGCCGGTCCGGGGGACTGGGTCGAGACCTCTGGGGGTCGATGTTGTCAGAAGTCATGACGTCGGGGATGAGGATTTGATGTGTTCGATCGTTTCTTCTTTCAGTCCGGGCTCCCACGGCCGCTCACGGGCCCCGAGGCCATCCAAGATGGATCGGGGGAGGAGTCGGCAGCTCTAGGGCCGCGGACAGAACATGCAATATACGAAGGAGGATGTCTCGGAACCTCCTCCTCCTCCTTGTCCTCCTTCTCCGCCTCTCCCTCCTCTTCTCCTCAGCCTCTTCCTCCTCCTCCTCCTCCTCCTTCCCCTCCTCCTCTCTTCCTCCTCCTCCTCCTCGTCCTCCTTCTCTTTTTCCTCCTCCTCACCTTCCTCCTGACCTTCCTCCTGACCTTCCTCCTCCTCATCCTCCTCCTGCTCCTCCTGCTCCTCCTCCTTCTCCTCCCCCTCCTCCTCCCCCTCCTTCTCCAGTCCTCTTCCTGCCAGCCTTACAGAGGAAGATCCGCTTGTCGACTCTTCCTCCTCCTCCTCCTCGTCCTCGTCCTCCTCTTCCGCCTCCTCCTCCTCCCCATCCTGGCGCGCAAGGTTTGCCCACACCAACTGCACGAGCACCGCTTCCAAGGATGGGAAGGCACACGTGCCCAGCCCGAATCGGCAGGGTGAGTGATGCCCACCCTCAAGGGCATCAACAGCGCACTACCGTCCTCATCCACCTCTTCCTGTTATCTTTTTTATATAAAAATTAGGTGTGTACATATATATATATGTATCCGATGTTTCTCTCTCTCTCTCTCTCTCTCTTTATGTCTCTCTTTGTTGTTGTCCTCCCTCTCTCTCCCTCTCTCTTCCTCGCTTGTGCTCTGCTGAGTGCCCCCAGAGTCGCAAACGCGTCGGCAAAAAGAGTGCTGGCTGATGAGCTGCAAGCGTCTGTGCGGGTGGGCGGCAGAGTTGGACCAACAAGGGAAAGACTCGTGGCACACGTTCAGACCTGTATGAATCCTCCTCCTCCTCCTCCTCCTCCTCCTCCTCCTCCCTCCTCCTCCTCCTCCTTCTGCTCCTCCTCCTCCCCCTCTTCCCCCTTTTCCTCCTCCTCCTCCTCCCCCTCCTGCTCCTCCTCCACCCCCTTCTCCGCCTCCTTCTCCTCATCCTCCTTGTTTCTCCTCATCTTCCTCCTCGTACAGATGCAGAATCCTGCCACATGGATGTGAATGCATTGCGTGCATGTGCGTGTTAAAATTCATACCAACACATACGCCGGCTAGTGTTGCGACATGATTGGCATGTGGCATGTCGTATCCAGACGGTGTAAGACGTCTTGGCGCATAGGAAGGCGTGCCGCGAGATGCCCAGAGAGAAGCACAGACAAGGATGAGTACACGTCTTGGTATTTTCACGTGGGCATCTTGAGCCAGACGCATACAGGAGGACCGTACATAAGCGGCTGTATAGTTCTAGTCACCTGCTGAATGCTCACGTAACGTTGGATCGTACTGCTTGAGACCCCCGCTCGTGGATCACCAGCACTATCCCAGACCCCGATGTCATGATTTAGTTCGCAACGTCGACCCCTAGATTCGACCCACTGCCCGGGACCAGCTTGTCATCACAAGTCGTTGTTTGATGGTCTCGAGGCACAGTGAGGGCCCCCAGAGGCCCAACATAACGAACAACAATCCGTCGTGATGTGTTCACGACGCGAAAGTGTCTGGGCACTGAGCGCTGCCCGAGTGGCCACCGACCAGGTCCTCTCCGTGGCGAGTGACACCAGTCCAGCTGCCCCGAGGAATGCCGCACGTACAACGAGGCGTTCGACTGGGGCGAGTACGCGTCCGGGGTGTGCACCATGGGCTGCTTCGCGGAGGTCGTCCTGCAGGAGGCCCTGGCCGCGGCGGCGGCGTCCATCAACTTCGGCGACGAGGTCTCCAAGGGGAGGCGGCGCGACCGCCCCACACCGCACCCTCCTCCTCCTCCTCCTCCTCATCCTCCTCCTCCTCCTCCTCCTCCTCCTCCTCCTCCTCCTCCTCCCCCTCCTCCTCCTCCTCCCCCTCCCCCTCCCCTCCCCCTCCTCCTCCTCCTGCTCTTCCTCCTCCTCCTCCTCCTCCTCCTCCTCCTCCTCCTCCTCACAGAGCCCAAGTGGATTGAAGGATCGCGCCGCATCGCTGGTGCATCGGCGGTGCGTCGCGGTCCGGTGCAAGATTTTCTACGCCCCGACGTCGCCCCATGAGGTCTGGGCGGTGCAATTTTTCTCACCTGGCGGTTTCGCAGGGTTTCGGGCCCTGGGGCCATCCCAGATCGGTCTGGCTTGAGAAAATCCAGCAGAAAGATGGAGTCTAGGGCTCCAGCGGGGAATAACGCAGAATCACTTGCGTCTGGGGCGACGGAGGGAAATCAGAGGAGGAGGGGGAGGAGGAGAGGGAGGGGATGGAGGAGGAAGAGGAGGACGAGGAGGAGGACGAGGAGGAGGAGGAGGAGGAGGAGGAGGAGGAGGGGAGGAGGAGGAGGAGGAGGAGGAGGAAGGAAGAAGGAGGAGAGAAGGATAGAGGAGGAAGGAGGAGGAGGAGGAGGAGGAAGGAGGAGGAGGAGGAGGAGGAGGAGGAGGAGGAGGGAGGAGGGAGGGAGGAGGGCAGAGGAGGAGGAGGGAGGAGGGAGAGGAGAGGAGGGAGGAGGGAGGGAGGAGGAGGGAGGAGGGACGGGGGAGGAGGAGGAGGAGGAGGAGGAGGAGGAGGAGGAGTAGGAGGAGGGAGTAGGAGGAGGGAGCAGGAGGAGGAGGAGGAGGAGAAAGAGGGAGGAGAGGGAAGGAGGAGGAGAGGGAGGGGGCAGGAGGAGGGAGGAGGAGGGAGGCGGAGGAGCAGAAGAAGAGGAGGCTGGCCTTCGCCGCGCCCGAGGTCGTCGATGTGTTCTCTGGCGTGGTGTCCCAGTCTGACGTGGAGCTTTGCTCAAGCGGGCTGGTTTGCTACACGATCGAGGGCAACTGCAACTCCGAGGCCGACGGGGACTACTTTAGGCGCCGCGTGCTGGGCGGAGCGTCCGAGGAGGAGTACGGCCGGGGACTTTTGGATAGCGCACCGCGCCGACGATTCTGGCCCAGCACGCCTGGGCGCGACATGCCAGCCACTTCCCCATTCCCAAGCGTCTCGCCCTGTGGAGCGGAGCGACACGCTTGCATGGCATAGCGTGTCGCTTGCGCCGCTGCCGCGACACGCTACGCGACGGTTCCCGACCGCAGGTGCCGACACCGCTGCCCCTGTCAGTCCGAGCGGGCCAGGGTGTCGGTTCTCCTCGTGGTGGGAGGAAGGGGAGGATGTATGAGAAGGATAACGAGGGCGAACTAGAGCAGGTGGGAGACGGTCAGTAGCATGACGAAGGATACGTCGACATATGAGGAGGTGGTGATGATGATGATGATGATGATGATGACGATGACGATGACGATGACGATGACGATGACGATGACGATGACGATGACGATGATGATGATAATGATGATGATGATGATGATGATGATGCTGATGATTATGCTGCTGATGATGATGATGATGATGATGATGGTGATGGTGATGGTGATGGTGATGATGATGATGATGATAATGATGCTGATGATGATGATGATGATGATGATTATGATGCTGATGATGGTGATGGTGATGGTGATGGTGTCGATGCTGATGCTGAGGATGCTGCTGCTGATGATGATGATGAGGATGAGGATGATGATGATGATGATGATGATGATGATGATGGTGATGCTGATGACGATAACAATGATGATCTGATGAAGATTATGATGATGCTGATGATGACGATGATGACGACGACGAGGAGGATGATGATTATGGTGGTGCTGATACTGGTTGTGGAGATGATGATGCTGATATTGATGATAATTGCGAAGGTGACGGTGGTGGTGTTGATGATGATGATGATGATGATGATGATGATGGTGATGATGATGATGATGATGATGATGATGAGGATGAGGACGTCGATCATGATGATGATGATGATGAGGAGGAGGAGGAGGAGGAGGAGGATTATGATGACGATGAGGATGATGAGGAGGAGACCCCCCTGCAGGCATCCAGTCTGCGCGTCGGGGATGTCGCAGTGGGCCAAGCTGGACGAGACCTACCGCATCCGCTACGACGATAGAGCGATCGAGAGCATGGGTGTTCGGTTGACAGAAAGTCCAGGGATGGGCCAGAGGGGAGAGGAGGAGAAGGCGGAGACGGGAGGAGAAGGAGAAGGGGGAATTGCGCATCAGAAAGCGATTTGGTGCCAGCCAGCCCACTTTCCAGGTAAAGTGGTGCAACCCAGCCCTTCCCATGAAAAACATCTCATATGAGAACTCTGTGAAGACGTCTCAATTCTGTGAAGACGTCTCAGTAATCTCTGGCGTTGATGCCCTGGAAACCCTCATGTCGAGCACTCCCGACCTCCTTGCCTGCTGCACCTACGAGGTGCTTATACAGGCGCTCCTGGAAGGCATCAGGGCCAAGGAGGCAGACCAGGCGGCCTAGATGTAGTCACGTGATTGGTCCTTTGGATGTTCATTCACCAGGAAGGAGCCGGAGCCGCCCTTGACGCCGTTCACCTCCGTTGCTACGATCCCAGGTAAGGGCGCGTATGCGGTTTGGTTTGGCTCCAGGTGGCGACCAACTCTTCGTCGTGGATGGTTTGGATGTCCCAGGTTTGGATGTGTGCACCACGTACAAGCCAAGGACATAATTATCTTGCTGGCGGGGCGTGACGTCTCATTCGTCGGCGCCACTGTCGAATGATTTCGGGCCTGCTCTGCTGCTGGGTCAGGTCGAGGAGCTTGCCTCGCGCCTATCATGAGCTTGAGCATCGGCAAACTGAGCAGGCAGATCTTGGAGCTGGCCCAGCAGCTGCCAACGTCGGCACTGCAGTTGAGGTGTCCATACTTCTGCTGTACCTGGTGCTGGCATGTCGCAGCTGTCCGTGCAGGTTGAGGATAAAAATGGTCGCTATCCTTGGCGCATGATGCATCATTGGAACTAGGTGTGTTGGAGGTTCCATTGTGCGATGGCATCTTCAATGCTTGCCACATCTTTGCGTCGCCCTTTTTCTTCACGAGGTGAGCTATCGCCCGTCGAGCAACGCCTTCGGACTGAACCCGCTGGCCGAGATCCTTCGTTTCCACTGTGACGTGACGCTTCCTGAGCCCGATCGAGCTAAGGGTTCCACCGACGACCTTACCCGCTTCTAGAAGCAGTTGCTCGTGTGAGCTCAGCGCCTGCTGACCTGCACCATTGCCGCCTTCTGCTGGAACTTGGGGCTGTTGCCCTGACGGCCGCAGCCATCGCCAAGCCCTTGCAGACGCCGCGCACGTCCAATGCTAGGACCGATCGCAATTCCACAATGGTTTGGGCCTCCGCCCGTGTTGCCACCACTGAAGTCCGCGCATGAAATTAATGGGATGCCGCTGGTGCCCGAAAGGCGACGGGAGAGAAGGAGGAAGACGAGGGGGAGGAGGAGTTTTTTTTTGGGGGGGGGGATCAGGGAAAGGAGGAGGAGGAGGAAGCGAAGGAGGAGGAGGAGGACGAGGATGATGATGATGATGATCATGATGATGATGATGACGATGATGATGATGAAGAAGATGATGATGATGATGGTGATGATGATGGTGATGATGATGATGATGGTGATGGTGATGGTGATGGTGATGGTGATGGTGATGGTGATGGTGATGATGATGATGATGATGATGATGATGATGGTGATGGTGATGGTGATGGTGATGGTGATGGTGATGGTGTTGGTGATGGCGATGGTGATGGTGATGGTGATAATGATGATGATGATGATGATGATGATGATGATGATGATGATGATGATGATGATGATGATGATGACGATGATGCTTATGATGATGATACTGATGATGATGCTGATGATGACGATGATGATGATGTTGTTGGTGATACTGAGGAGGAGGAGGAGGAGGAGGAGGAGGAGGAGGAGTGAGGAGAACGAGAATAAGCAAAAGGAGGACGAGGAGGATGAAGAGGTCGACGACAACGACGTAGACGACCAGCACGACAAGGAAGGCAAGGAGGACGAGGAGAAAAACAAGGAGGACAAACGAGAGGAGGGAGGAGGACGGCAAGGAGAGCGAAGAAGAGGAGGACCAGGATGCTGAGGAGGACGGTGAGAATGAGGACAAGGATGGGGGGCTAGGAGGAGGAGGACGACGAGGAGGACAAGGAGGGGGAGCTCTGGATGCTTTGGAGTCGGAGGTTGATAGACCTCCTACCCTGACACGTCGATTAGCGAATTGGCCGTTTTCGGTTCGCGAGAGGGCGTCGCGGCCGTCATTTTTGCGGGTCCAGGTCCGTCGGTTTCGGTCCTAGGCCGTTTTCAGTAAAAGGTGGTTTACTAATCGGCGGTCTGTCCACCGCCGAAAGGAGCTTCTGGTGAGCTGAGCGGCACACGTACTGGGAAACAGTTAGAGAAATGGCCTTCTGGGACCCGCTGCAGTCCCGCAGGAGTTTCTCCGGCGATCCCTGACGGAGGCCGAAGTCTTCATGCCCGATGCACCTGCGGAGGTCCGCGCGGATCTCCTGCAGCGGTGCTGGAGCGCGCCGGTGGCGCCGCCCCCCGGCGCGCCCTGCGCGCCAGGGAGGGGGGCCTCGGCCCAGATCCAAGCAGTTCACGCGGAGCTCCGAGAGTTTATGTTTATGTTGTTGCTTGTGCATCGAAGCAGGGAGGAGGCTGGGACGAGGAGAGGGATCCAGGGAGGAAAAGGCCACTGGACTGGGCAATGGGCGGTGGCTAAACGGCCCTGAGCCTCTATTGGACAACCCTGGATGATTCCTTCTTGAAACGGCTTCGCGTGTCGGGGTGGTTATTATCGGGGCGAAGGCAGCGGCTCGCCGGGCGACGAAATCAGCACATATCCGCTGCTCCCCGGCTGGGCCCTTCTCGGGCCCAGGGTTTGTGCACACGCCCTCCTGGCCGAGCCAGGAGGGCGTGGCGTCTGCACAGCTGTTGGGCCCAGGATGGGCCTGGCCAGGAAAGAGTAGATGTGTGTATGTATGTGTCGATGTATGTCGGTCAGTTTGGATGTATGTATGCATGCATGTATGTATGTCTGTCTGTCTGTATGTGTGTCTGTTGGTCTGTTGGTCTGTGTGTCTGTATGTATGTATGTGTGTATGTATGTATGTATGTATGTATGTATGTATGTATGTATGTATGTATGTATGTATGTATGTATGTATGTATGTATGTATGTACGTACGTATGTATGTATGTATGCATGTATGCATGTATGCATGTATGCATGTATGCATGTATGCATGTGTGCATGTGTGCATGTATGCATGTATGCATGTATGCATGTATGCATGTATGCATGTATGTATGCATGTATGCATGGATGTAGTTATGTATGTATGTATGCATGTATGTAAGGACGTACGTACGTACGTACCTGTGTATGTATGTGTGCATGTATGTCTGTATGAATGTATGCATGCATGTATCATGTATGAAGGTGTATGAATTTAGGTACACGTATATGTATTTGTGTGTGCGTTCACACACATACATACATACATGTATATATATGTGCATATTTGTATGGATGTGTGTATGTACATTTGAATAGATGTATACATTTGTATATGTGTGTATGCACATATAACACACATATATATATATGTGTGTGTGGCCTCGCACAATGTTCGGTATCCAGCCTTATCTCATCTTCGCGTTCTCTCCCAGGGGGCGCTGCGCATCCAGGTACGCGGGAGCCCACGGGAGCGACCGGGAGCGGAGGCAGACCTGCCTTGGCAAAGCGACGTCTAAAGAAAGAGAGAGAGAGAAAGAAAGTAGAAAAAGAGAGAGAGAGAGAGAGAATCCACTAAGTCGTCGTCGTCGTCGTCGTGGTCATGGTCGTCGTCGTCGTGGTCGTCGTCGTCGTAACGGGTCTTGCGAAAGAAATACTAGCCAGCTTGGACCCCGAATCCCACTAAGATGTCGTTGATCCCGCTGCGAGGGCACAGGCCTGTCAAGTCCTCGTACCACGCTTGGCTATTCGCCGGCGTGGCAGTGCGGGCCACCGCAGCTCGTATTCGGACCACGGGACGGGCCGACAAAGAAAAGCGGCCCAAGGGATCCGTGCGGACCTCCTAAAGTGCGCGTTCGTGCAGATGTTTCGTCTTTCACAGCCCACCCTCTTCGGATGCAGCACCTGGGAAGTTTAGTTCAGCATCGGCGCTGGTATAGCCGTGGCCGAAACGGGCCAAGTCCGGCATGATCCCGTTTAGCTCTGCTTGGTTTGGCATAATCCCAGGCTCCATCTGGCCGATCCCACTAACTGACCGCCCCCTTAATCGGGCTCAGTAGCACTTGACCGCTCTGATGGTGGCCTCCCAGAAGTTGCCTCCGAACGTTCATGCAGATTTTTCTTCTTCTACTCAAGCGGTGGCGAAGCGTCCTGGCTCGCCTATAGGCCAAAGAATGCTCTGAGAACCTTTTGTGGTCTGCGCGACATGTCCTTAGAACACTTCTGGCTGAGCCTGTCTTGTCTTTTCACGCGTGGGGCTCATGGTCTAAGACCATATTGTTTTTGTTCTGAGAACACTTTTGGGTTCTGAGAACATTTCGTGGTAGGCCCATAGGGATGCCAGGACGGTCGGTCCCTGCTGAATCTACAGCCCGCCTCTCCGCGCGGTCGAGTGGCATCGCGTCCTGCGCGCGAAGGCGCTGCGAGCAGGGCGGCGGCCGTGCGCCGAGCCACGCCCCGCCCCGACTCGGCAGAGCCTATCCTATGTGCTGCTGCTCGCTGCGGGCTGCTGCTCTTATGCCTGCTCCTCCTCCTACTCCTCCTCCTCCTCCTCCTCCTCCTACTACTACTCCTCCTCCTCCGCCTCCTCCTCCTCCTCCTCCTCCTCCTCCTCCTCCTCCTCCTCCTCCTCCTCCTCCTCCTCCCCCGTCTCGTTCGTTCGAGGTGGCCGCTGGATGATCGAGCAGCCTCAGGACCTCAGCGTCGACGCCTACGGCCTCAGTCTCGCGCGGCAGCCCTCCTTCGTCTCCCTGCCGGTGATAGGCACGCACCAGTGGGACAGCTGGTGCGCCGCAGGGCGGCCCGCGGCAGTCGATCAGACCCCGAGATCCCCAGACCTCTAACGCATTGAAACATTCAGTGCGGAGTTTGGCGCAGTTTTCGGGCCTCTGAGGACCATGGCTGGACACTCGCTGGGCCCCAGGGCCGGCAGAAAAAAACGGCTCGGGACGAGAAGCCGGCCCTGGGGAACGGGCCCAGACTTCCGGGGGCCCTGGATCGAGGAAGCCCGAGCGTCGGATCTTTGGGGTCAAGGCATTGCCCTTTCCTTCGCACCTCGCTCGCTCGCCCGGCTTCGGGCTCCCGGGGCCATCACAGAGCGGCCCGGCTCGAAGGGCGCTGCAGCAGCAGGGGGTCTCGGGCGCCCGGCGCGACTTCTCGCGGTGTGGCAGCTGTCTCGCAGCGTCGGGGCTCAGGAGGGGGAGGAGGAGGAGGAGGAGGAGGGGGGGGAGGAGGAGGAGGAGGAGGAGGAGGAGGAGGAGGAGGAGGAGGAGGAGGAGGAGGAGGGCAGGGAGTGGCGCCATGAGTTCCAAGAGTTCCATGACTCCCCATATTCCCTGATGTTCCCCGCGGGCTGCAGAAACGAGGGCCGCCAGATACGCCGGAGCTCCTGAAGCTTACCTGGAGCCGGTCGCATCACGGCATCCGTCTTCTCCTGGCCTGTACGATTCTCTTCGGATCCGTCGGCCCCCCGCACCGATCGCCGACGGCACCAGTCTCGGGCAGCGCGCTGCGTGGAGGAGGCACCGACCCAAGATGCTGGCGGGGCTCAAAGATGAAATCGCGCGCCGCGGACAGCTTCTGCTCATGCAGCTGCCTCTCCTCGGCGGCAAAGCCCAGGGTGAGAGTGCGAGAGGCCAGCCTGTAGTGAGGTCGGCGGGCCGCCGATGGCTGCCGAAGGCCGCCGGCCGATGGCGGCCGAAGGCTGCCGATGGCCTTCCAAGTGCCGCGGGCGGGCCGTCAGCCCAGGTGCACCGGCGACGCGAACGCTTTCCAGCAGACGGCCACGCGGACTTTGGTAGAGATGAAGCTGCGGGCCTGCACCTGCACAGACGACCTGGACTGCAACGGCCGCGGGCCCAGTTGATGCACAAACGAGTTGCAGCCCAAAACAGAAACACCAAAAGGGTAGCACAAAACGTGACCGAGCTCGAAACGGTGCAAACGAGCATCCCAAGCAGGGCAGTAAAAACGGATCCCCAAATAGAGATCACGCCGATCTTGAAAAAGGGGGGAAAGCGCCCCTGGCGTTTCTACCATCATCTAAGGCCACGGGGTCGCGGTGGGCTCGAAGGAGTACGGCCCCAATTGCAAGTGCTATTGCGACAGGGGCTGGAGCGGGGACCACTGCGACTACAGGATATGCAGGCCCCCCATGCCGCCTGCCAGCCCCTCTCTCCTCCACTCCCACGGGCTCATTTCGACTCCTCCGACTCGATTCGATCCAAATTCCATCGATTCCAGTTCCGGTTGCGATTCGACGTCGGATTCTGATTTGGACCTCGGTTTCTCCATGGAGGCCTCGCAAGCCTGCCTCGGCCACGCGCAGAGGGGGGTAGGGGGAGGGGGGAAGGCTTCTTAGAAGCACCCCTGCTTCTTAGAAGGCGCGGGCCTTATGTATAGATGTAAGGCCGCCGCCTTCTAAGAAGCAGCCTCCTTCTAAGAAGCCTTCCCCCCTCCCTCCACCCCCTTCTGCGCGCCGCCAACTGCCGATTTCCCCCGGTTCGACTGCTCCCGACTTGGCCGCCATGTTCCGCCGAGCCGAGTCCTTTCGACCGGCGATCCGCCTTGCCGGTTCAATTCTGGGCTCTCCTGCCTCGGCCGCCCCTGCCTCTCCCCCCTCCACCAGGAGTAGGTCGGGCCTGCTCTGCAGGGGGAATGTTCAAAAATAGTCCCAAAATAGTCACGGGACTGTTTTTGAGCATTGTTTGACCATTTGGGAGCATTTCTTGAGTATGTTCTATTTCTTGCCGAACATCCCCCCTGTAGGGGGGGCAGGCCCGACCGAACACTAGACGAAGAAGCACGGCATAAACATAAGTTCCAGAATTCCGCGCGCTTTCTTTCAGCCACGCGCAGAAGGGGGGTGGGGGAAGGAGGAGGGCTTCGTAGAAGCACCCCTGCTTCTTAGAAGGCGCGGGCCTTCTCCATAGACGTAAGGCCGAGGCCTTCCAAGAAGCGGGGTGCTTCTAAGAAGCCTTCCACCCTCCCCCTACCCCCTTTTGCGCGCCGCCACAATATTCAAGAATAGTCAAAAAATAGTCACGGGGCTATTTTTTGAGCATTGTTTGACCATTTGGGAGCATTTCTTGAGTGTGCTCTAGCTGTTGCCGAACATCCCCCTGTAGGGGGGACAGGCCCGACCGAACACTAGACGAAGAAGCACGGCATAAACATACCTATCGGTCATTGAAAGTAGGTATTTGTGGATTCCCAGATTCCAATCTACTTTCAGTGCCTTCCTACTTCAAGAGTCGAGTGGTTCTCCCTCTTCCCTCCTCTTCGGGAGGCGGGCGGAAGCCCAATCAATTCCCAACGCCTTCCTACTTCATGTTTCTACCTACTTCTTCCGACCGATGGGTAAGTTCCAGAGTTCCGCGCGCTCTCTTGGGTCTGCGCTGGGCCCCCCCTGCGGCGCCTCCAGCGCCGCCCCCGGCTCGCCCCGCGCGCCAGGGGGGGGGGGGCTCCAGCGCCGACCCGGGACATCCGCGCGGAGCTGCGAAGGGAATGCCTGGGCCGTTCCCCCTTCCACGAAAGTGCCGCTCGCTCTTCTTCTTCTTCTTCTTAATATTAATATTATTATTATTATTATTAGTCGTATTCTTCTTATTCTTAGTTTTCTTATTATTATGTTTCTTATTATTAGTATGTTCCGTCTTCTTATTATTATTATCATTATTATTCTTGGTATTCTGCTTCTTATGCTTAGTCTCATCTGTATTATTATTATTATCATTTTTATTATTAATATTATTAGTATTATCACTATTATCATTATTACTATTCGTATTCTTATTATTATTATGTTCGTCCTCCTGCAGGGCGCCCGCGGTGCTGAACGCGGACCAGCCCTCGTGCCTGGAGGGCCTGAACATCGAGCCAGGCGGGCGGGCTCGGCGCAAGAGCGTGGAGTCGGGCCCGTCCTTCGCCAGGAGGAGTATGCTAAAATAGTAAAAACAAAAATCGTCGGGGGACGATGTTTCGAGCAGTTGTTTGCCATTTGTCGGGGGAGAAAAAGATACGGATACGTGTTGTCCCCCTTCGTTTTCGGCCTTTCCTGGTCCTCCTGGGGAATCCTCGTTGTCACCGCTGGATTCGCCTCGAAATTCTGGTCAGAACGAACCCCAAGAGAGGTCCGGGGACAACACGTATCCGTATCTTTCCGCCCCCCAAATTTGGGGGCGTCGTGGTATCCTCGTTTGGAGTTGGCTGTGGAACCCTTGACAGAAGACAGCGCTGCATCCAGCCCTCGAGCCCGACACGCGCCCGTCGCCCTGGCAGTGCGAAGGCGGCCGGGAGGGACGATCGCAGGTTCGTGTTCCCCTCGGTCTGGGTCAGGGGCTGCGGCTCGCAGGTTGTTTGCCATTGGGAGGCATGTTTCGCACATGTTTTTCGTCGGGGATCTGCCTGCAGGCAGGGGGACATGCCCGACCTAACACAAGCGAGGGCCCTGGAAAACGTCGCGACGGGCGGTGTGGGGGGGCGCGGCTTTGAAAGAACAGCTGTTTCTTCTAGGCAGATCTGCCTTCCAAAAACCGTTCTGACGGAGTAGACCTTTATTTTTGCTGCAGGCAGATCGGCCTTCAGCAAAAACCGTTGTTGCAGGGGCGACTTTTGGCCCCGAGCGCCCTCGCTTGGCCCCGAGAACTCCAAAAGGGGACTCGGGGCGAAAAAGCCGTCGAGACCTCTGGGGGCCGACGGTATGAACTGACGCAGCAAAAAGCATGACTTAAGTCGGGCCCGTCCCTCTAAACGAGGAACATTCAAAACTAGTCAAAAAATAGTCTGGGGACTCTTTGTTGCGTGTTTTTTTGCCCATTTGGGAGTATCTTTTGAGTTTTTTATTTGTCATCGAAAAACCCCCTGAAGGGGGACATGCCCGACTTAAAGCATGACGTCTGGGGTCTGGGCTGGCCCAGCATTGGGTCGGGGCCCTTTGCAGCGCAAATGGGGGCCCCTCGTCGCCACGGTTGGACGCAGCTCGGAAAACTTGTGCGCCTGGACTTTTGTCTGGACGCCCGAAATGGGTACGGAAAGAATGGGTACGATGCCCAACAGCAGTTCCTGTTCATTTTGAACAGGACTCGCTGTTCGCGCCGCCGCGGCCTGTGTCCATTTGAGACAAAAGGCCGCCCGCCCAACAGCTGCCGCTGTTGGTTTGGGACAACACTTGTTGTTGGGCATTGGACCCATTTTTTCCGTACCCATTTCGGGCGTCCAGATTTGGGGAGGGGCCACAGGGACTGATTTTGAGCTGCCGTTGTCTTAGACACGCACTGCTCCGAGTATGACCCTTTGTTTTCTGTCGCTCAGGAGGGAAGTGCACCCCGGCATGCAAAGCCAATTATTACCCCACGGTCGGCTCGTTGACCTGCTCAGAGTATGGCAATTTTAGCTCCAACGTGTTCGGCAGCTTCGCCACCTCATTCGAGTGCGGAGATGCCGACATAAGCAGCCAGCTGTCGGACGCGGCGAATCTCGGCATCGACGTCAGCAACCTCTCGGTAGAGCCCGTCTGTGGCTCGTATGACTGCAACAACAACGGCGTTGCCACAGGACCTTGGCTGCCAGGGCTCTCCGCGCTCGCAGGGGGGGGCCCTCGGGCAAGGAGGCAGGCCCGGGCTGAGCGCACTGCTGCTCTTCAGAGCGGCGTGCTGGCCTCTCGATGGCTTCTCAGGATGCACCTCCCGGGAGGTCAACTTCTGATTCTGCCCTCGTCCGAAAGAGTCCCCCGCAGTCCTGCTTTATCCGGCTTCCTCCGGCGTGATCTCGCTGCCTCCGCGGCCCAATCCGGCGCAGCAGCCCTCCTGAGGGGGCCCGATGCTCCCAGAGGTCGTTCCGACGGAGGCCTTCCCAGTGGTTGCCTCTCAAGGCTTCGGGATGGCAGAGGCTTGCCGTGGCACGACTCCTCCCCGCTGGCAGGAGCGTGTTTTCTTTCTTGCTTGGGGCGTAATGGGCACCATAGCCCCCGACCCCCCTCCCCCCCTAACGTAACGCCCCTCCCCCCCCAGTGCGCTCCAGGCACTGCCGCCGTGCGCTCCCCCCCCAGTGCACTCCAGGCACTGCCGCCGTGCGCATCGGGCACACGGCGGGGGGGAGGCGTTGCACTATACCCCCCCTG
Organism: Prorocentrum cordatum; assembly: GCA_963575745.1. Lineage (NCBI taxonomy): Eukaryota > Dinophyceae > Prorocentrales > Prorocentraceae > Prorocentrum > Prorocentrum cordatum. The sequence continues at coordinate 164,443 of CAUYUJ010015110.1, read as the reverse complement.
GCCCCCCCTTCCCCCCCTCTAATTCATAATGCCCATGACCGCCCAAGATAGAGAGAAACGCGCTCCTGCCGTGGCACGGCACCTCCCCACCTGGCAGTGGGCCCGCACTGGGCGAGCTCCTGCCTGCGGAGAGCGACCCTCGAGCGGCCTGCCCATGGCTGGGACCGCCGAGGCCTTCCAGATGGGGTCGGAATGGATATGGATGGTCCCAGGCGATTCTCTCCCCGAGTTCCTCCTCCTCCTCCTCCTCCTCCTCCTCCCTCCTCCTCCTCCCCTCCTCTCTCCTCTCCCTTCCTCCTCCTCCTCCTCCTCCTCCTCCTCCTCCTCCTCCCCTCCTCTCCTCCTCCTCCTCCTCCTCCTCCTCCTCCTCCCAACGGGCACCCCCGGGATGGTCGCAGGCGGGTCTCTCCCCCCATCCCCGAGTTCCGCCCGAAGAGTCTGACCGCTCAGACAAAGGGGAAGGAGGGGGGGGGGGAACTTTGGGATACACCCCAAGGGGGCCGCCCGGACGCCACCCTCTCGAGGCCGGGCGCCTCCCCGTCGCGTACCCCAGGGTGGGGCTCAGAGTTCCTGGTCCAGTGGAACACCCCACGAAGCCTGGAGTAGGGGTCGACATATCCCCTGTTGGATGGGTTCGGAGGGTCACGCCGCATCACCGACGCATCGGTGATGCGGCTCACCTGTGAGGCGTTCCACAAAGGGGGATCGAAGGAGTTGTCGTCTGATTCTCTGCGGAAGGCGGCGGAAGAATGGCGGAAGCTGTTGGAAGTTTTCTTCCGCCGCCTCCGCCAGCGGAAGGCCGGCGGAAGGCCGGCGGAAGTAAAAGATTCGCCCCCAAGAGATGACAACGTTTCTGGGTTAAGGGTTTCCAGAATCGGCCATGTGGAGCCCGATGTTCTTGACGCCGACGTCACCGATGCATCGCTGGCGTCACGTACGTATGGCCGATGCGTCGGTGCTGGCGATGCGGCACGATCCTCCCCCCCATCTCTGGTATAGCCAGGACCCCAGGTAAGGAGGCCCGGTTAGTGATAGCGCCCCAGAGCCCCTTAATTGGTCAGAACCACGAAACCAGGTCTGCCGTAGCTGGTGTTTTTTTCGGGTGACGGCAGTTCCGTTTAGTGGAACGGGGCGGGGGGGGGGGGCAGTACACATCATTAAACCAGGCCCCACTAAACCCAGTTCTGCCAACGCCCGACCATTTATGTCGACCCTACCTGAGGGGTCTCATCACCAGCCCCCGCGCGAGCCTTCCTAGCCCCTTGGTATCTCTGCCTCGCTCGCAGGCATGGACGCTCCCCTGGTGCACTGGCGAGTCGGTTGCACGTGGCAGCAGTTCGTCGGCCACGGTCAGTGCGTGTCGGGATGCGTTTGCCGCCGCGGCTACGCGCCACGGAGTACACTCGACCAGGACAGTAAGGATGCGCGGTAAGGGTGCAAGGGCCTTGGAACGCCATGTTGACGTTTTCCGCGCGGAGCGCAGCAGAATTCCGAAGGATGCCCAATACCAGAGGGGCCAGGGATGCAAGGGTAGCCTTGGAAATTTGCCCCATCCTTCTGGCTGTAGGAAATCCGGCCGGCAGCGGGGGGCACCCTTCTGCACGAGTTCATGATAGTCGCATGATTGAGTGCGCTCCATCGGTTTGTTTTGTTGAAGTTCGGAGTTCCTCCGTTCCACTCTTTGCTGGAATAATGCCCGCGCCGCGCAAAAGTGCGGGAGACCTCCAGGCTGTCAGTGCGCCCACCATGCACGTCTCTTCTATGCCCACTGTAAGTAAAAGAGTCGTATGCGATGTACGGAGGCTGTTGTCAACTTTTCGAAGCCGTCTGCAGCAGGTCGCGGACCGTCGACAGTTCCTGTTGATGCAGTTCGGGCGGGTAGTAATGGGGAGTGGCATACATGGGGGGTAAAGAGAAGAGCCCCGAAAGGGCCCCGTTGGAGCCAGCAGAAGCCAAAAAGAGACCCAAAGGGTCTCTTTAGGGCCTTCTTCTTCATCCCCCATGTTGGTCGCCCCCAACCCCACCGGCCCGAACAGTTTTTCCACAGCAACAAAATCCTCCTCCTCCTCCTCCTTTTCCTCCTTTTCCTCTTTTTCCTCCTCCTCCCCCTCCTCCTCCTCCTCTCCCTTCTCCTCCTCCTCCTCCCCCTCCTCCTCCTCCTCCTCCTCCTCCTCCTCCTCTCCCTCCTCCTCCTCCTCCTCCGTAGCCATTTTGGCTCAAGAACCATGCTTTGGCGGGCTGAGCCCGCATTGGCAAAAACGGATACCGCTAGTCCGCGGCAGCTTTCAACCTTTCAGGAGGTCCCTCTCTCGAGGGGTTCGCGAGCCTCCAACATCCCCTTCCTTGCTCTCGCGCCATGGCTCCTGCTGGCCCTGGTGAGTGGGAGCGCCGCCCGTGGGTCCAGGCCTCCAGGCCCCGTCGCTGGGGAGGCACTATACCCGAGGGAGGAGTATCGGCTGATAAGTGGGATAAATGGGACAGCCAGCGAGGCAAGCACGAGGAGGATTGGAAGACGGTGGCTGGGCCCAAAGGTGAAATTCTATGCCACCACTGCGGTTGCAGGAAGAACTCAAAAGGATCGATGTGCTGCAAACATTGTGGCCAAAAGCTTGGCTCTCGACCCCAACCTCTGGAAGACCCTGGGGCCCCCAAGGCGTCGGATGAGATGGGGAAGGGAGCGGGCAAAGGGAAGAAAGGTTACAAAGGTGGCAAGGGAGATCCGCTCGGTGGCAAGGGTACAGGCAGCCTCTCCTCGGCACTCCCTCCTGGACCTGTTCCCGAGATTCCTCAGGCCAAGGCTCTCGAACTACAGCGTTTGGCTCGTGAGGCTGGGGACGCTGTGGGGGCCGCGCGCTATGGAGCCCTGGCGCAGAGAGCGGCTCCGCCCCCGAAGCCGTCGGGGAGGCAGAGGCTCATTGCCGCGGAGCAGAAGCAGGAGAAGCTCGAGAAGCGCCTCAACAGCGAGTTCGAGAAGCTGGAGCGCTGGCGTCGGGCGACTGAAGAGCTGGCAGCCACGGTCGGGGCCCTGGCCGACGAGCTGCAGGCCGCCGACGCCGAGGTGGCAGCTGCCCTGGTGGAGCTCCAGAGCCAGCACAGGGGACCACCAGCGGCGGAGTCCAGCGGCCTGGCGAGCATCAGCCTGCGAAAGCTCATTGACGGTGAAATGGAGTTGGCCAGCCTTATTTCTTGTGACGATTTCATTGATGTGGAGGCTGTCAAGGGCAGCTACGAGGTGTCTGAAGAGGACCTACGTGAGCTCGAGGAACGCAAGAACGACGTGGCGAAGCAGATGCAAGAGGTGCTGGGATCGGTGTTTCGCCAAGCGCTGGAGAAAGCCAACTCCGCTCAGGACCAGCACAAGGAGCACCTCAAACGTCTTCAAGCTAAGCGACGACGTACCGCTGATGATGGCCCTGGCGAACAAGATGCAGCCACTGGGGGGATCGAGACTGGACCAGGGGTATCGCCAAGCCCAGAGACAGCGACGCCGAGCTCAACTGCTGAGGCGACGGTGGATGAGCAGGGAAAGGCTGCCCCGCAGGTGGACATTCGCTCTCGTGTCGCTGCTGACGGTGGCGTCAAAGCTGCTAAACGGGCGGGCCTTTAGCAACAGCGTGAGCTCGACTCAGGTGGGGGCGACGTGGTCGAGTTCGGCGTCTCCCTGTTCTGGGTCTTCGAAGTCGTTTGGCACGTGCGCATCGGCGAAGCCATCTTCTTCAGTTGAGTGGTCAGCGTCGTGGTTGGCTACTCCCTGCGCTGCGGTGACGCCGTCGACGCCAGTGTCGGCTACTCCCTCGGCAGCGGTGGCGACGTCGACTTCGCGGGTGGCGTCTACCAGTTTTGTCGGATCGGGGTCCAGGTGCGCCTCGAGCCTGGTCTCCTCAGAGTTTAGTTGCGAGGAAGGGCGGCCACGCGCGTCGGCAACACGTCAGAGCGCCGAGTATGTGACAGCCAGTCAGAACGCAGCCGTCAAGCCCAACCAGAGCTTGGCGGCCCTCCCGTCCAAACCTTTTGTCGGATGCAGGAAGGAAATGTCAGAGTCAGAGCGCGACAGCCAGGTGCTCCTCGAGCCTGGCTGTCTCAGAGTAGTTGGTGGGCTCCCACCGTGGGAGTCTGGAGTTAGATCACAAAATCCTGGGGGCAACCGATGTTCGGACGAAGTGCCCACCCAGGTTCAGTCGCCACGGGCTGGGTCTCGAGCCAAGGGAGTCAGTGTGGAGCCACCTCATGGAGAGTCTCAGGCAGCGCTGAAGCAGAAGCAGGTCATCTCCTTGTTGGAAGGGCTCCCTCCTGAGGATTACAGTGCCTTAGGTACGTTCCGGGTCGGCACTCTCAATGCGAATACGTGGCCAAGGGCTCGGATCACCATGCCATGGATCGAGAAACAATGCCAGATGCCGCATGTGTTATGTATTCAGGAGACCGTGTTGGACCAGACGGGGGAAGCAGGAGCCCATCAATGGTCTCGCTCCTGCTCACGGAAGCTGGCGCTGGGTTCGGCCAAGCGCACTGGAGAATCTGCCAGATCTCTCTCAGCAGGTGTTGGCTTGTCTGCGGCCATGGGTATTGGTGTGGCCAAGCTCCAGGTGCCAGAGAGATGGCAGCACCGCGTGGTGATGAGACTCATGACGGTTGGCACGCACTCGTGGATCATCATCGGCTCAGTCTACGGCGTCGACTCCATCGGCCCCAAGGGCGAGAACCTGGAGTTGCTGGAGTTCCTTAGTGCCTTCTTTGGGGCGCAGCGTTTCCCGTTCCTGCTGGGAGGCGACTGGAATCTAGAACCCGAGGAGATCATGGAGATAGGCTGGCTGGACCTGGCAAACGCCACCATCTTCGCACCTGGCCTCCCAACCTGTAATGGCAAGGAGTATGACTACTTCATTGGCTCCCAGGCCCTGGACGCCTTCCCCATGTCGGTGGAGGCCAGGTTGGACTCGCCGATTTCGCCACACTGCTACGTGGAGATCAAGCTCGAGGGCCTCAGGGATGAGCCATTTGTCTGGGTTGAGACGCCTCCGCGTGCCTTTCCGCTGGCTGATCAGGAGGCCAAGAGGAAGACCAGGAAGAAGGATATGTGTGCCAAGGAGACCAGTCTCACCTCGACCACTGAGCCGCCAATGGTACCTGTACTTGAGGAGTGGCAGCTGGACGCCCCCGTGAACTCGGTCGAGGAGGCGGCAGCGAGGTGGTTCCACGCGGCGGAGAAGTACCTGGTGCAGTTGTTCGAGATTCCGTCCTCGGACAGGAGGTTCTATGTTGGCAGGGAGAAGGGCGTGGTTCTCAAGAAGAAGAGGCTGGTGGACTGTGCGAAGTCTATTCTGGAGCGCCACGACGAGTCGGACACCAGAGCTTGGTTAAGCGCCCTCAGGCTATGGGACGCCCTATGTGTTGCATCGTCAGCTCCGCCTGGTTCGAAAGCAGGCAGACCAGAGCACTCCGCGAGGTGCGAAAGGCAGCTGCTGGCCCTGAAGCTCCCTGAGGCCATCTCGGATTCCCCCTCCCTGCAGGCAAAGGAGGTCCAGAAGTGGGTCGCCTTGGCCAAGAGGGGAGGTCAATTGTCTGCCTGGTTTCGGACTGTGCTGGCGGAGGAGGTGGAGATGCGCAGGCGCAAGGACTCACAAGCCAGGAGCAAAGCCTGGAGAGAGTTTGGCGAGCTCGCAGCGGATGGTTCTGGCAGGATTGCGCACGCGATCTCCGGGCCCAAGATGTTGGAGGAGGCGCCCACTCTGGCCAAGGGCAAGCCCCATGGGCTCGTGGGAGCTGCGGCGATTACGGCGGTGCTGGAGGAATGGGAAGAGTGGTGGATCTCTGACGACAGGGCCCAGGAGGCAGCGCCGTCGGGCTGGAGCTACCCGTGGAAACTCGACCAGATCTCGGAGGACCAGATCGTCCAGGTCTGCCGCTCCTTTGGTATGTCCACTGGGCTGGGCTGGGACAACTTTCACATGAGGTTGGTGAGATTCCTGGATGGGGTGTTTGTGCGGAGGCTACAAGAGATTTTATCAAGATGGGAGCGCAATCCGCAGTGTGAGCGCATGTGGGTCACGATCAATGTATTTCTGCCTAAGCCAGGAGGAGGCACACGCCCGATAGGGCTCTTGTGCTTCTGGGCACGTATTTGGAGCAGATGCAGGAGACAATATGTCAAGAGTTGGGAAGTATCTGTAGATGCGAAGTATTTCTGGGGAAAAGATGCCACGACCAGTTGCGACAAGGCGGCGTACTTGCACAACATGCTGGCCTGCTACGCCAGAAGGAAGAGGATGTCGGCCATAACTGTGTTCTATGACATCCGCAAGTTCTACGAGAATGTCAGTCATCAGCAGCTTAGAGAAGCAGCGGAGCACTACAACTTCGACGGCGCCTTGCTGAAGGCGCTCTGCTGCCTATACCGAGCGCCACGCCGTGCGCGATGGACAGGGGGCACGAGCAGAGTCAGTCATCCGAATG
>CAUYUJ010015110.1:127389-157890 GCA_963575745.1 Prorocentrum cordatum | reverse complement strand
TGTGTGTGTGTGTGTGTGTGTGTGTGTGTGTGTGTGTGTGTGTGTGTGTGTGTGTGTGTGTGTGTGTGTGTGCGTGTGCGTGTGCGTGTGCGTGTGCGTGTGCGTGTGCGTGTGCGTGTGCGTGTGCGTGTGCGTGTGCGTGTGCGTGTGCGTGTGCGTGTGCGTGTGCGTGTGCGTGTGCGTGTGCGTGTGCGTGTGCGTGTGCGTGTGCGTGTGCGTGTGCGTGTGCGTGTGCGTGTGCGTGTGCGTGTGCGTGTGCGTGTGCGTGTGCGTGTGCGTGTGCGTGTGCGTGTGCGTGTGCGTGTGTGTGTGCGTGTGTGTGTGCGTGTGCGCGTGTGCGCGTGTGCGTGTGTGCGTGTGTGTGCGTGTGTGTGTGTGTGTGTGTGTGTCGGCCCCCTCTAAGATTTGCGGATCGGCGGATCTTCACCGCGACGGGCCCCCCCCGCATTCTGCCCACCGCCGCGAGGGATGCGGGCAACTGGCGCCCACACCAGTCGGACCTCGCCATGGCAATCGATGCGCGGGGGGCGCAGCGAGTGAGATCCTGTCCTGCTCAAGTGGGGTGCCCCGCAAGAGGCTCTGGACTTCCGAGTGGGGCCGCAGAGAGCCCCAGGGCGCCCTGCGGAGCCCAGCGTCGACGAAGGTTGTGCCCTTGCACTCATTTCTCATTTCTCGCTATGCAGCGTCTTGTCGCGCGCCCCGCGGGCGCGGAGCGCGCCGCAGCGGCCCTCCAGGGCCGTGCGGGCACTCGGACAGCGGCCCCGGGAACCCGACCCCGAGGAAAGCAGAGGGAACCAGGGACCAAGTTAAACCTCAGAGGAGGGAGAAGGGGGGCCGGGTTTCAGCAAAAAGAAAAAAGGGGGCCCGTCAGGGCCCGCGGGCGGGCGCCGCGCGCGCCCGCGCCAGCGGGCGTCAGCCAGCGCGGCGCACGGCCAGGCCGTCGGCCTCTTTGTGGGCTGGCGGCCGCGTGGGTGGCGGCTGGGCTCCCTTCGGCGCCTCGCGCTGAGCCCAGCCGCCGTGGGGTCTTCGGGTGGCTGGCTGCCCCCAGCTGCGGCGGCCTCCACCCTTCGGCGCAGCGCGCTGTGGAGGCCCGCCGAGCCGCTCTTGGGCTCCAGCAGGTCTGCAGCGGCTGCTCTCGTCATCATGCCGATCAAGGCCGGCTGGCCTCGGCCCCTCGCATGCCACGCGAGGGCGACGGGGATACACCCTTCGGCGCCTGGCGCTGTGTATCCCTCGCCGAGGGGCAGGCCGCCCCTTCTCGTCGAGTACTCCATGTTGAACCTGCAGTGCTGCCTGACACTGTGGTGCTCGTACACGTATCCCTCGTCCTAGCCGTGCTGGACGGGTTGGTACTCCTGCTTGATCCTGTCCAGTCTTGGTCGTACTGGTACTCACTAGCCGTAGTATCCGATGTCGTCAGTCATGCCACCCCCGCCTCTGTAGTACAGGAGGGTGCTGATCTCGGAGGTTGTAGATGGCGGTCGTTTGTAGGGCTGAGTGCAGGGTGTGGAGCGTGCTGGTCAGGTCGTTGGGGGTCGGATCGTTGCTGGTGTTGCGTTGGTTGTGGGCTTCCAAGGCCTCCATGCACCGACTTCAAGTGGGGGTCTTGGCTGTCCCACCTCGTCCCGCTATGGCTAGGGGTCACAGTGCCCTCGGTGGGGGCGAACCCCAGGCCTGGTACTTATTATCGTCGGAGTGGGATGTCTCGGCTGTCCTGTGCTTCGCCCTCGGGCGCTCGGGTAGCTCCTCCTTCTCCATGGGAATGGTGGGGGTGGCGAGCTAGGGCGGACCGCGGGGGCGCAGGTAGTGGCCGTCCTACCCCCCCCTGCCCCTCACCATCCCCGCTGGTGGGCGCGGGAAGTACTCGTCCTTCCCCCCCTCCCTTCGAGCCCGTCTCGAAGTTTGATCCTCACCAGGACAGCGTTGACTTGACAGGAGGTGTGCGGGGTCGTGCTGGGTATGCTGTCGATGTCGGTCAGTAGTACGCCGGCGGCGTATGGACCGCCCGCTGCCAGCCAGCTGGCGCCCTCCAAGTTGTAGGTAGCCAGTCGCCGCCAGGGTACTCATAACAAAACGTGGCGACTTGTGCCTGGGGTGTTCCCTCGCATTCGGGGCTTCCCCAGGACTTGCGTTCTAACCAGGGCAAAACTTGGCGACGCTGCCTGAGGTCTTCCCTCGCATTCGGGGCTTCCTCAGGACTTAAACCATGGCACCGTAGTGCCTTGTCCAGGGCGCTGGATAATCATAGAAGTAAATGCCAGTGTTGAAAGAAAGCCAATAAATCCAGAAAGTGCTCGAGGGGGGGGCACGCTCCGTCGCCATTGAGGGATCGTGCCCACCCGTATGGGTGCTACGGGTCCCCCCCCCTCGAGTATGGCACGCAATCGCTGTCCAAGACGCAGCCGTGCCAATAACCCAGTAGCAATGCGGGTCTTGAATACATACAGTAGGTGCGCTGATGCTGACGGGCCTGCTGCCACTCTGAAATATTACCCGACTGTACACCATTCTGTAATACCAACTGCCCTCCAATCTGTAAGATGCCAATAGTCTGCGCCAAACTGCAAACCGATGGTCCCTTCCAGGGACTGGCAAGTATGAATAATCCTGAAACAATTAAACTCGAATATCTGTGCAGGCAAACGTAGTGCCGCTGCAGTGTCAGCTGCTAGCGCCGTTGGTTACCCCATGCCCTGTGACAGTCGTGGCCCAGCTGCTCTGGCTCGATGTAGTAGTCCAAGGGGGCGTAGAACATGTGATAGCATTCATCCGTTTCGGCCCACATTGCCTCTTCGTCAGCAAGCTGTCCCCAGTGGGCTGCGAATGCAGTAGCCATTGCCTTGCACAGCCTTGAAGGATATTATTTGAGGGGGGCGGTCCTCCAGCCGCCTTGGCCGTCTCGTCCGTAAGTTCTGTCATGTCCGTTATGTCGGCATAGCTGTCCCCCAGGTACCGCCCCCAGCTCCTGTGTAAGTTCACTGAGGTGTACCGCCATCAGGCATGTTGGCTTTCGCGCGGCCTGCCCAAACTGGCGCTGGTCTATGTAGTGCAGTTCGGCGCTCGTCTGCTCCAAAAGCCAGAGCGTCTCTGCTCGCTGCCAGCTGCTAGGCGCTTGAGGGCACCAGGTGGCTGGAGCGGGATGCTCGAGTACGGCAGAAACGTTGTACTGCAAGCCAGTGGTGATGAGAAGTAGAGCTGTCCTGTATAGCTCGTTGGCTGGTGCTATCTGTTGACGCTCCGCTTGATTGGCTGCTTGTATGCCCCAGGGGAAGTCGTGTGTACGTAGTGGCCGTGGAGCTTTCCCCTCGGCGGCATGCCAGCGCGATGAGCACCACGTCTCGCAGGGGGGGCCCGCAACAATGCCAAATATTTTGCCCTGTCGTATCGCCGCGCGCCAGAACTCGACGACGTCTGGCTTCGTCAGATCTCCTTTGTCGGGGTCTATCTGCACGTCGATCGATAATACTACCAAATTGCATTCCCGAGTGTTCATCTCGAAGTGGTGCTGGAAATCCTCGGTTCGGCGTCTGCCTGAGAAAAGGTGCAGCAAGAACATAGCCGTAGTAACCATGGGCCTGCACGGTGCGAATGCGCTTGCAGGTGGCGTCGCTGGTCGAGGGTCCGCTGCTGCAGGCGGCGCCGGCGAGAGCTGGAGCTGATGCTGCTCGATGTAGTCGGCAAGCTTGATGTGTATGACCTGTTGGGCGGGCACCAGCGCCTTTGTAGCTCCATGCCCCATTGCCTTCCTCGTCGCCACAGCCTCTCGTTCCTCTTCTCGGCGTTCGGCTGCCTCCTGCAAATCCATTGGGACTTCAATTGCTTGGAGTACAGCCAGGCACCTGGGGCACCTTCTCAGGTGCTTGAGTATGCGCGATCGCGTTATGAAGTTCTTCCCACACCCAGGGCAGGTTGTCGAACGGGCAAGCAATTCGGGGAGGTCGTAGCCGATGTGCTCCATGGTGCGATGGCGCTTCCATGCTCCCCGAGTTTTTAGGATCTTGCCACGCTCATATCATATGTAGCCACTGTGTTGTGCAGGCGGCAGTCCATCGAAGTTGGGCGTGGTCAGTCCAAACTCTTGCGCTAGACGGTGTAACTGCCTTTGCCATATTCGATGTCGGTATAAGTCGTGCTGCCATGCCTTGTACCTGAGCCACGCACGCGTGATCATGGCTTGTGCGGCTTGCACTTGCTGTGTTCGTAACCATCGTACCAAGCCCCTGATGTCGCAGCCAATGTCCTCGTCGTCTAGTAGGAATCTTCTTGCCCAGTCCAGATCCTCGACGATAAGGGCATTCCAGGCTTTATCATCCCCCCAAAGCTCGTCGATGAGGCGGTGGAGGAAGGGCGTGTCTGCATGCGCCGTTCTGGCCAAGTACATCAGGCGCCGTCGGCGCAGGTACATGTGGATCGGTACTTCATCACATATCAAGTATATTTCGTCGTCCAAAGTATGTACGTGCCCCGCACCATGTCGCTGTTGCCGTGCGGCGGCCCGTAGGCTCGCCATGTGTCTGCTCTGCAACATCTGTTTCTGCTGTACTGTCAGCGGTCCCCATACTTCGCAGTCGTAGGTCAGCTTGCTCTGCGCCAGTGCCGTGAGATACAGCAACTTGGCTTTGAGGTCGATGTGCGGCAGACGGAAGATGGACTTCTTCAAGGGGCCCTCTGCGGATCTGTGGTCGATGATGCGTCTCATAAGGTTCGGCCCCTCCCCGCCATCACTTGCCACAATATTGCCCAATGTGAGTCCCTGGGTCGTGACCTCAGCCGTGGTGACATCAGTGCTGGTCGGCGGCTGGCATTCCTCGCGTTGCAACGTGATGGGGCTTGTCCTGAAAATCTTCGCCTTGATATGCTGTTTGGCGTGCCCATCAATATGCAGCAACGCTTTGGTCTTCTTGGGGTGTAGGTCATGTCCAAAGATCTTGAGTCTCCTCGCAATGATGGACAATATGTCAAAGATGCTGCTCTCGATTTTCGTGTTGTCCCTGAGTACGCACAGGAATGTCGCGTCGTCCATGAAGGATACTTCTGGCAGGGTCCCCTCAAGCCCTCGGAGCTGGCCTGACGTGGCAATGGCTTGCTCTCCCGCCGGTGGTAGCTGTATTAAGTACCCTCCCGAATGTAGCTCCTGCTCCAGCGGGCCCAGGGCGTGCGCGAAGCTGATGTTGAAGATAAGGTCAGCCAGGCCGTTACCTGGGCGTGTGCCCTTGCGGCTCTCCGCGCAAAGCTCATCTCCCCGCACTTGGAAGAATGTCGTGTCGTGTGCTTCTTCTAGCTGGAATCGCAGGTTCTCGTCTACGTCGTTGAGTGCTAAGTAGCCTGGTGCCGCGATCAACTGCTGGATGGCTGGCATGAGCCATTCAGGTGGGGCGCCTCCTGCCATCACCTTTAGGAGCCAAGGCTCCCCCCCCTCCCGTCCCAGCACGAACTCGCGAATGACAGAGTAGAAGGCCTGTCGGAGGTCCAACAGGATGCCGACTGCGCTGAGACGTCTCCGCCTGCAGATCCCGAAGAACGCTTTGATGGTGTGAGTGGAGTACGCGCCTGACTTCTTCGGGATTCCGCCATGCTGGGTGACTCTCAGCAGGCTGCTGCAGACCCTCAACGTCGTTGAGCGGAGCCACTTGTGGTAGTGCTTGGCCACGGTGTTGTTGAGGAGGATCGACCTGTAGTACTCCAGTAGGGCCCTCGTGCCGCTGCCCTTGTAAAGCTTCACTGCAATACCTGCCTTAAATTGGATCGGTTCGCGGCCTCGCAATATCGTCTTCAGGGCGACAGGGTGCCAGTGGCGGGCCGTCTCCTCGGGCGCGAGCTTGAGGATGTCGTCCAGATTGCCGTCGGGTCCCCCTGCTCGGCCCTTCTTGCCGTCCGCGAAGCTCTCCACCAGATCATTGAGTGTCATGTGCAGGTGCTGTGAAACCTCGTCGGGTGGTGATCTGTGGGTACGGCTGCCGTTGTAGCGGTCCGCGAGGTCGTATTTGTCCCTGATGTCTGCTGACTCGATCTTGGCGAAGTGCTGCAGCGTGGCGCGACTGATCTCGCACTGGCTGCCCATGACGGTGCCGTCGGGCTGCTGCATGGTGGGCAGCGCACTGACGTATTTTGGTTTGCGGCCGCCATGGATCAGAATCTTCTTAGTCAGCTGCCACTCGGTCCTGGCGTCTCTTGCTGTTCTGCTGTCCGCCAATTTGCTGCCGAGGTCGTGGAAATACTGGTTGCGGTCGATACTCAGCTGGTGCCTGAACGTGTCCCTGGTGTGGGCGATGAAAGGCCTCGCGGCGTCATGCGCGATACCGAGGCAGTCGGTGGTGCGGCTGAGCTGGCAGGCGCCAGCAAGGGCTGCCACAGAGCAATACCAGCTATCTTCCACGCGGGCGTAGACCGACGCCTCGTAGCAGAGCCTCTTGCGGAAAACTTCTAGTGGTGCTGGATCCCCGTTGTTCGTGTAGGTCCGCGTGGAACTCTCAGCGTATCTGCGCAGTCTCAATAGTCGCATGCTGGCCTCTGAGATTGTGACGTTGCAAGGTGTAAGCGGGTCCCGTCCGAAATGCTGCTTCGTCTTCTCGGCAATGGGTCCCGCCGTCTCGTGGTAATGATCATTGACGTCTGCCGTCCACGGTGGTAAGCTGATGTTGTTCAGGTCCTGCTTGAATGCGGTGATGCACTCTGGGTTCTTGGGTTTGTTAGTGTCCAGTAGCGCGTTTCCCTTCAAATTTCGGTGGCGTCCGATGATGTCGCCCACGACTTCAACCAGCACGGGCAGGTGGTCTGTGGTCGTGTCGTAGCCGTTCTGGGCGTAGTTGCTCCTCTGCTTGCTGTGCTCGTTCTTCTTTTTGGCGGTCGGCTTTTGAAAGTCCCTCAGGACAGTGCAGGCCGCGACGCACTTGAACAGGCAGGGAGCCATGGCGACGTAGTCGATGCGGTTGGAGACCCCATCCTTGTGGTATGTGTAGTCGTCGCTGTTCCCGTAGTATGTGTTGACGACGTGCAGGTGACAGCTGGCGACAGGCTCGTGGAATTCGTGTCCGTTCTTGTCTGTCAGCTGGTTTGGGCCCTTCTGGCCCAACCATTGTGTGTCCTCTCCGTCCTTGTGGCTTAGCTTGGCGTTCGCGTCGGTGAGCAGGATCTCTGGTTTCCACATGTCACACAGCTCTCTGAAGTGCTCCCACCAACCGTTGATGTCCTTGGCCTTCTGGTACGGGGCGTGAGCAACGGCGATGACGTGGTGGAACAAAGGAGCCTGCACGCGGACGAAGAGGACCCTGGCCGAAGAGTACAGTTTTGTAAGCTGGGACTGCTTGAAGTACAGGTCTTTCCCTTTGAGCTGTCCGCACGGGATCTCGACGTTGAGTAGTAGTGCACATCCCCAGTTGCCGTCCTGCGCCTCACTCTGGATGTTGATGAAACCTTGTCCTGTCCATGTGGCCTCTTTACAGCGTGTCTCCTGCAGCCCCGCAACGTGGACCTGGTGATCCAAAAGTTGGGCTCTGACTAGAGCCCCCTTGCTGGAGATGTCCAGGTGCAGGTCTGTGGAGGTAAAGTCGCCCACCATGGACTGAGCGTTGTACTGCGCGATGTTGAGCTTCAGCGTGCCCTTGTTGTAGCTATCTGCGGTAAGGTCGGGGATGTGGTCTGCGTCAGCCAGCTGGGGCAAGACGTGCTCCTCGAGCTGTCCATGCCTCCATGTTGGGTAAGCATGTAGGTCCTTGCACGCAGGATTAGCCATCCAAGCCCATTCGAGTGTGCTGGTATACCGTACTATGTCAACTAGCTCTTCCGCGGGTGGTGGTGGCGCTGGTTGGAGCGCCGCATATTTTGATAACATATTTGCTGCTTCATTCCAGGGTGCATCTCGATGCGCATGTGTGTGTTCGAAGCTGATGGCCTTTGTGAGCTGTAGTTGCTGGAATAATATACGTGTAAACCTCGCGAGAGGGCGGTTCCTACACGATCTGATCCGCGATGTTCCAGCTGCCGCTCCCAGAGCCGCGGTGTTGTCGCCGATAATGACGATCTCCTGCTCATCGTCCCCCTGGATACATGCGATGCCTGCCCAGAGCAACGCTCCCAATTCGGGGCTGGTGCTGGAGGTGATGTTGTTGGCCATTTCCTCGCTGACAGACAGGGCGTGGTTGGAGTACATGTGTCTGTAGTAGGCGATGCCCTGGTCGTCTTCTCTCAGGTGTACCACTGCCCATGCCGATGTGCCAGGTGCTTTGGCGTGGTAGGACGCGTCGGTGAAGTAGTAATGCCGCTTCACAGACGTCGAAGGTCTCGAGGGGGCAAGGTGCCTCACCGCCAGCCTGGTGTGCTCGTGCAGGTCGTGCTCCTCGAGGTCGTAATGCCATGTCAGCTTCTGTATGTGTTGTTGAAACTGCGTCGGTAGGGACTGTGGTGATCCAATGTTGACAAAGCGTCGCTGCGTGCTGTTGCTGTCTCTGCGCAGGTCGGTTTTGTGCACTTGCCCGTGTGTTGCTGGTCTAGTTCTTTGTCGTCGTCTCCTCCTGCGCTCCCGGCGTAGATAGTCGTCGCTGTACTCGCTGTCAGTGCTAGTGCGTTGGTTGTCTCGAGCGTCGTCCGCCGTTATGCTGCGCCTAGTTGGAATACGGAAGGGGTGCATGGCTGAGGTTGTGCGTCGTTGTGGTGCGGGGATGGGTTGTTGCTGTCCCGTCGGCTGCCCGTTAGCGCCGTGGTAGCTCCTGAACGGCAGCATTGCTCGTCGGGCTTGCACGTCCCTCTGGGGCTGGGGGTGTTGTCTGGTATTAGTCGTTGTGTCTGGGAGTGGTTGCTCGGTCTCCAAGTGGTCGGCTGGCTTGTAGGGCTTGGTCCCCGTCCGCGTCGTGCTCCTTTCCCGCGGGGTCGGTGGTCTTTGGCAGCACTCCTCATCGGCGTTCAAGTTGTCCGATCCAGCCCGCACGGCCTGACTGAACAGGGGCTCGTGTGATTGGGCATGGAGCATGCGGTCACGTAGGCGATGAGTTATGCCGCCAGGAGGGTCGCTTGGGTTCGGTGGTGGAAGGGTGAGTGGTACTGGCTCTGCCCGCTGCTCATGAGGGTCTAAGCTTGATTTGGCTGGTGTCGGTGGCGGGGGTGTAGATGGTTGGTCCTCGTTAGACCTGGTTGAGCGCCCCAGCACGACATCGCTGACGCGAATGCAAGGCGTCGACCACCCTCCCGTCGGAGGCATGCCCTCGCGTCTTCGCACCTGCAAGGGGGAGTCAACCCGCAGCTGCTCGGGGAGAGCAGGTCCGCCCGTCGACGGCCTTGCAGAGTGAGGCGACCCCGCGCTGACACGCCAACGCAGACAGGTCCTGGTCGGTACGTTGTGTTGTTTGGGCTCGTCAGAGCATTGAGTGTGCTCTGCTGCTGTGGACCGAGGCGCTGGCCTCCAAGTAGTACGCGACCTCGGGCAGCTGCTGCGGCGCTCTCGACTCGGGCACCCGCTGGCGAATTCCAAGTCCCTCTCTTCAGGGTGTTCCGCTCCAGGGGGCTGAGTACTATCTGGCCATGCGTCGTCCTCGCTGCTGCTGCTGTCCGCAAGCGCCTCGAAGGAGTTCTTGGTCGGCGTCGCTCCAAGGTCTGGGCGCATCTCCGCCCTAAGCGCCTGTCTGAGTACTCTTTTGCGCCTCGCCACTCTTCTTGCTTTTGTAACTGCTGTGGCGTCATTGAGGTGCGATTCTGCTGGTGTTGGGCTGATGCCTTTGCTGTCGAGGTATGTATCCTGTATTTGCTCTAGCTCGTAGGCTTGTATGGGTCCATGCTGTATCTGTCGGGTGTGGTCAGTGCTTGGTTGTGTCGTGGTATGTGCATTTAATTTGGCTGTCGCTGGTGGACTAGCCAGCCCCCTAGGGGCCCTTATGCTTGCCATGTGGTCTGCTTGCGAGCCCAAGTGGCTGGTGTCGAGAGGTTGGCGAGAGGGCCAGGCTCCGTCGACTGCAAGTGTGGGATGCTCCCAGAGTACCCGGCGCTGGGAGACCTCCAGATGTGATAGATCTGATAGTCTCGACCTGCTGCCTGGGTCCTCCTTCGCGTGGCTGTGCTGCCAGGATTGCGACGCCGCATGGGCCGCCGCGGCTCCCGCGAAGTGGGGTGTCGACCCTGGCGTGGCCAAGGGGTGTCGCCTTGGTCCACGCTGTTGGCACTGCGGCTGGCTGCTCGAGTAGCTCTCCCACTCTTGTTGCAGCCTCACCCCGTCGCGGTGCTGGTTGCCTGCCTGGACCCAGCTGGCAGTGGGGATCGCGGCCTGAGGGAGTCGCTCAGGTCCGCGCTTGGAGCGCTCAAACTTGGTGTCGCCGTTCTGTGGGTGGTCCCCACCCTTGCCCACAGTTGCGACGTCTAGGGAGCTAGTAATGCAGGTGGTTCGTCTGCTGCGTCTTTTGAGTCGGGGCTCCCTAGTAGAGCGTTGGTGGTTTGAAGCGGATGCGGCATCCCCCAGGCTCGCATCGGCTTGGACGTAACTATGTAGTGTGATGGAAGCTAGGTGCGATCGTGTGCGTGCGGCCAGGGGCCGTGGGTGGGGGTCGTTGGGCGTAGGCTCGTCACCGCACGGGTCTCTGAGTCTGGGCCCAATATCCCCGATGTCTTCTGGTGTGGCTGTCTGGACGCAGGTCTGGGCCAGTTGCCCCCCAGCCTGCGTGCTCCAACTCAGTTTTTTGACAGTCGACCCCCGTCGAGGTCGCTCTCGCCGCTCTCGATGAAGGATGCCACCCTGTCGCCTGGGTCCGCGAAGCCATCGTCCGCGTCGCAGATCCTGACCTTTTTCGGCTGGCTCCTCGCCCTCCTGGGCCCCCTTGGCTGCTTCAGGTTACCTCTGCATGGTGGTGCCGAGCTCGTCCTCTCTGGCGTGCCCAAGTGGAATCGCGGTGGTGGCAGCCGTGGCTCGTGCGGCTCGGTGGGCGTGATGTCCTCAATCGGCATCCGTGGAGGTGTGCTGGGGCAAGCCTCCTCGTCGCGGCTGAGGTCGATGAACAGCGTCGTCATGGGGGTTTTGGCTGGCTGTGATCGCTGTTGTGGGGTCTTGTTTGGCGTGAGAGGCGTGACGGGCGGAAAAAGTATGTGTCTTGGCGTGGGCTGTTCTGTCGGGATGGGTGAGTCGGCTGGTATCGTTGGTGAGAGTGAGGCGAGGTCTGTCGGGGCTTCGTCCTCCTTCTCCTTGCGCAGGCCTTGGCGGATCTTCGTCTCTTCGTCCTGCAGGTCGGCGTCGTCGGATTCGCCAATTGGGATGCAGTCGCTGCTCGCCCGTACGTCGAGCAGCCCTGAGTGCGAGAATGAGCCGACGCTGTTGTGCTCCTCGATGTGCGGGCGCTGCTGAGGTGGTGGTGGAGGTAGCGGACACTCTTCGGCGGATGTCCTCGGCACGAAGCTTTGGTCCTGGAAGCTGAGGTCGTCGCACGACGAGAGGGTAGGCTCCTCTGGCGTTGGCATCGACGATGTGTGGGACCTCTCTCCAAATCCCACCTCGGCCAGCTCCTCGAGGTACGGCGGTAGTTCTGGGTGTGGAAGTTCGTACTGGCTAGGTAGTAGCCGAAGTAAGTCTGCCTCCAGTTGCTCCCTCTGGTACGCGCCCTCCTGCTCCGCCATGCCTTGGTCGCGCTCACTCGTGACTGGGTCTTCCATGAGGTCGTCCGTCATGTCGATTAGCAGGTCCTCGTCCACTTGTCCTCCTGCTCCCCAGGCGTCCCGTAGTGCGTTCTGGAGTCCTGCCGTTTGCAAATCATGTGCGCGTTGGAGGTCTTGTAGTTGCTGCTGCCTCTGTGCGTCGCTCATATACTGGTTGTGGGCGTAGTGCTGCGCCACGGCCTGCATCTCCTGCTGGTGCTGGTGCTGCAGAGTGCTGTGGTACTGCTGCGCCACTTGGTTCTCCACCTCCTGCTGATGCTGTAGTGCCTGGAGCTCGCTTGTGGCCGCTGCTTGTCGCTGCAGTGCCACCTCCTCCATCCTTTGGGCTTTGTCCACCGCCTCCTGGTGCTCCCCGACGCGCTCCAGGTACTTTTCCTGCTCGTGTTGCATCTCGTATGCCTTCGCCTGGATGGCTGCGTGCTCCAGGTTCAGGACGACCCGCATCGCTTCGCGCCTGTTGGCTTCTTCCTGGTGCTCGTAGGCCATCTGCTGGTAGTTCACTGCGATCCGCAGCTCCTCATCCTTGTAAGCGCTGCGACGGGCGCATCGCTCCTGGTACTCCGCCTCCGCCATCTCCTGCGTCGCCTTTTCGTTGTGCTCCTGCGCCATCTTGCACCACTGGGCCTCCTGAGCCGCCATCTGTCTCACAGCTTGCTCTTCCTGTCTGGCCTTCTGGACCTGCTGCGTGTAGATGGCTGCTCTTATCTGGTCTTCCTTGTGCATCTCCTCGCGTAGTGTCTTCTTTTCCAACTCAATATGCATTTGCAAGTCCACGAGCATCCCTTTGGCCCTTTCCTCCTGTGTCCTCTGGGTGCCTCTTTGTGCTTCGTATGCTTTCGCTTCCTCCTCCTCTAGCTTGGCGTTGTGGTGCCGCTTGAGCGCGTTAACCTCCCATGTGTGCCACTCCTCCTGCTTGGCCAGCTGCACTTCGGTCGTGTGGTTCATCTTTTGCGCCATGGTCTGCTCGTAGGCCTTCAGCTCGCTTTTGTGCTTGAGCTCTGCTTGTGCGAGCAGGTCGCTTTGCTGCTGTTCCTTTTTCTGCTGCGAGTCGGGCCTCTCGGTCAGTCTCCTGATGGCGTCTTTGATCTCGTCTGGTGCTGCTGGGGCTGGCCGTGGCTGCTGAGCTGCTGAGGCTGGCTGAGCTGTGGCTGGCTGGGCTGTGGCTGGTGCCGCTGGAGCTGCAGTTGGATCGCGCCTCCTCCTCGCGGCCGGGTGTGGCGTGCGTCCTCTGGTGGGGTCATGGCTCCCCTCTTCCTCTGACGATTCCTCCTTTACGCCCGCCGACTTTGCCATTTGATCTCTGGTTTCCCTCATCAGGGTCTTGTAGACCCTGATGGTTCTGGCGGCCGTCGCCTCCTGGTCGAGCATCTTGCTGAGCCGCTTCTCCATCTCGGCATGCTCCTCCTCCAGCTTTTCCAGCGTAGCCCTGAGCTGCTTCATGCGCTCTTTGTGGGGCAGGACGAAGGAGATTTTCGTGGCGGTGATCGCCGCTTCCTGCTCGAGGCTGGTTGTGCACAAGCCCGCCAGCCTAGCGCCAGCGATGTTCTCGGAGAGGCGACCCAGCCTGTGGCACTTCGTCTTGTACCACACGAACCTCATCTCCTCGTCATCTGGTGGTGCGGACCAGCTCTCGTGCTCCATCGCGACGGCGAAGGAGACTGGCGTGATGCTGTCCAGGACTGCCTTCTGCTGGGGGCTGTACTGGAAGCTGCCGATGTAGGCTGAGGCAGGAGTGTCGAGCTGGTCCCTTCTTTTGCGCCTGCTGCTTCTCCTTCTGGCTGAGGCGCTCCTCCATGGTGCACTGTGCTTCCAGTGCTGGTCGCTGTCGCTTCGCTGCTGGTGCTGTGGGTGCTTTTGCTGGTGCTGGTGTTGGGCTGGCTGGTGGTGGTGCTTGTGGGTCTGAGGCTGCTGCTGCTGCTGCTGGCTGTGCTGCCGCCTCTGTGCATTGTGCTGCTGGTATCCGTTGCGCTGGCGCTGGTGGTGCTGGCTGTCATCGCGGGCCCACTCCCAGGGTCGCCCTCCGATGGCACCGATGTCTCCTGACCAGTCTCTGGCGCTGCTGCTGCGCCTGCGCTGGTGCTGCTGCTGCGCCTTCGTCGTCATCTCGCTGCTGCTGCGGCTGCGCTGGTGCTGCTGCTGGCGCTGGGGCTGCTGCGCTGAGTGGTGGCTGTTGAGGACGTTGGCCGCCTCCACCACGCGCAGCAGGGCCCTCGCCGAGGAGCGGCGTGCCCTCTCCCGCCTGTGCCAGGCGGGCTCCAGAGGCGTCTGGCCCCACGTGGCGCGCCAGCGGGCGCGCAGCCAGGCGCAGGGTCGCGGCTGCGGCGTCGGCTATCGCCGACCCGCCGCGGCGCGCGAGCCCGGCCCCGCGGGCGGCCGATCACGATTGGCGTGAGTCGATCGGCGCGATCGAACGATCAGGCCGAACGGATGATCGTTCACGGCCCCGGCCCGCCAGAGGCCAGATGGGCTTTGCCCTTGCACTCCTCCTCCTCCTCCTCCTCCTCCTCCTCCTCCTCCTCCTCCTCCTCCTCCTTGCGCCGACACTGGCGCGCAGGCTGCCCGCGCGAGGTCGCGCGTGGGCGCCCTCGGTCTCCAATGTTAGCGCGCCGCGCCTGCGGCCCACGTGGGCCGCGGCGTACGGTCGCGATGCCATCTCTCGCGCAGGACCCGTGTCTGATCGACGAAGACGACGACGAACACGACGACGAAGACAACTACGACGACGACGACCACGACGACGACGACGACGACGACGACGACGACGACGACGACGACGACGACGACGACGACGACGGCGACGGCATGCGCCTACATCTTACTATGAACATGTTGGGGGAGGCTTCGTAGCCCCCAGATCCCTTGCCTTTGCAAGGCCCCCTTCGAAGTCGAGGTGGAACCTTGGCACACCAAGCGGAGTCAGGGGGAGGTGCGGCGGATTCCCGGCTCCGCCAGTTCCCGAGACTCCCATCAGGGTTGATTTAACGCACCGTTGGCACATCACATAAGACGTCGGCCCGCCAGCAGTCGAAGATGAGCACACTGCGTGAAATACATGTTCGGAGGTCCGCGCGGATTTTGTTGGGATCTGCGCTGGGCCCCCCGCGCGCCGGGGGGGAAGTTCATCATTATGCAGTTGCTCGTTCGTCTAGGCAGGTGCGCCATGGACATTTCTTGGCCCCCCATGGCCCATGGGACCCACGTAAGCTCTGGGGCTTAAGGCCTTCAAGTCTCGACGAAGGATGTGCCCCAGTGCGTCATTATCTCAAAACGTCTTATCTTGTGTGTCTACTGCGTCCGTTCACCTGCCACTTTGATCAGCCATGCTCGCAAGGTGTTCGTCGACCTGTCCGGCCTCGTGCCCAAGGCCAGCGACCCCTGCGGCTGTTGCGCGACCTTCTTTTGGGCAGTTCGTACAGAGGTGAAGGTTGGCCCAGGCGATCCTTAGCACGTGCGGTTTTATGCTTGCAGGCTAGATGCTGCAAGGATCACGTGACTTGCTATCGTTTTCACGTCATGTGGATGGGCCGTGTCTTGCGGACCCGAGAACGTGCGCCGCGCATCTCAATGAGGGCAGGTCGTACAGTGGGCGAGGTAGCATGCGGCGTTTCATCCTGCCAGTGCACTTGCGCAAACGTCTGGACCCAGGATGCTCGAACCAAGCTCGGCGGTACAGCGACCACCTCTGGGTCAGAAAGGTCCCCACAACACAGCCAGCAAGTTTTGAAGAGCGCATATGGAAGGACCTCAGCCCCTGTGCGTGTCTCTCTCTCTCTCTCACGCGGCTGTTTTGATCGGTGGCCCTCACCAGCCTGGTGTCTACTCGTCGCGACCTGGGATTATCTGGCCAGTGTCTGGCCACACTCAGGAGGGAGAAAAACGCAGACACAATGAAACCTCGATCCCCCAGAAAATGTGCGAAAATCTGGGAAGTGGGGTGGAAGACAGAAACCCAGAAAATACAGGAAAATATGGGGAATCTTGTTATTTGTGTGTATTTGTTTGTGTGTCCTGCGGCCCCTTCACACATGTCCGATCGCGGTCGAACATGCGGTCTGGTGGAAGAGGGCCTATGCTCCGACGCCACCTGATGCCCTCCCTCCGAGTCCCTCCCTGCAGAAGGACGGGTGCGGGCAGTTGTTGCACGGCGGTGCCTCCCTCCCCCACATGTGGCCAACGCCACTTGGAGGGGGGAGGGAGGGGGGGCGGAACACACAGACGCACACACAGACACACACTCACCCACACACACCCACACACACACACACACACACACACACACACGCACGCACGCACACACACACACACACACACATACACACACACACACACACACGCGCACGCACGCACGCACGCACGCACGCACGCACGCACGCACGCACGCACGCACGCACGCACGCACATTTTTTTTTAAGCCGGCAGAGCGGGGCACGCTCGAGCATTGCAATCTCCACCGGACGTTTCAGGCGGTGGGCTGCGCTAGGCAAGCCGGCGTGCAAGAACACCGCTTCAGAGGGTCGCGGCGAGAACACATTCATACACAAATACACACATACACACATACACACCTACACACCTACACACATACACACATACACAGACAGGCAGACTCTCTCTCGGGCTCCCACGTCGCTGGGGCGCCCCCCAGATACGCCTCGATGGCGTGCCCCAGCCGCGCCTGGGGGACGAGGGCCATGAAGCGGAACACCGCGGGTCCAACATTCTCGTGTGGTGAAACGGCCCTGCTGTATCGGGGGCCCCAGCCGGATTGCACCAGTGCGATCGCGGGGGCTTCAGAAAATTGCACGCGCCTGGTCGCGGGTCGCAGACCACGAGCCAGGCACGCCAGGGGAGCGAGAGAGAGGGAGAGGGAGAGGGAGAGGGAGAGGGAGAGGAATAAGAAGAAGGAGAAGAAGAAGAAGAACAGCGCCTAGCGAAGGCAAGCGAGCCGAAGCAGAGCAGCAGTGCGCCCAAACTGAAACAAACCGCGTGCTACTGAACGCCTGCAATCCTCGGGCTGCTACCCGGGGATTCGCGGTTCATCCCAAACCTCCTCGGCCCCAGGACAGACAGACAGACAGACAGGCAGGCAGGCAGGCAGGCAGGCAGCCAGACAGACACACACGCACATACACACATACACACAAACACACATTCACACACATACACGCTTAAGCATAAGATGGCGCGCGAAGTTCGCGGAGCGGACCAGGGAGGCCAGAAAGGGGGACGGAGAGGACGAGGAAAGGTGGACGACGACGACGACGAAGGCGACACCAACGACGACGACGACGACGACGACGACGACGACGACGACGACGACGGGTGCACGACGCAGAGGGAGGGGGTTGGGCCTCGCGAGCTGCGGGGGGCGGTAACACATGGGGGAGGGCTGCGGAAAAGGGGGCCCTTTCAGGGCCCCTAGATGGGCCTTTCAGGGCGCTGAAGGGGGGCGCCCTGTGGGGCCCTAAAAGTGCACCTGCCCCCGCCCCCCCCACTCACTGATCGCCCCCCCCAATGAGGCGACGCCCAAGGGCGGGTCGTCGCAGTCGTCGTCGTCGTCGTCGTCGTCGTCCGTCGTCGTCGTCGTCACGTCGTCGTCGTCGTCGTCGTCGTCGTCGTCGTCGATCGTCGTCGTCGTCGTCGTCGTCGTCGTCGTCGTCGTCGTCGTCGTCGTCGGTCGTCGTCGTCGTCGTCGTCGTCATCGTCGTTGACGCCGCCCGAGGGGCTCCCCAGAAGTCGGCCCTGGGCCTCTGAGGTCCCAGGATGCGCGGGGAGAGGGAGCGCAGCCCCTGGCCGCAGCGGCCCCCTGGCGCCTGCCTCGGGAGGGGGGTGCTCCTCCTCCTCCTCCTCCTCCTCCTCCTCCTCCTCCTCCTCCTCCTCCTCCTCCTCCTCCTCCTCCTCCTCCTCCTCCTCCTCCTCTATCATTCACTCATTCATCCCTCCTCCTCCTCCTCCTCCTCTTCCTCCTCCTCCTCCTCCTCCTCCTCCTCCTCCTCCTCCTCCTATTCATTCATTCTCATTCATGTATCCTCCTTCTCCTCCTCCCTCTCCTCCTCCTCATTCATTTGCTCGTTCGTTCCTTCGTTCATTCCTGCATTGGGGGCGAGACGATTCAAGCCCGAACTAGGAAAAGGAAGCGAGATGAAAAGGGCTAGAGCGCGCGCACCGTAGAGCAACGATGCCAGGATAACTTCACACCGCTGCAGCCTGCCCGAGCCAGGGCGCCTACCCCCCACGGCCCGTCCGTGGCACGAGGCAACCCGGGGGGGGAACCCCCCCCTCCTCCTCCTCCTCCTCCTCCTCCTCCTCCTCCTCCTCCTCCTCCTCCTCCTCCTCCTCCTCCTCCTCCTCCTCCTCCCAGGCCACAGTGGCGAGGTCTTCTCTTCCCAGGCCACGGTGGCCCAGCGGACCCCGTTCTGGAGGCTGCCGCCAGCCGTGTGCGGCGCGATCCGGCGCGGCGCACGGTGCCTGGCGCTCTCTCCGTGCGTGGTGTTAGCGGCCTCGGACGCTGGCGCTCAGGACACTCCAGGGCACTTTTCCTCTTCCTCCTCCTCCTCTTCCTCCTCCTCCTCCTCCTCCTCTTCCTCCTCCTCTTCCTCATTCTCCTCCTCCTCCTCCTCCTCCCTCTTCCTCCTCGTCCTATTCCTCCTCCTTCCTCCTCAGGACACTCCAGGGCACTCTTCCTCTTCCTCTTCCAGCCAGCTGCACTGATGCGTGACCAGATGAGTTCGCACTGACTAGGGGACCCGCGTGATCACTGCACGCGCTGGTCGTGCAGGTTGCCTCACGTCCGCTGCAGATGTGGTTTGGCTGCCTGTCCTTGGTCATCCTGCTCCCTCGGCGTGTCCAATCCATCCCTCCCGTCCCCTGACTTCGGATCCGCCCTACTTGGGTCGATTCCCAGATTAAAAAATGTGCCCGAAACGCACCCCGATAGATGCGAGCAAGTAGGGCGTAAATTCCCGCCTCAGGAGAAAGTACGGCGAAAGTTCCGCATACGTGAAGCAAAGCGGCCGCAGCGACGACAGAGCAGGGCGGAGGTCGACAGCAGAGGAGCGTTTTGGGGAGGAGGAGGTCGGAAACGCCCGCCCGACGCGCGAAGTCGGCCGAGGGTGCGGCGGAGCCGAAGTCAGGACCCCCCCCTCCGAAGTCGGGCCCTCCTCCTCCTCCGTCCTCCGTCCTCCTCCTCCCTCCTCCCTCCTCCCTCCTCCCTCCTCCCTCCTCCCTCCTCCGTCCTCCCCCTCCTCCTCCTCCTCCTCCCTCCTCCTCCCCTCCTCCTCCTCCTCCTCCTCCCCTCCTCTCCTCCCTCCTCCTCCTCCTCCTCCTCCTCCTCCTCTCCTCCTTCCTCCTCCTCCTTCCTCCTCCTCCTCCTCCCTCCTCCTCCTCTCCTCCCTCCTCTCCTCCCTCCCTCCTCTCCTCCCTCCTCCCTCCTCCCTCCTCCTCTCCTCCTCGTCGTCCTCCTCTTCCTTCCTCCTCCTTCCTCCTCCTTCCTCCTCCTCGTCGTCCTCCTCCTTCCTCCTCCTCCGTCCTCCTCCTCCTCCTCCTCCTCCTCCTCCTTCCTCCTCCTCGTCGTCCTCCTCCTCCTCCTCCTGCTCCTCCTCCTGCATCCGTCTCTCATCGAGGAGTTCCGCGCCCACTTGGCCTCGATACACGCCCCGTGGCGAGACTTCAAGAGCGAGGCGACGGCAAAGTTTGTTGGCGTCTTCATGGGGCCTGGGGCTACGCGCGAGATTCCATGGCTTGGCCCCAGTCTGAACATGGTGGGAGCGTTCACAGTTACTGGGGACCGAAGTTTGTTGGCGTCTTCATGGGGCCTGGGGCTACGCGCGAGATTCCATGGCTTGGCCCCAGTCTGAGCATGGTGGGAGCGTTCACAGTTACTGGGGACCGAAGTTTGTTGGCGTCTTCATAGGGCCTGGGGCTACGCGCGGGATTCCATGGCTTGGCCCCAGTCTGAACATGGTGGGAGCGTTCACAGTTACTGGGGACCGAATTTTATTGGCGTCTTCACAGGGCCTGGGGCTACGCGCGAGATTCCATGGCTTGGCCCCAGTCTGAACATGGTGGGTGCGTTCACAGTTACTGGGGACCGAAGTTTGTTGGCGTCTTCACAGGGCCTGGGGCTACGCGCGGGATTCCATGGCTTGGCCCCAGTCTGAACATGGTGGGAGCGTTCACAGTTACGGGGGACCGAAGTTTGTTGGCGTCTTCATAGGGCCTGGGGCTACGCGCGAGATTTCATGGCTTGGCCCCAGTCTGAACATGGTGGGAGCGTTCACAGTTACGAAGGATTGCAAACAAAAAAACGAAGGATTGCAACACAAAACAGGACTGCAAAATATTGCAAAAAAACCCAGGATTGCAAAACAGCCTAGGATTGCAAAACAAAAACAGGATTGCAAAACAACCTAGGTTTTTTTGCAATCCAGGGTTTCTTTTGCAATCCAGGGTTTTTGCAATCCTTGGGACCTCTCGCGCGCCTCTGCAGGTGGGCATGCAGATTTGCAGTACCGCGGCGATCACCACGCTGAGCTGCGTGGGCCAGGTGCTCCCCCCGTCGTGCAAGAGACTGGAGCGCGAGATCCTCCTCCTCCTTCTCCTCCTCCTCCTCCTCCTCCGTAGCCATTTTGGCTCAAGGCTCATGCTTTTGCGGGCTGAGCCCGTATTGGCATTCACGGATACCGCTAGTCCGCGGCAGTGCCAGAGCGCTTGCGCTCGACAGCTTTTCGCCTGCACCGAGGGGTTGGGCTCCCTCATCAGTTTTGACGCCACGGCCAGGCAGCCCTCAGGCCCGTGGCTCCCGCCGCTCGCCCCTGCGACATCGACGCCGCTATGGCCCCGACGCGCAAGGAGAATGCTTCGCCATGGTATTGCAAGTGGTGCAGGCACGACGTCACGAATCAGCCGTGGTTCAATGCCTCTACCCTTGTCTACTGTAAGAAGTGCGGCCTGCACAAGAGCAGCTGTTTCAAGGAAAACAAAGCAGCGTCGCAGCCCAGTGTCTCGGCCAAGCAGCAGTCGCTCGCGGCCAAGGTCAAGGAGCTCGAGGCGCAGCTCACCAAGCTCCGTGAGCATCCCCCTGGGCATGGGTCAGCGACTACGGGTACAGGTGCGAGCCCACCATGGGCTGCTGCGCCAGGGGATGCCGACACCGCCAAGAGGAATCGGATCAAGATGCTGGATCAGTTGCTTCGTGTCACTACTGACCCTGCTGATGATGATACTGTGGCCAAATGGCGTGAGGAGCGGGCTAGGTTGGACGCCGAGCTCTTTCAAGATAGGCCCATCGAGCACCAGGCCAGGTCTTTGGCGTCACGGCTGTCCTCCGCCCGTTCGCGACAGGCTACCATCCAGGCCACTCGCGACGAGCAGCAGAGGGAGATCGACGAGCCCACCCGCGGCCTGGCCGACACGGACTCCAAGCTGCAGGAGGCCGCTGCGGAGGTCCTCCGCCTGGAGCAGCAGACCCGCACCGCCATGTCGCGTGTCCAGCCGCCCGAGGGCGCGCAGCCACCGACGCTTGCGGACCTGCTGCCCACCTTCGCGGTCAGCGTGGAGCAGCTGGGCAAGGTTGCATCAGGCCTCGGTCTCGGCGCCGACATGGTCAAGGAGCTGCAAGCTATGGCCGACACGGTCAGCAAGCTGCTGAGTTTGCCGCAGGCCAAGCCGCCTGAACCTGCACCTGCCCATGATGATGGTGATGAAGCTAGTGCTGAGCCACCTGACATCGAGATGTCTGAGCAGGAGTACCGTGAGACGCTGGGTGCAGCAGGGGTCCACGTCGAAGAGAGCGGCACCCCCGACATCGTGCGCGAGAAGTTCAAGCGTCTTCAGCAGAGCTACTTGGACACTGTGGCCAAGAAGGCCAAGACGTCTGCGTGAACGTGCTCGGCCTGATATGCTGTTGCTTTGGCTCTTTGTCACCATGGCTAGCTCTACATCAGCGCAACATGTTGAGAGTGCGCCTCAGTCATCTTCGACGGCGGCGAGCATCTCGGGCAGGGGGGAGAGGGATTCAGCCCCTCATCGTCACACCTCCCTGCCCACAACGGCGTCCAGTTCCATGACCTCGGCTCGGACGACGGCGCCTACATTATTTCCCCCACTGGCCCGCTCCTCGGGGTGGGGGACAGCTCCGACCTTGACTGCGGCTCCGCCTACGTCGGTTGCGCCTGCAGCTGGGTCTTTGGCGTCCGCGGCACCACAGAGGGCTACTCCGCCTGCGCCTACGCGGTTGGCCCCTGGCAGCACGCACTGCTCACCGACCCTACCTTCGGGGAGCGGCGGCAGAGGGCACCGACCGTCTTCGGACGGCACGCACCGCTCACCGCCCTTGCCCTCGGAGAATCCAGGCGGCAGAGGGTGCCGACTGCCAGGGGCGTCCTCGGGCCAGAGCGGCCCAGCGTGTACTACCTTGGATGGCGATCATGACTTCTTTCAGGACATTGAGCCTGACATGGAAGCAGATCTGTGTGAAGGCGCATTTCAAGATGCGCCATCTTCGTCCCCACCTTCTTCCCGATTACGCTTCGAGAAATCAAGTCAAGAACGCGCTGCACCTACCTCGCCTTTGCCGCCAGAGCGCACGGAGGCGAATGTGCAGCCAATGCATGCAGTATCTCAGCCGCAGCTCAAAGGCCTCATCACAACGGTGAACGCTACGAGCTACGGCCCTCTCTTTGACTGTTTGGCTACTTATCGGGGAACTATCTTGCTTGCACAGGAGTTGAGGATTACCGAATCTAGGCTTGGCGAGTTTCAGGCCAGGGCCTCGGACGCTGGATGGCATGGGCTATGGGCCCCGTCGCCCTCTACGGGTGACTCAGCTACGTCCAACTTCGGAGGGGTCGCTGTACTCGTGCCGACGTACATCATGGTCACAGCCCCACCTGACGACGGGCACATTATCTATCCAGGACGAGCAGTCTGTGCACAGATTAGCTGGGGAGTGGCTGGCGGTATCATAGTCGCCAGTGTTTATCTTGTCACGTCCATTGGCATATCGGGCGAAAACATTGAGGTGTTGTGGGCCTTGGCACAGAGAGTGGCAGCATGGAACTCACGGGGCCCCGACTGGATCCTAGGCGGCGACTGGAACACCGACATCGATGCGCTAAATGTTCGCAATTGGGTCGGGACCATGGCGGCCATCCACTATGTGCCCGACCAGCACACCTGCATCACCGATGAGGGCAAGAGCACCATATACTATTTTGTTGTCTGTGCCAACTTAGCGTCTCGCATCAAGGGCAAGCCAGAGGTCCAGTATGACTCCACGGTCGTGCCGCCGCCGCACTTCCCTGTGGAGCTGCAGCTCGTGGGCGAGGATCGCCCCACGTGGTGCCGTGTCCCTGTGGAGCCGCGTCCTTTTGCGGTGGTGCCGCCAGTTGGCTGTGCCAGACATCCCTACCCGTGGCATATGCTCCAGACAGAGTTCCAACGGGTCAGCAGTGTCGATGACCTGAGCTCGCTCTGGGACTCTGTGCTGCGGGGAGTGGACTACGAGCTGGCAGGGCGTTACGACTGCGTGGGCGCTAAGGCCATGCAGTACATCGGGCGCGAGGGGCCGCCGCAGTTCAAGTGGCAGCACCTGTCATGGCAGCCGCCGCGCAGGCGTACCTACAAGGAGCCGACTGTGCTGGCCTGGGCCACGGCGAAGCGATGGGCCCAGCACCTTGTGGCCGAGAAGAAGCGGCTGGTGAGGTACATCGAGCGCCTCAAGCTGTGTGCTGCCGTTTGCGCCATCACGCCGCTGCAGTACACCAAGGTCGTCGTGGCTTTCAATGAAGTGGCTGCCTTTTATGGACGTGTGGCTCGGTCAGTGCATGTGCTGTGTGTTTTGGATACTGCCTTCGCATGTTTCTTTCGGCGAGGGCTGGCTGGCTTGGTCGAGGCTGACTTTGAGGACGTAGCCAATGCCATCATTGCCAGAGCTGACTATCATTTGAGAACGGCACAAAGAGCGTCGGAGAGGGCT
This sequence comes from Prorocentrum cordatum, assembly GCA_963575745.1. NCBI lineage: Eukaryota > Dinophyceae > Prorocentrales > Prorocentraceae > Prorocentrum > Prorocentrum cordatum. The sequence goes on along the minus strand of CAUYUJ010015110.1, from coordinate 134,288 downwards.
TGGCGGCAGTGGGCCAACGAAGCCTTCTTGGGAGGAGCATCTCGTGCGCATTCGTCCTCCAAGGTTCGGGCTCGACAGGAGGTGCTCGCCTACTCCCCTGACGCTCAGCCATACCAGATGGCTGACCGTACCCTCGACAAGTGGAGGGACGTTTGGACTTACCACGGTGCATGCCCTCTGCCGCTGCCTGTCGATCATGCTCAGTGGGTTTTGCTTCCGCCTTTGTCTGCATCGCAGGTGCGTGGAGCCGCCAGGAGTTTTCCTTTGAAGACGGCCTCGGGCCAGACGAGGATTGCCCCACGCACGCTCGATGTGCTGTCCGACCAGGCCTTGCAGAGCCTGGCTGACATGTTCATGCTGTTTGAGAGTTGGCTGGCCTGGCCCGCGGACAGGCTCTACAGCGAGCTTGTTCGCCTGCCCAAGCCTGACGGGGACACTAGGTTGATCGTCCTCAGCAATACTTTCGTCAGGTTGTGGGGAAAGCTTCGTCGGCCGCTTTCAGCGGAGTGGCAAGAGGCTCACAGTTGCGAGCATATGTGGGGGTCCAGGGCTGGGCAGGCTTCGGCCGATTCAGCCTTCGACCACAACCTGAGCCAGGAGATAGGAGAACTTTTAGGTGAGCACACATGCACCATTCTCTTGGACATGACCAAGTGCTTCGATATGGTCAGTCACAGTGCACTTCTCCGAGAAGCCAGAGAGCTCGGGTACCCGCTGAGGCTCCTGTGGTTGCTCCTGGGCTCCTACCGCCAGCCGAGAAGGATCAAGTGTTTTGGGTCCGTATCCAGGCCCTTGGTGGCCCATCAGGGTATTCTTGCGGGCTGCACGCACGCCACGTACCTTTTATACCTCCTCACGTACCGAGCGGTCCAGCGCACGGCCAGTATTGCACCTACTATCAAGCCACGCACGCTCATGGACGATGTGGGCCTGCAGTACGTGTCGCCCATATTGAGGGAGGTGTCCAACCTGGCCCGAGCGGCCAAGGCGTTCACGTCGGATGCAGGAGATCTCGGGATGGTCATGGAGCCGCCGAAGTCTGGATGTATCCCTGGGACCCAAAAGGTTTGGGGGCAGCTCAAGAGGCACCTGGGAACCTTGAAGATCCCGTACAGGGCCCACATGAGGAATCTGGGACACGAGCTCACAGGACCTCGAGTTCTTCGGCATATGGAGAAGCGTAGGCTGGTGCAGTTTCGTGAGCGCAAGCATCGTTTTCGCATGTTGAAGTCCGCCGTGGGGCGGAGTGCCACCAGCCTGTGGCGCACGGGCGCCCTTCCATCAGTGGCGCATGGCGGTGCAGTTGCTGGAGTTAGTGACAGCGCCCTTCGTGAGTTGCGACATTGTGCTGCGGTCCTAAATGGTGCTCCAGGCAAGACGATGGTTGGGGTAACAGCGTATCTTATATCTCATCGGGATGAATGTTATGACCCCATATATAACGCCACCACGGACATTGTGCTCAAATACGCCTCCTGGATCTGGGACGGGCGAGTGCAACCTAGCCTTCGGGAGGCTTGGGTACGTCTGGGTGCTAAGTTTGAGAGTTCACCTTCCTGGGCCAAGGCGCGTGGGCCCCTCGGGGCCACTTGGCTTACTTTGAGGCGCATCTCCTGGACTATGTCGTCAGAGCACATCCTGGTCGACGATTTGGGAAATAGTTTTGATTTATATCGTATATGTCCAGCAGACCTGCGAGTGTTCCTGCATCAAGGCATCCAGCGCTGGCAGCACCATAGGTTGCAGCAGCATTTTTACACCGAGCAGGCGGAGGTGTGGCATCGTGCGCTACGCCACTCGCTCGCCAAGATAAAGTGTCACAGACGCCTCGGAGCGCTGCAGGCTTTGTGGGCTGACAATCTTCCCATCCCACCGCGTCGGGACATGAAGCACGGGAGGCCCATTAGGCCTTGTCAGGCCTGTGGCAAGGCTATCGACTCCTGTTGGGGTCATATATTTTACGACTGCCCGCCGCTCCTCGAAGGGGACCCCGACCAGGAGTATTATGAGTTTTCAGAACAGCTTCAGGAGGTTCGTGGCATGCTTCAGGCGTCTGGGCAGCTGCTGGGGTGCACCGACTGGGACCAGAGATACCTGATCTATGGGGTTCCTGAGCCTGTTGCTGTACCGCACTACACTACGGTCTCCAATCAGGTTTTTGAGTGGGGAGATGTCTCGGGCCCCTGGGGGCCTACGTCATATACTGATGGTTCGGGGTTCTCGGCCAGCATTCCTGAAGTACGTAGGTGTGGTTGGTCGGTCTGCCAGTTGGACCCCGTCACGTGGCTCCCTGCCAGAGCTGTATATGGGCCCTTGCCCTACTATGTGCAGACGGTAGGCCGTGCTGAGCGCTATGCCATCAAGATGGGACTTCAGAAGCATCCAGGGCATGAGGTTTTCATTTCGGATCTGAAATCGCTCGTGGAGGAGGGCGCGTCCTGGGACCAGAGGCTCGAGTTTGGCAAAGCGAAGCACGCCCGAGTCTGGAGAGACATTTTTTCGGCTGCCAGAGCACGCGATCCACGTCTGCCACCAGTGCGGTTTCAGTGGGCTCCAGCTCACAGGAAGCTGGAGGACATCATCGAGTCGGCCACGCCAGACGAGCTGGAGGCCTTCGTCGGCAATGCCTGGGCCGACTTCTTCGCGAAGTGCGGCAGTGCTGCACATATGGTGTCTAAAACAATGGCTGACAGTTTAGCCGCTGCGCTGAAGCAGCACAAGCAGGTCTTGCACTATGTGTCTTGGGCGGCCTTCCAGGTTGTTCAGTTTCGGAAGTGGGGAGCGGACCCTGTCGTGGAGCAGGACCCAGAGCTTGCCCAGGTGCCCAAGCGTGTGGTCTTCGAGAGGCCCCAGGACCACGAGTTCCTTTTCTGCCAGAGGTTGTCGGAGTATCGGTGTCGACGGTGCAACCGTGTCGCTCGAAGTGCGAGTACCCTCCAGACTCTTCGCTCGGGAGCTGATCGGGTGTGTGCTCCCTCGCCTCTGGTCCAGAGCCTTGCCGAGGACTTCTTCCTGCGGAGTTCTGAGGCGTGGCTTAGTGTTTCGGACTCTAGGGTCACGGCGGCCATCGAGGCGGCCGATAGGATGTTGGGGTCCACGTCTCGGCCTTTGGAGGCCTCCTCGGGGCTCGGCGCGGTTCCCCCTCGGCCGCTGGAGCAGGTGTCTGCTGCCAGTGGCTCGCCCGACGTTCCCCAACCTGTGCTTGCCGAATTCGCTGAATTGGGGCATGACGTTTTCTGTGTTAATTCCGTGTATTGCTGCCGCAAGTGCGGGGGCAATTTCAACGGGTCCGAGTCCTTCAGGTCCGCCCGCAAGCTGCGGGCGTCGTGCCAAGGGTTCTCGGAGAATCCAAAGACTAGGGCGAACCAGCACACGGCGATCGACCGAATCACCCGTGGCTTGGAGCCCCGCCAGCGTGGGGCAGGTGCGGCGCGTTCTGGCCCGAACCCTGCCCCCTAGTTTTGCTCTTTGGACTCTGGCCTGGGAGGTTTTTGGGTGTGGTTTTCCTGAGGCGTCCCACCCTCTCCCAGGCTTCCGCCTTCCCGCCACCCCTGTGGCTCTCAGGTCTCACACGCGGTTGGTGTTCGTCACTCGGACGCCTCTCCTGCGGCTCGCTCGCTCGCTCGCTCCTCCTCCTCCTCCTCCTCCTCCTCCTCTTCGCGATTCACAGAGCCCTGCGAGCCGCCCCCTCAAGCTTCACCAGAGCCGCTCTTTTCTCGCTTGGTGGATGGGGAGGCCTTGCTGTGCCTCCGAGAGTGCAGGGGCACCTAGCTGCGACGCTGCGGAGAGCGGCGACGTCCACCGCACGAGGGTGGCGAGCTGCGCACAGTGCTCCAGAGGCTACCGCGCAGGACCACCTGGAGCCGACTCGCTTCGCAGCCGGCAAGCGGTTTGCACCGTTCTGGGCCGACGAGCGCTCGATCACACATGCAATCTCTTCTGCGCACTCGGCAGCAGCGACTTCGTGGGGGGGAAGGGCCCGGTGCACAAGCGGCACGCTCGTGCGCATGGCGGCGTTGGGGCCGTCGATTGCCTTCGCCGCCGCGCCCGCCGCACTGCCGCCATGCACAGCACACGTGCTCCGGCCGCCCGCGCAGTGGCACGCCCCGCCCCTTGGACCAGCAGGGGAAGCGCAACGCCCGGGGTCGGACGTGGCTGCTGAGGACCCCAGCGCCAGTGGGAAGACGCCGAGCCCCCAGCAGGTATATTTGCGCACTCTGACCAGCCGCTTCTTCTCCGACGAGCTCGAGCTGACCATCCGCAAGAGGCTTTCGGCTCGGTTCCTGGTCTTCAGGTGCATGTCCCTGCAGATCTTCGGCGCCTTTGGCGTGCTGCTCGCGAGATTCTGCAACGACTCCCACCGTCTAGAGTATGGCCGATACTGAAAACACTGGCGGGGAGTTGGACTATTTATTTTCGCATGCACGTGGTGCCAGAACAGCAGACATGCCGATTCAACTGCTACCAGTGCGACGACTCCATTGACCACTACATGGCACCTTGTGGCGCTGCCCCGCGGTGTGCTTCATGAAGATATTCTGGCTCGGCTCGGACTCGGATCAGAGCATCAGCATAGTAGGAAAAACGCTCGATTGGAATGTTGCCGTGACGCTTCGCTTGTACCACCATTCCACAGATCACGACATTCAGAGTTACGACGCACATGCCGCTGCCGTCCCAGCAGTTCGAGCTGCCCTGAGGCTTCGCGGGGGCCTGGCGTGTGGCGCCAGGGCATCGGCGGCATGATTTGGCGCGTCTCTCATGGGGACGTTCGCTCCTCCTCCTCCTCCTCCTCCTCCTCCTCCTTCTCCTTCTCCTCCTCCTCCTCGTCCTCCTCCTCCTCCTCCTCCTCCTCCTCCTCCTCCTCCTCCTCCTCGTCCTCCTCCTCCTCCTCCTCCTGCCCCGCCTCTCGTCCTGGCCGCCAGCCCCCCCCCCCCGCGGGCCCAGGGGCAGACGGGGCGGCGGCAACCGCCGGCGGAGGAGCAGGAGTGCGGCGCGCGTGGTCGCGCGGGGGAGGAGGGGGGGGGCAGTCGAGGAGGAGGAGGAGGAGGAGAAGGAGGGGGAGGAGCAGGAGGAGGAGGAGCAGGAGGAGGAGCAGGAGGAGGAGGATGAGCAGGAGGAGGAGGCAGGAGGAGGAGGGAGGAGGGAGGAGGAGAGGAGGAGGAGGAGCAGAGGAGGAGGAGGAGGAGGAGGAGGAGGAGGAGGAGGAGGAAGGTCGGGTGCGTCTGGGCCTCCAAGGTGAGGTCGGAGGAGATTCGGCGGCGAGCGAGGGGGGGAAGTGAGACGAAGAAAACCTTCTCAGAAGGCGGCGGGGCTTCTCAGAGCCCTCGCGCCTTCCGAAGGGGTGTTCTGCGTCCTCCGGGAAGGCTTACAAGACCTCTCAGAAGGCCGGGGGACTTCCGAGCCGTAGAAAGGCTGCCCCTTCTCACGTCCCCCCGCGCTCGCCGCCACGACGAGGTCGGAGGAGATGGGGTCGGAGGACGGCGGCGCCGCATCGCCGACGTATCGGCGATGCGGCTCGACCTGGAGCCCAATCTTCTCCACGCCCACGTCGCCGATGCATCGCCCACGTCGCTGGTGCGTGGTTGATGCATCGCTGCGGCGCGATCCTCCGACCCCATGTGCTCCGACCCCCATCTGGGAGGCCTCCAGCGCGTTGCCTGGGATGCCGATGCAGTCAAGACGCTGACGTACAGTGGAGACCCCGGCCAAGAAACACCCTGCTTGCCTCCAGGGCGCCTTGGGTTCCTTGGGGGGTCGATGGATTTGCGTTGGAAGGCATGACGTTCCCACACCAAAAATCCATAGACGTCCCGGGGTCTCAGTTGGCACGAACGAATTGGGTACGGAAAGAACGGATACAATGCCCAACAGCAGTTCCTGTTCATTTTGGGCCAGACTCGCTGTCGGTGTCGCCGCGGTCTGTGCACATTTGAGACAGAAGGCCGCCTGCCCAACAGTGGCCGCTGTTGGTTTGGGACAACACTTGTTGTTGGGCATTGTACCCAGGAGGAGGAGGAGGAGGAGGAGGAGGAGGAGGAGGAGGAGGAGGAGGAGGAGGAGGAGGAGGAAGAGGGGGAGGAAAGAGGAGGAGCAGGAGGAGGAAGAGGAGGAGGAGGGGAGGAGGAGGAGGAGGAGGAGGAGGAGGAGGAGGAGGAGGAGGAAGGGAAGGCTCTTTCGTTCCTTGTTCGGCGCTCCTTCTGATATAGCACGGGTGGTGTGGATTGTCGACTGGGGTGGGGCTTACGCGAACAGTGGAGAAGCGTCCCGGCTTGCCTCTAGGCCCACCAAAGAATGTTCAAATAACCGATTGCAAATTGCACGAAAAGTTATTAGAACGTTTGTGGCTGAGACTGTATTGTTTTATCACGTCGGCTTCGATGTTCCAATAACATGGTTTTTGTTATTGGACCATGTTCTGGAATATAGTAGGCCTATAGGAATGCAGGGACGGTCGGTCCCTGCTCAACTTACGCGACGGCATGCCTCGAGTCAGACAAACTGCATCCGCATAACTAACTTCATGGATGTCCGAGAACGTGCTTTGAGAGTCGAGTGAAGCAGGGGTGAGGGGCACCGTTGTTGAGAAGGCCTGGGTCGAGAGTCTAGCATCGATGTGCCTGGCAAGAGAAGCTGTGGCCAGGAGGAGCCGGAGCATCCAAAGGAAAGGGGCAGGGACGTCTTGCAAGCATGCCTGGGCGCCTGGGCCCTGTTGGTTGCTCCAGGGCTCCGCCCAGGAATCGTGGGCATGTTGCCGAACAAACGAGGGCAGCCCCTGGCACGGCAGGGGCTGCGAGGGCTGCCCCCCCGACTCCAGTGGCCGAGAAAGGGCACAGCCTCTGTGAGGGCAAGCTTCCAGGGCGAATTTGCCCTAGCCTTGCACGCTGTGTGGCGCTGCA
>CAUYUJ010015110.1:122389-124889 GCA_963575745.1 Prorocentrum cordatum | reverse complement strand
ACAAGTGTAAACCCAAGGGTCATCAACGATGTTGGAGTAGGCCCCTTACAACGGTTCATTTATATTGTTGAAACTGTCTCGTTGGAAGTCAACCGTGTGAAGACCCTGAAGCAAAACATTGTTGTCGGGATTCCAACGCCACGGATCAACCCCTGGTGCGTTTTGACCATGCTGAATCGCGCCAAAACGCAATTGTTGGGACATCGACACCGCGAATCAACGTACTTGTTGTGCCCGCAAAATCCGGACCCCGTCCCAAAGGAATCCGTAGAACCCTTGCGCAGTTGATGAACGAATGCACGCGGCGCTAAGGCGAGAGCCGCATTTGGAAAATGAACCTCCCTCAATCCTTGAAGCTCTTGCGCATGTGTCAAACGAATGTGCGCGGCGCGAAGGCGGGAGCCACATTTTGAAAACGGGCCGCCCCCAATTTGTCATTGCAACTTGTTCGCGGCGCTAAGGCGAGAGCAACATTTCGAAAATGGGCCGCCCTCAATCCGCAAAACTCTTGCAACTCTTAAAACATATGTGGTCGGCGCTAACGCGAGAGCCACAGTTTGAAAACCACCCGCCCTCCATCTGTGAAGCTATTGCCAATGTTTAAGCTTCAGGGTCGTACGTGGTGAGGAAGTCAGGCGAAACGCCAGGCCCGCCGTAAAAACTGGCCTGAGGGTGCGACAGGGAGAACTTATTCATCAGGAGTGTGACTGGAGGAGGAGCAGGCGGAGGAGGAGGAGCAGGCGGAGGAGGAGGAGGAGGATGTGGAGGAGGAGGAGGAGGGAGGAGGGAGGAGGAGGAGGAGAGGAGGAGGGGAGGGAGGAGGAGGGTGGAGGAGGAGGAGGGAGGAGGAGGAGGAGGAGGAAGAGGAGGAGGAGCAAAGACGGGGGGGGGGGCAGGGCTCGTTTCGATTCCTCCGATTCGATTCGATTCGATCTCGATGGATTCCGATGCCGATTCGATTCGACTTGGGATTCCGATCTGGATTCCGATATCTCAGTGGGGCATTCTCTCTTTCTGCCGATTTCCGCCGATTCGATTCCTCCCGACCTGGCTGCCGATTTCGGCTTTCGATTGCCGATTCGACTTGTCGATTCGATTTTGGGGCTCTCCTCGAGGGGGGGGGGCACGGGGCCAGGTCACCCGCGAGGGGCGCGAAGGCAATTCGAGGACAGTGGAGACCCATGCCGCCAGGAAACACCCTGCTTGCCCTCAGGGTGCCCTGGGTTTCTTGGATTTCGATGGTTTTGCTATGGAGTATCTGACGTTCCTAGACCAAAAAACAATGGACGTCCTGGGGTCTCAGGATTGTGTTTCTTGTGGAAGGTTCCCTGTGGTCGGGCCCCTACTGTTTGAGGGTCATCTGCAGCGTTCCTGTGCCCCAGACATTGATCTGCGAATCGGGCTCAGGAAAGGTATGCGTGGAATGCTCGTAGACCCACGGAACATCCCGCGCATCTGTCCGCAGGTTCGACGAGGGAATCAAGTTTGGAGCGCATCAATTCTGCAGCCCATCCCCTCCTCGAGTCATCTCGCTTCGCGTGCCGCAGTCTGGACTCGGAGGGCCGCCCTTCTCCGGTGGTGGGGGGGGGGGGGGGGCAGGGCCAGGGCGCGAGGCCCCAGAGGCTCTCGCAAGAAGAGTGCTTGCTGTTGGGGGGCAGTCTGTCTCCTTCCGGGGGGGCAGCCTGTCTCCTTTCGGGGCTCTGTGGCTCAAGATCGTGTTTGGGGGGCAGCTTGCCTTCTTTCGGGGCCCGCCGCCTCGCCGCTCTGCGATCCGCTCTGCGCTCCGCTCTGCGATCCCCCACACGTCTGGTGCTGTTCCGGCTTGCCTCCCGCGCCCCGCCCGCGAGGCTCACGCACGCCTCGCCTCCCTCCTCCCCTCCTCCTGCGCCCGTGCTCGGCTAGATGCCGCGTGTTGCTGCCAGCAGCTACAGTGGGGGCGCGCTTCAAGAAACCATCTGCTCTTCGTCAGGGTACCCTGGGTTTCTTCGCTCCTCGCGCTTCGCGGTGACTTTCCGCAAGCCGTTGAAGGATCTGCTGCGTTCAGGGTGCTCCAGGTTTCCCCTCAGGTGCACCTCGCGCACGGGTTCACAGGGTTGGGTTTCTTGCGAGGGTTTCTTGCGGCCGCGCCCGCACTGTAGTGCGTGCCGCACCAATGCTGACCGCCTCCTCGGCGAATCAGCGCGCCATCCAATCCCTCCTCCTCTTCCTCTCTCCCATCACCCGCGGGGGCCAGCCTGATTCGACAGGCGTGGCAGCGTCTCCACCCCCACCTCCCCTCCCTCCTCCTCCTCCTCCTCCTCCTCCTCCTCCTCCTCCTCCTCCTCCTCCTCCTCCTCCTCCACCTTCCTCCCTTCGCCCACGCGCAGCACATGCACGGCGCATGCATGAGACACGCGTCTAACTACATACAGCCGCGCGCATGCACACACTCGCACACACACACACCATACAACGCCAGTGCGCGCCTGGCGTGTTGACTTTATCATACACCCACACTGAG
>CAUYUJ010015110.1:92389-119889 GCA_963575745.1 Prorocentrum cordatum | reverse complement strand
CCTCGCTAGGTACAACGATTTGCCGCCTGAGCGAAACTCCGACGATGCAAGGAGACAGTGCTTGGCGCGGTACCTGCAGGACCCTCTCTCTGGTGGATTTCCACGAGCCGTTTCTTCTGAGATGCCAGGGGGGAAGGGGGCGGACGGAAAGCCCGCCGCCCCCGAAGGTTCGGCGAGCGCAGGAGGCCGGCATCGCGGGCGCTGACCCGGCACCGCCTTCAGGTCAACGTGACATTCCGATGAAATCCACGCCCGCGAAGGCCGCGCCAACGACGGCTTCGCACGCGCAGGCTTTCGCCCCGCAGCGGTCTCCCGCAGTTCTGTTGGCTATGCACCGGTACCGGCGAAGCAACGGCCGCCGGCATCGTTCTCGCAAGTTTCAGTTCAGCTATCATCACGCCAGACGTATCAGAAGTTTGTAGGTTTCCTCGGTAGCGTAATTATGTTTAACTGCCGTTTGCTTTTACTTTCCGTTTCTGATAATTGTTTTCTGTTTGGGGTTGTTGTGTTTTGATGTTGGGGGTCACCGTTTTCCGCTTGTGTTGGGCCCTGTGGGTCTCGTTTTGGTTATGGTTTGGGTTGCCGTCGTTTTCTTTTGCGTTGGTCGGTATCCACGCGACAGGATGAAATCGGAACAAAACGCGCCCCCGGCGTTTTCGAAAACAAGCGACCGCGAGGTTCATCGCGCATCGCGGGGCGCGGGGCGCGATGCGAGAAGTTAGGCGACCCAACTGTAGGCGCGCAAGATCGGGGACCTCCGAGCGGTGCGGCGATCACGTGTTCGGACGTTTTCGTCGGCTCCTCCGGGTTCTCCTGCCCCGGGATGCGTTCCAGCAGCTGCGCCTCGCCAGTGGCTCTCCGGGGGTGCCTGGATCGTCCCTCATGCCCGCCGGAGAGCAGACTTGTGGCCCGAAAGCAAGGGAGCGGTGACCGCACCGTGTGGTGAGTCATTGGAGCATCGGGGTCACCGCGCGGTTTTTGGATCTGGATCGTTCTGGGCAACGGCAAGGGGGGGATTCATTCAGGTGGGGGGCATCGACCCCCCAACCGCCCACTCATCGCCGACAGAGCCACGATAGCCCACCCCGCCCAAGCACATGCGGTTTTGTTTTCGGGGACCCATCGCCGCCGATCTATCGGCGATGTGTCGCCTTCCAGCTTGATGTTTCCCCCCCCCCCCCCTGTAAGGCTGTCAGGAGGACCCTCGGGCGTCCAGGAGGAAACCGAAGAAGTCCTGTCGGGCCCAGAATGGGGCCTCGAGGGGCCGAAATGGGCACCTTTCTCCCCCCTCCCTTCGCTGATCGGCCCCCATCAATTCGCGCCCAACGTGTTGCATGGTTTCCCAATGCGCTCGTCTATTATCCTTGTTCCTTGCCTCCTCTGTTCCACCTGATGTGGTTTCTTTCGCCGCAGCCGTGTCGGCTCCAATGCTGGAATTCCACAAACCGAACACGACTTGCATGCTCCGCTTGTTCGTTTAGCACGGGGGCGGGATAGTGAGGCGGAGAACAAGGAGGTTCCAGGAGGCTCGAACTGGTTTTAGTTGTTCTTGGTCTTGGCATCGCTCGGACGTGTGCGTTTTCCCTTGGCGAGGACCATCGAGGAGAATCCTGGATCATCTCGCAAGAGAAGCAGGCACGAAACCGAAACATGCACGAGAGATGGACGCCCGAGCGACGGCAAAGTGGTGGCTGTCAGGAGGAGGGGAGGCGGAGGCGGAGCAGGAGGATGAGGCGGAGGAGGGTGATAGTAGGGTTATGAGGATTAAGGGGAGGAGGAAGAGGAAGAGCCCGCCACGATTGACGAAGTCATCAAGTCATCGCAATTCGGCATGCAGGAGGGGGAAACAGCAATGACAAAGCCAAGCAAGCGAGCGGGGCTTGGTCTCGTCGAAAGGGGGGGCTCAGCGGCCTGGCGTCTGCGCTCAAACGCGCGAACGCCCAGCGCCTCGGCCTCCACCCTCGACGAGAATCCAAACAAGGCGAGCCCCCTCACGAGGTCCACCCCCCACCCGCCCTCATCAGCGCCTGCGGCCAGCACGCCAGCAGTGACCAGCGACGGCGAAGCATCCAGCCCCCTCTTGGGCCTCAGGAGATCCCGAGCATGCTGGTCCAGGGGAGTGGCTGTACCAACATGGAAGCCCTTCCTCGCGGGGCGAACCACGCGCGAAATCCAAGCCAGTTGCAGCTCCCCGCCCGTCGAACGGTCATCCGGCACCATCTCGGGCTTCAGGGGAACCCTGAGCATGCTGGCCCAGGTGCGTGGCAGTACCAACACGGAAGCCCTGCCTCGAAGGGCGACCCCCGCACGAAATCAGGCCAATTGCAGTTCCCGGCCCGTCGAGCTCCTCCTCTTCTTCCTCCTCCTTTTCCTCCTCCTCCTCTTCCTCCTCCTCCTCCTCCTCCTCCTCCTCCTCCGCCTCCTTTTCCTCCTCTTCCTCCTCCTCCGCCTCCTTTTCCTCCTCTTCCTCCTCCTCCTCCCTTTCCTCTTCTTCCTCCTCTTCCTCCTCCTCTTCCTCCTCCCCTTCCCCCTCGAATGCGGCCCATCCTGGGCCTCAGGAAACCTCGAGCCTGCTGGCCCAGGGGAGTGGCAGCACCAGCGCGGAAGCCTCTGCAGGGTGGACCCCGCGCGAGCTCCGGGCCCTCTGCGGCTCCCGGCCCGTCGAGCGGCGACCGAGGCAGTCCACGGCGAGAGTGTTGCGGCCCCAGAGGAAGAAGAACAGGAAGAGGGGGAGGAGGAGGAGGAGGAGGAGGAGGAGGAGGAGGAGGAGGAGGAGGAGGAGGAGGAGGAGAGAGGAGGAGGAGCAGGAGCAGGAGCAGGAGCAGGAGGAGGAGCAGGAGGAGGAGCAGGAGCAGGAGCAGGGGCAGGAGCAGGAGCAGGAGCAGGAGCAGGAGCAGGAGCAGGAGCAGGAGCAGGAGCAGGAGGAACAAGAACAGGAGGAAAAAGAACAGGAGGAGGAGAGGAGCAGGAGGAGGAGCACGAGGAGGAGGAGAGGAGGAGGAAGACGAACAGGAAGAGGGGGAGGATGAGGAAGAGGAGGAGGAGCAGGAGCAGGAGCAGGAGCAGGAGGAAGAAGAACAGGAGGAAGAAGAACGAGAGGAGGAGGAGGAGGAGCAGGAGGGGGAGGAGGAAGAAAAAAGAAGAAGACAGCACGAGGAGAAGGAGGAGGAGGGAGGAGGAGGAGGAGGAGGAGGAGGAGGAGGAGGAGGAGGGAGGCAACATGCCACGAGGTGCCAGGCGCCAGGAGGAGGGAGGGAGGCAACGGTCCGACGAAAATTCATGTCTCCATGCGAACCCTGCCACTGGGGCCTTCGGTTGGGCTTCCCATGCGGCCACGAAGGGTATGAGGGGTGTGCCGCACTGGGCGCCGAGCGGAGGAGGAGGAGGAGGAGGAGGAGGAGGAGGAGGAGGAGGAGGAGGAGGAGGAGGAGGAGAGAGGAGGAGGAGCAGGAGCAGAGCAGGACAGGAGGAAGAACAACAGGAGGAAGAATAACAGGAGGAGGAGGAGGAGCAGGAGGAGGAGCACGGGAGGAGGAAGACGAACAGGAAGAGGGGAGGAGGAGGAGGAAGAGGAGGAGGGAGAGGAGGAGGAGGGAGGAGGAGGAGAGGAGGAGGAGGGAGCAGGAGCAGGAGCAGGAGCAGGAGCAGGAGCAGGAGCAGGAGGAAAAAGACAGGAGGAAAAAGAACAGGAGGGGGAGGAGGAGCAGGAGGAGGAGCAGAGGAGGAGGAGGAGGAGGGGAAGACGAACAGGAAGAGGCGGAGGATGAGGAAGAGGAGGAGGAGCAGGAGCAGGAGCAGGAGGAAAAGAACAGCTGGAAGAAGAACAGGAGGAAAAAGAACGAGAGGAGGAGGAGGAGCAGGAGGGGAGGAGGAAGAAGAAGAAGAACAGCACGAGGAGGGGAGAGGAGGAGGAGGAGGAGAGGAGGAGGAGGAGGAGGGAGGCAACATTCCGACGAACATTCATGCCACGAGGTGCCAGGCGCCAGGAGGAGGGAGGGAGGCAACGGTCCGACGAAAATTCACGTCTCCATGCGAACCCTGCCACTGGGGCCTTCGGTTGGCCTTCCCATGCGGCCACGAAGCGTGTGAGGGGTGTGCCGCACTGGGCGCCGAGCGGAGGAGGAGGAGGAGGAGGAGGAGGAGGAGGAGGCGGAGGGAGAGCCGGAGGAGGAGGAAGAGAAGGAGGATGAGGCGGAGGAGGAGGAGGAGGCTGAGGAGGAGGAGGAGGACGACGATTCCGTAGTCATTTTGGTTCAAGGTTCAAGCTTCTTTGGCTGCCATGCTCGCTCTTACTTGCATCGTCAGCACCATGTTACCGACGCGTCCCTACAGTCCAGCCAGCAACAAAGCGTTTGCTGCACAAGTGGACTAATGGGCTACAGCACCAAAATTCGTCGACCTACCGCCACTGACCATCCACATGACGTACTCGCTCAAATCAAACGACGACATCACGAAGGAGAGAAACACACATCACGTAATCATGGTACCGACAGCGCAGCGAGCAGTACATCGACGGCGGCACCGAGACGCTATCACCAATGCTAAGAACACGCAGCAGGTCAAACAGAACCGACCTTCTACGTACTGCCACACCAACAACCCACGACCCCAACAACGCACAACCACTCAGGGCAAACGTCGAACCAAACAAACAAGACACGGTCATCGACGATAGCATCGGCAGATACTACGTGTACATCCCACTACAGGTTGGCCGAGAGTACCTACCAGCACTCGCCAGCAAGGGCTGGGCCAGAGCCAGAAGGGAGACGCACATCACAAGTGCCTACCTCCCCGACATCAACAGGGACTACTACTCCGCCCTACTACACGAACGACTGACTAAACACAGGCCTCAGGCATTGGAAGTACTACGGCTCCCACGCGAACGTTGAGCTCCACTGGTCGCAGCGGCCGGTGCAGATACCATTTTACTCATAACCGACGACAGACCAGGCAGCAAGCCTTTCATCGAAGATGGAGAACCACCACGACACCCACGAAGGGTCCCACTCATATACAGTACTTGACAAGAACTCAGCGACGACTTCGACCACGACAGGGTCCGACTAAGTTACACTTACTACAACGAGGACGGCGCCGAGCAGAGCCTAACATAAACATCATACAAGATCTACTGCCAGCAGAACACGTATAGATACGACTTCCAAATTGATGAGGGCTATTCCATCCACGCCAAGGTCAACAACGCGGACCCCGACAACGATCAACATACCTTCTTCGGCCCCACGACAGACTCCAACCACAACGTCGCCACGGGGGCAGAGCTACTCAATTACCACCTACCTGGCAGACTCAATCCACGCATCAGGTGCATCCACCCTTCACCCACCATAGGCCACATGCATCATCGGCAAGGAAAGATGACACATCGCACCTCCAGCTGCCGACCACCAACCCGACTACGTAGAGTTCAAAGACGCCACGCTATACGAGTGCGACCTACTCAACCAATGGACGGGGACCTCACGGCTCAGGCCCGACCGCCAAGGACCAACACCACCTACACACTACGAGCCTCAAGCACCTGGCAGGGACAACCCTGGGTGGCCGAAAATACTACACCGCCTCACGCCCACACCCATCACAGAGCTCCACCCCGGCAAGCACATCCATTACGCACGACGACAGCAACCCAACACACATCAAACCCGAGCCCTCCATGGTCTTACCGCATTACCGCATCCACACGGGCCACAATTCACGGGTTGTTTGTGGGCGATTTCAAGTCGCAATTCCGTTATGAATTGAATCCGCCCTCCAGCAACCCAAATACATCAAAATCAGAGATGCATTCAGATTCCTTACAGACCTATCCCTGAGGACGCACGCTACGCATTTGTACAACAGCAACTCGCAGAAAGGTACGACATCGGAAAACGTCAGTACGACCACCTGGAGAAGCAGCGGCACAAGCGCAACGGTCACGCGACAATTCTACCACCAGAGCAGATCATCCCCCGCCTTATCTTCGATAAAAAAGACACGCCAGACAGAAGAAGGATCGACACAAGCCACGACTACCTTCCACCAGCTCCAAAAAAAACACCGACTCCACCAATGGACAGACGACCACGAGCTATGCTACGGTACCACCGACTCCGGGAACAACATCGACGAACGCGACCCACGGGCCAAGACGAGTGGAGCATCATACACTCATGAGTTAGACCTCATTTCGCTCAAACCCAACAACCACCATGACATGCGCTGACCCAGCGGCTGGACTGCGTACTGCTACTACGCCAGCGACACGGACTCATGCGGCCAAGAAGACGACAGCTGGCACCACGCAGTATACTGCCACGAAGCATCTAGCACATATACACGCCGGTTTCCGAACGACGACCTCTTACTACCTGGCTGGCACATATACCTCAACCAGTACATCGACGAGATGTTCGTCCACCGAGATGGGAGGCATTGCCTCTACGACCATATTCCAGAGCTACACCGCTATCTACCTGCATACGCCAACCAACGACAAATACAAGCATCTCAAATTCAAAGATGCCGTTCAAGCCGACGCGCATCAACCGATGCTCAAGCCTCCCAAGTACCCCACATTCACGCGCCACGGCAGCGACCTACAGGCGCTGGCCGCACGCTACCGCGGCAACCTGGCCCTTCGACTGCAAGTCGCCACGACCTACCAGCATCTTCAGGAACTACTCACAGGAGCACATGCATCGACGCCAGCAAGATTGCGGCCGTGCAAGAAGTTGCCCAGTGGCCCAACGCATGCCGCGACGAGGACGACATCATGAAATGCGACTGGGTGTTCTGCATCCGCGATGCAGCCGCGCAACTACAGTGAATCTGCAACCCAGCTACGCTCAGACGCGGCGCCACGACCGCGCGCGATGACAGCGGCAACTCCAGCGAAGCAGACGCCAATATTGACGCCCCACAACGCACGCAGCCACCGCCGCCCAAACTACTGCCACCAACGCTACAGACAATTGCGCCCAGACCACGAGCACCCGCACTACCGCCCTCGTGGAACACGCGCGACAGCCCGACGGACACGCACCAACCAACCGACAGCGCTGACCGAGCCGGCATCAACACCGCAACCGGCAAAAGCCGACGACGCACCAAGCGAACCAATTCCGCCATGCGTTAACAAACAAATCAACAAGCGCCCCCACACCCAGCAGCAACTAATCACCATTCCCTGTACCCAGACTCCAGCTGAGCAAGACTGCCACAATTATCAATAAACAATCTCTAACCAGCGACCATACGAGCCACTGCCAGCGCACCATATGAACCGGGCCCATCAGCCAACGCAACGGCAACCAACCACGCCCAACAGCAGCACCGCACCAATGAAACCAACCACGTCCACACGCAAAGCCACCGCTATGATCAAATGGTCATCTTTTAAACAAGTCATGCCAGCACATGCACCACTGCCAGCACTACAGACGCCACTCATTTGCCCACCAGACTGAGACATCATAGCACAATAGTGGATTCAAGAGTTACCCATGCGGCATCTGGCCCCGCAGACACTCGCAACGCTGCACGCATACTTCCCGACTTGCGGCGCAAGCAATCGCCGCGCACAACGAAGCAGCCAGACGGGGAGAGCAGCAGATCCGCATCTTCAACCGAAACATCATCTTCATCGACAGCATCGGCGACGCCACAGTCCAGAACTACATCGCCAGGCTCCGCGCGCACCAGACCCGCTACCATATCTACATCAACAGCTTACGCGACTACGCGCCTGAAGCACCATGCAGGGGGCCTCCGCCGAAAGAATTGGCAACTCCTCGCAAGGCCTCGCCCGAGCCCAAGCCGACGCTCACAGGCAGGGCTCAGCACGTAACATGAGATGTCAATTGCCACGACGCCCACATCCAGCATTCTTGCCATCAACCACCTCAGAGGACACCGCGACATTCACGGCCGGCATTTCTTCCTCGACAGTCACCGAAGAAGGGCTGCATCTGAACCTCGCAAAGGCGCAGATGGACACGCGCTCGCTGCAATATCTATTTCAGGGCTCCCTCCACTGATGAACGATGCACCCTCCCTTCGCGCGGCCCTGACGAGCTGGCAGCTTTCTCTCGCGCTTCTCTGGTCTGCTCAACGCCCTCCTTTTCCCGCGGCTCCGATGCGTTCGTGGCGCCTGTCTCTCTACGCAGGTTCGGGGCCGTCCTGCAAAACCTTGGGTCGCAGCCCAAAGGTTGCTCGCGTTTTGTGGTAGCTTATGGGTGAGCCTTAAAAACTTGATTGCAGCACGCGCGGCGCGCGCTTGGGCCCCCGGAGTGGCTGACCCCGCGCGGCTGGCTTTACCCTGCCCCTGCCTCATAGTGTGCACCCAGCCTCGCTCTGACCTCGAGTCGGGGATGGCGGGCTGAAGAGGGGGGTGCTTGGGTTGGGGCGGGAGTCAGCGTGGTTCGAGGTCAGCCGTCAGAATCCCGGGCAGCAGCCCAATTACGGTAGGTTTGCGTCGTGTCGACCAGCGGCGACCCCAGCGCGGGCGTTCAAGGTTGAACGCCGCCGGCGACCCAGAATCGGTCGATGTTGAACGATTGGACGTTGCGGAAACGGCCGATCGTTCAAGGTTGAACGATCCCCGCGGTGTCAGAAACCAACGCCGAAGTCGGCACGACACGGACCTGCCGTACTGCGCTGCGGAGGCACTGTCTCGATCTGCCTGCCACATTTACCCCCGCGGCCAGCCTCATCCTACAGGCCAGCCTGGGCAACCGCAGGATGCCGATGGTAGCCTCCTTGTGCTTTTCATTGCTCAAGCAGCAAACCATCTGCTGCAGCGCGCCCAGTGTTATGCTTGACGGAGGACGGGGGGGGGGGGCGGGGGAGGGGGGCGGGGGAAGCACCCAATCTGCTCGGCCAGCCTCTTCTACGGGCCAGCCGAGCATAGGCCCCCTTGCACAGCGAACTCTCCCTGATTGCCCTCCCCATCGCTGCTGCGCAATACCTCCCTTTGGCCACTTCGTACCTGCTGGCGCCACCCCTCCTCTACAGCTGATGCCAGGCGCGACACCTGAAACAGGCAAACCTCCATGCGGCACGCCCACAACGGGCACTTGGGCCCCCAACACGGAGGCACCTTTTTTTTATTCGCACAGCGCGGCAGCACCTATACATCGTTCTTACCTTTCTGCTATGCCTTCCTTTCCTCGCCGCTTACCCCCATGCTCCAGACATTGACTGCGGCGACGGTGGCCCCTCCACCTAGGGGCCGAATAGCGGGCCTACTGTTGGCTAAAGGAGCGGGCATACTGCTGGCAAGAGGGACTTTCCTTTTGATGTGTCCAGCCTTACTGTCATGCGAGGGTCGGAAGAGAAGTGCACGCTGCTAGATGCGTTCGCTCCACAACCCTGGACACGCGAGCAATCTGTCTACGTCACAATTGTGGAACATTCGTTGCAGAGCAGTGCATTCACGCAGCCTCAACGGTCAGCCTGAGCAGCTGGTCATTTGAATCAGTATGTGCCCAGTTCTTTCTGATCCGCTCCCTGGTACTACTTCCTACATCACACAGGTGCGTGCTGCTTCCAATCTGGTGCTCTGGAGCCGCGAAGTTAGTTGAATCCTGACCCTATGCGCCATTTTACTGCTCCTCCTTCTTATCTCAGCAGCGAGCACCAAATATAATTCGGTGGGGGTATTCTCGAGGCGGCGGGGATCGTGGTGGGCTGTGGTGGAGTACTCGTTACACGCCGTTCTCTACAGCAACACCCACTTTGCTAGCCGTGCATATTTTGCAACAAAACCCGGTATAACACGGTATGTACTAGCCGGTCTGGTGGCTGAGCGGGAGCATCCTTTGGCAATCATGAGACGCCACATTTTTATGTACTCGCCTCCCTCATGTTGCTCCCCACCCAGCCTTAGCGTAGCCCCCATGCTGCTCCCTCATGTTGCTCCCCCGGCCAGCCTCACAGGCAAGCCTGAGCACAGCACGTTAAATTACCCCTGTCTTCAAGCACCCAGTCTACTGTGTTTTTTCCTTCCTCAGCAGCAAATGCCAGGTATGCCGCTGGAGGAGGTGGTGGTGGTAGAGGTACACACCCCCGCAGTGCCACACACTTTCAATCCTGGCACCGTTGCGTTTACCTCAACTTTACAGTGACGGCACGACCTATGAATCTTACATTTGTCGTATCGCCCATCTGTTATGCGTTTATTTGCTAAGGTCCGCGCCGCCGCTGTTTTTGCCGGTCGAGGCGACATCCACCACCAGATGTTAAGGATTGCACCCCTATTGTTAATTGTTGATACTTGCTATCCAACTGAGGCGGGTGTCGTCCCACCCGGCGGGCGCCTGCTCTCCCTTATACTACCGTTTCTTGCTCGCATGATGTCGTTTTCCGCGGCGCCCGCCAGGTGCATTCTTGACCCGCTCTGTCCTGTTCCATTGCAAGAACGGCACGTGTGCTCACAGAAGGTCTGGCCAGTGCAAAAAAAGAGGACGACCCTGACTCCAGATCCGCCCTACTTTTTTTTCCAACTTACAATTGCGTCGGAAATCCACATGTAAGAGGCCGAACAAGTAGGGCGGAAATTTTTGCACCCAGCATAAAGTGGGGCGGAAGTCCACAGAAGGAGGGCGGAGACAGCAACAGAAAAGTAGGGCGGAAATTGGCATCAGCGGGGCTCGAAACGTAAGGCGGACATTCCAAGCCCTACTTACGAATTTCCCCAAAGTAGGGCGGATCCGGAGTCAGGGTGGCCAGTGCAAAAAAAGGGGGACGAGGACGAGGAAAGAGGAGGACCAGGAACAGAGCAAGTCCAGCACGCGTCACTGACGCTGCAGTCGCAGGACCAGGAGCAGGACCAGGAGCAGAGCACGCGTCACTGACGCTGCAGCCGCTGCGTCACTGACGCAGCAGTCCGGGACCAGGAACGGAGCAAGTCCAGAGCCCGCTCCTCGCACGCAGGCGCTCGGAGGTCCTCTCCTCTCTGCACGGGGAGCGCCCGCCGGAATTCGGGAGACGGGAGGGTCGATGGGCGTCGCTTGACCCAGACACGATCGCGTCGTACGACAAAAAATCATAATGGAAGGTGTCGGGGGAGTTTCTCGGCCCTTGGGAGTCGTCGGCGACGAGGTCGTTGCCGCGGGCGCGCAGGGAAAGCGCGTCCGCCTCGACGCGCCACCGAGGGTGATCTTGTCGCAAAGCTCCCTGACCAAGCCTGCGCAGTCCTCCGAATCCTGGTCATCCCCTCTACCTGTGTTATCGTCCTGCTGATCTCTCTTCAGCTTTTCGCCGTCTTTCTCCTTGCGGCGTTTCCTTTTCACATGCGCGCGCTGTTTTCCCCCCGCTATCGTTTTTTGAACGATCCTCCCCCCCTTTCCCATCCTGCCCCCAACAACGGTCCTATGAGTCGCCGGGCCTCGGGGCCGTCGCGAAGCGGCTCGGGAGGAAACCTGGCCCGGGGAAGCGGTGGGGACCCCGTGTCGAAAAAGTCAGGACGTCGCATGTCAGGGAACGGGGGGAGGGGCGATAAATGGGGGAGGGGGGAGACAAGGTGCAGGTCTCGGTCACAGGCCCCTTTTGGGGGGGGCGATAAATGGGGGAGTGGGGGGGGCGATAAATAAGGGAGGGGGGAGACAAGGTGCATGCGGGACGGGAAAATGACCACAGCCACTGCTTCTTGTTTGCGCCGCCTTCCAGCCGGCCGAAGAAGAAGCAGTGGTTGTGGTCATTTCCCTGGCGGCAACAAAAGAAGAGCAGTGGCCGTGGTCGTTTTCACGCCCCGCAGTGCAGGTCTCGGTCCCGAAAGGCCCCCTTTGGCCCGACAGGGGTCCTCCAGGGGCCCGAGGAGGCCCCGCTGCTGCAGCCTTCGCTGCTACCCCCATGTGTCGGTGCACGGAGGCCCTCCTCTCGCTGCGAGGAACGCCCGCCGGAGTTCTGGAGATGGGATGGTTGTTGGGCGTCGCGTAATGGGGGGGAGAAGATCGAGGTGCAAGGTCGAGGTCGGCTCGGGGACGGTACCTGCCCTGATACTCTTCGTGCTTGCTGGGTACTCTTCTGCATCCTGGGAGGATGCCCTCGAGTACTCTTCGACGCGGCCTGTGGAGGGTCCCATATTCTTGATCGGGCGTCGCGTAATGTTGGGTGCTCTCGTGAATCCTGGGGGAGGGTGCCCTCGGGTGCTTTTCGATTCGGCCGGCGGAGAGTCCCATGCTCTTGATTGGGCGTCGCGTGATGGGGGGGGGCGATAAATGGGGGGCAGCGAGGGCTGCAGGAAAGGAGCCTTTCAGGGCCGGGCCCAAAAGAGGGCCTTAGGGGTCCGAAAGGAGCACCTCCCGCCCCACTGTATCGCACCCTCCCATTAAGTGTTGCTAAAGGTTGGGTCGGATCTTATGGCCCTGCCACTGATCCTGGACCTGGAGCGGCCGAAAGGATCATGACCTGATGGCTCGGCCGGTGAAAATGGCCTTGTGGGGGGACTGACATGGTGAGAACTGCAGATTTCCCCCCAACAGTGCTTGCACTGACAGATTCGAAGGAACTGGCCCCGAGATCCCTTTGCAACAAGCTTGCGACGTCGCGCACAATCGCGTCCGGAGCCCCGGACCCCATCGCTCTGCGCAAGTTTTCGAGCCAGATCGATCTGTGAGGGTCCCGGGGCCCGAAATGGCGCGAAGACGCCCGTGGTGAGGAGACCATTGCGTCGCCAGGATCTCTGGGGAGCCCGTCTGTGGCCCGGGCGGCCCCGGTCCCCGTTCCCCGTCCGTCGCCGGCCATTTTGTTCCCGATGGCAGGCCCGTCTGCGGCCCCAGCGGCCGCCTTCCCGCCCCCGGGGCCTCCTCCTCCTCCTCCTCCTCCTCCTCCTCCTCGTCCTCCTCGTCCTCCTCCTCCTCCTCCTCCTCCTCCTCCTCCTCCTCCTCACTCTCCTCCCTCCTCCTCCTCCTCCTCCTCCTCCTCGTCCTCCTCCTCCTCCTCCTCCTCCTCCTCCTCCTCCTTATCCTTCTTTCCTCCTCCTCCCGGCCACGAGGGCGAGGCGGCTGCACTGCACTGCGGTGCAGAGCGCCGCGTGGCGTTGCCTTGCTGTGCACCGCATGGAGCTGCTGCGCAGTGCTCCGCAGTGCTCTGCGCTGGTTTGCCTGCTTCTGCATGGCACCGCGCGGACTGCGCCACCGAGAGCGCACCACACGGATGGCACCACCTGAATTGCCCCGCGCAGGCTGCGGGAAGCCACTGCTTGGGGTCCACGCTGGCTGACACTGTAGAATGGGAGCTGGGTGCGACATGAGACTCAACCGAGTAGCGTCCCCAAAACACCATGTGTCTGATAAGGCGGAGTTTCCGTATATTGTTCACGTCGCTAGAGCGAGCGCGCGACGTTGAACACCATTCGTTCTCGTGATGCGCGTGTTGGATCATTGGAAAATTGGGATACTGAATAGCGAGGAATTTTCAGACGGTAGCGAGAAATTGCCACCAGTTTGCACTCCATCCGCGTAGCTATCAAAGAGTTCAAGTTTCAGGGGCCAAGGATGCGATCCCCCAAAGAACGTCTGCACTCCAGGCTGCCTGCCAGAAGCAGTCGGCTCCTGCTGCTGGGAATCTCCTTCGCCGGCTCGGTCCCCGAGTGTCCCTGGCTCTGGTGCTGCCTTCCGTTGCCGCCAACTCTCGGCCACGCGCAGAGGGGGGTAGGGGGAGGGGGGAAGGCTTCTTGGAAGCACCCCTGCTTCTTAGAAGGCGCGGGCCTTCTTTGTAGATGTAAGGCCGGCGCCTTCTAAGAAGCAGCCTCCTTCTAAGAAGCCCCCCCCCCTCCCCCTGCCCCCCTGTGCGCGCCGCCAAAACTCTCGGTCCCCGGCCCAGTCCCCGACTCTCCCGGGCCCGGGTGCTCCCTCCCGTTGCCACCGATCTCTTTCGCCGGCTGTGCCGGCCGACCCGCCCTGCCAGGTGCCCCTGTCCGCTGCCACTGCCGACTCTCCTTGCCCGCCCCGTCCTCGGGTGCGTCCCCGTTGCTTCCCGCCCGGCGCCGCGTTCCGCTGCCGCCCGTTCTCTCCCGAGCGGCCCCCGCACGGCTCCAGCTCGGGGCCTCCGAAAGCTGCAGCAGATGAAGAATGGAGGATGCTGCTGGAGGACGAGGAGGAAGAGGAGGAGGAGGAGGAGAAGAGGAGAAGAGGAGGAGGAGAAGAGGAGGAGGAGGAGGAGAGGGGGAGGCGTAGGAGGCGAGGGAGAGGAGGAGGAGGAGGAGGAGGAGGAGGAGGAAAAGGCAGGGAAGAGGAGGAGAGGAGGAGGAGCAGGAGGGGGAGGAGGAAGAGGAGGAGGAGAGGGATGATGTGTCGTACAGCTTCTCTGGGATGGCTTTGCCTTTGCGTCCTGGCGCCTTGGGCGGCCGCGCTGCAAACCGTTGACGACAAGCCGATAGGCCATTCACATTCAAGAGTTGGTTCCCGAAGAAGCCATTTGCACTCAGATGGTGGTGCCCGAAGAAATCAGCACAAGGAGGGGGCCGTTGCGGAGAAGCCAGCCGAGAAGCCCTTCACATTCAAGTGGTGGTACCCCAAGAAATACTTCCCGACCGTGTTTGTTGCCATTTGTAGCCGTCGTTCTGCGCAGTCACGGAGGGCTCTCTTGCGGGATATGTGGGCCCACGCGGATTTCGGCCTGGGCAAGTTTTCAACCAGATTCGCATTGTGCAGCGCTGATGATAATTTGACACGCGCGTTGGACGAGGAGAACAATACTTTTGGAGATTTGGTTGTGTTGAATTGTCCAGAAGGCTACGGGAATGGCTTCCTCACCCAGAAGACATTGGCAATCATGCGCGAGTACCTCGATCATCATGCTGACAGGGATTTGTTCATGAAAGTCGACGACGACACATATGCTGCTTGGAGCCGTCTGTATCCATTGCTAGCAGACGCCTGGGCAAATTATTCGACCAGCCTCTATCCAGCTGCCTGCGGCAAGCCCAACCACCAAACCAGCTCAACATCGAAATATACGCAGCATGATTCTGCCAAGCTCTCCCGAAGAGGATCGGTGTAATCATGGCAGGCCCCAGGGCTCTTGGGCCGTCTTGGGCGCCTCGGTTCTACCGAGCTCTCTCAAAAGGTTCGGTTGAATCGTCCAGCGATAGTCTGGGAAGCATCGCTGCGATGCTGCAGCATGGTGCGGCCGTAACTCTTGTGGGCTTCTTGTAGGCTTCTGGCGGGCCTCTTGGAGGCCCTCTCAAGAGCCTCTTGGAGGCTTCCGGGGAGGGGTCTTGGGACAATCTCAGGAGCGAGAGCTCCAAGAAGCTCTTGCGACGAAGCCCAGGAGAACTGGCATGGAGCCGTCCAGGCTGGTGTCGGCGCCCTCTTGCTGTCTTCTGGGGGCGGTCTGGGATGGGGCCGTCTTTGGCGGTCCTCGGACCGCGTTGGGGCTCTCTTGGGGCCGTCTTGGAACTCTCTTGGAGCAATCTGGGACAACCATGCGACCCTCTGCAGCCTTCCCAGAACAATCTTACGCTAGACAGCTTGTGAAGCAAGGCGCATTGGAACACGTGTTTTGTTTATCCGTAATTAAGGGCTTCGCCCCCTGCCGCCGGCCCCCTCTCTATCGGAATGGGATATATCACAGTCGCGTCGGTGCGTCTCGGCGCTGCCTTGGCGCATCTGGGAACAGAGCCGTTGGCATGATCATAATGGTCTTCGGCCCATCCTGCCACCGTCTCTGGGTTGTGGGTCTGAGGCCTCTTGTATATGTGTTGGGATGTCGTGGGGAGCATCTCGGGGGCATCTTTGAGGCGGTTTCGGCGCCTCTTGGGGGCCTCTTGGGGCCTCGTGGGTTATCTTCTGTCCTCTTTGAAGCCTCTTTGGCGCAACTTGGGCGCCTCTTGGGGCCTCTGGGGCCTCCTTTGGGCTTCTCGGAGCGCATCTTGGGCCATCTTGGAGCCCTCTCGGGCCGCATTGGGACCCTCCTGGAGGCGTCTTGGGATGTCTTTGGGCGGTCTTGGGAGCTTCTTAAGCCATCTTGGAGCGTCGGAAAGCTGAAAATGCGAGAACCCAAAACTCCTTCAAACACCTTTTTGTAAACCCGACAGTGTTGGCCTCTTGGAGCTCTCTCGGAGGGCCTCTTGGAGCGCTCATGGGGCCTCTTGTGGCCCTCTTGGACCGTCTTGGAACCATCTTCGGGCGCCTTGGAGCACTCGTGGCCTCTGGAATACGAGCATAGCGTAATTTGCAAAGGTTTCTGGCCACGTGGACGCGAATATTGAATAATGTATGAGGGTTTGTTGCTTCGGGGACGCAAGAGATGGGCAGTTTGCGAGGGTGTGTGGCTTCGGGGACGCGACTATTGCATCACTTGCGAAGGACTCTGTCTTCGGGGACGCGACTACTTAGCAATTTGAAAAGGTATGTGGCCTCGGGGACGCGACGATTGCATAAGTTGTAATGGCTTCTGGCTTCGGGGACGCGAATAATTTGTAATTTGCGATGGTTTGTGGCCTCGGGGATTCAAGAATTATATGATTTGCAAAGGTTATTGGCCATGGGGAGGCGAATGTTATGCTATTTGCAGGGGGTCGGTCGTGGCCTCAGGGGCGCAACTGTGACGTAATTCGTGGGGGATCGTGGCCCCGGATGCGCGAACGTAGTGTAATCAACGGGAGATCGTAGCCTCGGGGGCGCGAATACGGTATATTGTACGAGGGATCGTGGCTTCGGGGACGCGAATCTGGTGTAATCTACGCAGGATCGTGGCCTCGGGGGCGCGAATAGAGCGTAATTTGCGATTGATTATTGCGCCGGGAGCGCGAATCTCATATTTTTTTGCGCGTCCCACGGCCCCGCAGGTGTTCAGACAACGTGATTCGGGGACGGTAACCGAGTCCTTTTCGGCCCCCCCCCGCTCGCGCGGATTTTGATAATTCACAATAGGAAGCAGAAAACAAGACTGTAACATTGGAAACTGGAAACTGGAAACTGGAATTGGCGCAGGGAGCAGCAAACCTAACCCTCGCAGCCTGATGGCCCGACAAGGGGGCTGGCGGATTTAGTGTTCGCCCTCTTCTTCGTATTCGAATGTGTGTTGGGCCTAGAATGGCATTGCTCGATGTCTCCTTGGGGACGCACTTGGGTCTTGTTGTTGGCGCTCAAGGCTTCTTGAAAATTTGTGGGCGCCTGCTGGGGGCGATAGACCGTTTGGGGCATGTTACAATCGTTCGTCTTGGAGTGGTCTTTGACCTTCCTGGGGATTACAAAAGTCCCACCTGCCAGACAGCCATCCTGCATTCTATCAAGCCGCAACGTGCGAGGGCGCGGTGGTGGATATGGGTTCGATGACAAGCAACACTTCAACCAATGGAGTAGATAGAGATCCTTCCAGCCAGTGGTATGAACCACTCGAGAATTGGCCTAACTGCTCATACCCACGGTTCGCAGCTGGCCTTGGCTACATCATCGGCGGCACTTTGGTGCGTCGGATTATCAACGAAGGTATACCAGAAAGGTACATGCTCTGGAACGAGGATGCGGCCATGGGCGTGTGGATCGACGTTGCAAGGCAGCGCGGCGCAAACGTGAGTTATTTTAAGCTCAAGGCCGTTGGCAATTCTTACCCTACGCTCGAGGGTTGGCAGAAGGAGTTGAAGTGGTTCTATCAGGGACCTTTGAAAAAATACATGGGGGTCATGCTGCATCACCACCTGAGTGCCGAGGCAATTTCTTGCCTCAGAGGAGTTGAGCAGAGAGCGCAGAAGCTGTTTGGCAACTACTCCGAGCCAATCGACGCGTGCTTCACCGACGAAGACACGGAGTTCAGGCCAATCATCTGGGACAAGTCGGCAACACGTTGGGCCCAACCTGGCTGCGAGGGCCCCGCAGGCCAGGGGAACGGGGAAAGGCGCGACCACTCGAGCGGTCGCATGCGTTCTTCGTTCAGGCTTTGTTATGGGAGGGGGTTGGCGGTGGGGTCAAAAGCACACATGTCGAGAGGCCCCACAGTCAACGCGCCTAGTAAGGACGCGCGCCTTCCTCTAGGGTACCCTTGAGTCCTTGCCTCTGCGGCCCGTCCTTCGCCGCCCTCACTGGCCGCCCCCCGCCTCAAAAATCCAACTTCGGCCTCCAAGGGTCTTGCGCCCTTACCTCGCGCCCTTACTATACGTGTTGACTGTTAGGGACGGCATCATGCTACAGTGTGTCCGGGCCGGCGGCGTACGAAAGCATGTGGCCGTGCAGTGTTCTTCGGGTGTTGCTAGAAGTACCCCTGGCCCAAGGTGCCCCCAGGATTCTCGGGGTGGCCCAGGCGGCCTCCAGGGCACCCCTCACGAGTCCCACGGGACCGCAGGGGCTCCAAAATGGAGCGAAAAGCTCGGGGCACCTAGGACCAGGGGCACTTCTAGCAACACCCGAGTTCTGGTGGTGTCCTTCCGCCTTCTCCTCCAAGGGGTGGCCGGCATGCCAGACCTCGTCCAGTTCCACCGTGCCCGCCGCGGGGGCCGCCTGTGACCCTGAGCGTCGCAATGTCTGCCTCCTCATTCGGCTCGGCATCGCTCGGGCGTGTGCAGTTTTCCTTCGGCGAGGACCATCGAGGAACATCCCTGATCACTTGGCGAAAAATCCACGCACGAAACCGAAAAAATACAGGGAATGGACGTCCGAGCGATGGCCAGTCGGAGCTCGCTAGGAATCCCAGAAGGCTTCGGGAGCCGGTCAAGTGCGTTCATCCAAAAAAGGCCAGGCTACAGTTTCGCTATATCTTAGAGTCCCAGCCCCATGATCTGAGTTATCTGCAGTTCTGTACAGTTCTCATCTAAGTCGTCTGCAGTCACAATCTCCCTGCCTATATATTATATACGCGGTCACTCGGCCAAGACTCCGCCCTTGTTCTTGCCCGCGCGACATTGGCGACGCTCATGGTTTCCAATGGCAACGTCCCTGGTTCCATATGGCTACGCGTATGGCTACGCATATGGCGTCCTATGGCTAAGGTTGTGAATGCAGGTAGTGTCGGATAGAGCAGGGCCGAGGAGTAGAGTATGATCATGAGTACGAGCACGCGTGGAGTAGAGTAGCGTCGGGCCGAGAAGAGTATCGTCTAGCTTCTACAGCCGAGATGCCGCGTCAAACTCGCCCACATTACCATGAAGCTTTACGCCTTCTGCCGTCGGAGCCATCATTATAGCAAAGCTTCTGCATACCACCGGCTGGAAAGAAGTGCGCAGCGGGAACTTGTCGAGGATCACAACTTATTCCCCAGCTCATCCATGGCTGTGCAAATTGATGAACTCATGTGCGCATCTTGTTATTGCCGTTGACTTGGATTGGCGCGTGCGCGGCCCACGCGGTACCCTGTGTGAGCTCCCGTCGCGCGCGCTGATTGCAACGTGCAAGGCGAGCGCGAGTGCCTCGCGGCAAGCTCTCATGACATCGGCCACGCCTTTTGAAATTACAAGAACATTTGACATCGAAGACGCCTACGGCGAATCATCGCCGCCCCCTGCCTTTTGGAATCACCCACGTGGCCGAACGTTGTGGCCAGAGCTCTGCCAAGCTATCGGACCATGTGTTCCCCCAGCCGCTGTGGAAACCCTTCGGAGAAGACGTGGGGAAGAAAGAAGACGCGGAGGAGAGGGAGGAACATTTGAGAGGAGGAGCAGGTGGAGGAGGTCAGGATGATGAGGAGGAAGAGGGGGCGAAGGAGGCTGAGGAGGAGGAGGGCACGAGGAGGAGGAGGATGAGGACACTTGGGGCCTCCTGGGAGCTTCCTGCGGCCTTGTGGGGGCCTGTTGGAAGCATTGGCCTCTTCGGCCGTGTTAGGGCGTTCCTGGCCCGTCAGACGCTGTCGTCGGAAGCCGTCTTGGATGCCTCTCTGAACCGACTTGGGGCCCTCTTGGGCCGTCTTCAGGCCCTCTTTGGGCCTTCTTGGGGGCCTATGGGGCCGTCCTGAGGTCATAGTAGAGGCCTTTGGGGCGATATTGGAGGCCTCTTGGGCCGTCTTGGGCAATCGAGTGGCCGAAAAGAAGCAAATGGCAAAATCCTTTAGAACCACACGGAAAATCGGCTTCTTCGGGCCCTCCTGGAGGACCTCTTGGAGGCCTCTTGGGCCGTCTTGAAGGCCTGGGGCCGTCTTGGGCAGTCATGGAGGCTTCTTGGGCGGACTTGGACGCATCCTGGGCCCTCTTGGGCCCTCTAGGAGGCCATCTTGGACTATTTCGGGCCGCCTCGGAGGCCATTTTGGGCGTCTTGGAGGCCCCTCGGGCCCTCTTGGGGCCGTCTTGGAGGCTTCTTGGGGCGTCACGGGGTCGTATTGGAGGCCTTTGGGGCCATCTTGGTTTGATCCGTCTTGGGCCGTTCTGGAGGCTTGTTTGGCGAACTTGGAGGCATCTTGGACCCGCTTGGGCCGTCTTGAAGGCCATCTTGGACCATTTTGGGCGAACTTCAGAGCCATCCTGGCCGTCTTGGAGACCGTCTTGGAGCCATCTTGAGAAGCAAAAGCCTTTGCGACCACCTCGCCCGGAGCTTTTCGGGTGACCGGCGCGCTGGGCCGAATCCCCAGGGTGAATTCTTTGGTGGAGGAATTAAAACCAAGCCGAATAGGATTTAGCACGCCAGGCACCCCTGTGACAAGCCAACAGGGGGCGGCGGATCTAGTGGCATTCGGCCCATCACTGTGCGTAGATTTGTAGTCAGTTGCCTTTTGGATGCCCGTGGGGATCTCTTGGGATGCCTGTCGGAAGCCTCGTTGAGGCGATTTTGGGGGTGCCTTGGGGTCGCTCGGGGGCCGCTTGGACGCGTTCTGGGGTCAGACTTCGGTCTTTTTGGGGGGCCTCCTGGTGCTTTGGGGGCCCCTCGGGGGCCTGATGGCGGCCTCGAGGGTCCTCTTGGGGCGGAGGGCTCGACGTGTCGGTCTGGGCTCCTCCTCTTGGAGCTCTCTTGGGACCCTCTTGGGCTCCCGGGGCCGTCTTGGGGGGACTCCTGGGCCGCATGGGGGCGGGCAGAATCAGGCGATCGCAAACATGGATCAAGGGGGCATGGTTTAGCGACGGGTCCCGTTTCCATGGGAAATCGCGGATTTCCGCCGCCGAGCGAGGCGGTACCAGCCGCATTTTGGGGAGGGCACCTCCCCCGATCCATGGATTTGGCGACCGCGTGCCAAATCCATGGATCGCTAATCCATGTTTGCGTGCCCCCGACAGAAGCCCGAAAGGACGAGAACACCCAACTCCTTCAAAAACTTATGGGAACTCCATGGTTTTGGCCTTTAGGGGCCTTCTAGGGGGGCCTTCTGCAGTTCTCTCGGGGCGTCTCTGGGGGCTCCGTGGGGAGCCCTCGTGGCCCGTCGCGGGGCACTCCTGGCTCCGAAACAGAACCATGCGGCAAGGCCCAGAAACGCACGAGAGCGCCCAGGAGCGCGCAGAATCAAGGGAGGAACAACCACCCCGACCCCGATGACCTGTTCGATTCTTTTTTCTGGGCGCGTTTATTGAGCGGCTTCGCTTGTCGGGGTGCTTACAGTCGGGGCGCTGACGCCGGCCTCATTTTCGGGCCCAGCTCGTTCCGAATCGTGCTCCCGCTGCAGCGCTGGCCTCATTTCCGCGCTTCCGCTCGTTCCGACTCGTGCTCCCGCTGCAGCGCTGGCGTCATTTCCCGTGCCATGCCACGGCATGCAATGCAATGCTAGGTTGATATTACGCTTTGCGGTGCTCTTCTACGCCATGCCATGCCGTGCTCTACAATGCATCGCGTACCCTTTCGGGATCATTGCCCTGCTCGACATCCGACTGTGCGAGTAGAGAGGGGATCTACGCCATGGTAAGGGATGGGAGGGAGGGGTAGGATGTCAGATATGACGCGAGCGCACCTAGCTTGCCTCCTCCTCCTCCTCCTCCTCCTCCTCCTCCTCCTCCTCTCCTCCTCCTCCTCCTCCTCCTCCTCCTCCTCCTCCTCCTCCTCCTCCTCCTCCTCCTCCTCCTCCTCCTCCTCCTCCTCCTCCCCCTCCTCGCCCTCCCCTCCTCGGGTCGCTTACGGCCCCGGGGAAAACCGTCCAGCCTGAGGACACTCCAACTCGTGCCTCAGGGCATGGTGGTGGATACGTTGACCGATATGGTTAGGCAGCCGACCGTCTTGCGCATGCGCTCGCAGAACATTGAGCATGTTCTCTTGACGGGCCAGCGCCCTCGCATGTGCAAGCTCACGCGAGACGCTTCGATGCTCCCATGGGTTTGGGACGATTGCGCGCGCATGGGCGACTTGTTTTGGCATGTGCGACTTGTGCGCGCGCAGCCTGCACGGCATTATTCGTAAACGCCGGGCCGGGGCCAGGCAGGACGCCGAATGGGACCTACAGCCGGCCCGGATTAGTAGGTCGACCTCGCCACAAGTCAAGGGCACCCTCGTGTCCCGTGCCTCGCGGCCCGTGCCTCCTGCACTCCTACGGCAAGGCGGCCCTCGGAAGGGTCCTGTGTCTTCTCGCGCGTCCTGTCCTCAGTTGCCTCGATACGCGCGTTTGGAAGCGCGGCACGTCCCGTGTTCGAGACGTCCGTGTCAATACGTTGCGTGCTGGCTCCACGTACTGGACAACGTTTTGGCGAATGTATCGCGTCGGAGCTGCGTTTTCAGCCTACGCGTTGGGTTCCGTATCAATGCGGTACGTGTTGCGTGTTGCGTATCTCGGGCCGGACGAAAGGGGGGGATTGGGAAAGGGGGGGTTACGAAATCTGCTGTATGCAGCTGGTTTCGGCCCCGCCGCCGGGCCCATTCCTCGATACATGGGCGCCTCCCGGCGCCGGGAGGCGCCAGGAAAATCAGTTACTCGAGCTGATTCCCAAACCCCCCCTTTGCTATCCCCCCCTTTCGCCCGACCCGAACAATCAGAAACGAGCACGATTAGGGATGAACGAGGTGTGTGTCTGTGCAGCTGTGCCTTCCTCTATCCTCGGGCGGGCCCCCAGCTCGAAGGATTGCAAACAAAAAAAACGAAGGATTGCAACAAAAAAACGAAGGATTGCAAACAAACCCTGGGTTGCAAAAAAAAACCCTGTTTTTTTTGCAATCCTTCGTTTTTTTGCAGCCTACGTGTTGAGTTCCGTATCAATGCGGTACGTGCTGCGCGTTGCGCGTCGGGGCAGCGGAGGTCCTGCCCAAGGGAAGTCCGACGGGAGGCCGGGGCCGGGGCAGGCGCCAGACGGACGGAGGGCCCCCCGCGGCCCCCTCCCCGCCTCCCGCGGCCTGCAGACCCCCTCGCGCAATGAAAAAATCACGACGGGAGGTTTTTCGTGATTTTCGGCCTCCAGCGGCCCTCGCCGGGCCTCGGGACCGTCAGAAAACGACTCAGAATGAAAAACCGGTCCCGGGGAAGGGGTCCAGACCTCCGGGGGTCGAAGTCGTGAAAAAATCACGACGTCGGGGGTCTGGGGCGGAGGCGCCCCGGCCGCGCCCCGAGGCGCAGGAGGCTCCCGGCCTGCTCCCCTTATGTCGGGGGCGGAAAAGAGGGGGGTGATGACTAGGTGGGGGTGGATCTATCATGGCGGGGGCCATGATATTCCCCCAGATGTTATGGCGCCTCTTCTTATTTTGTGACGTCCCTGGCCCCCCCGCTTGGCCTCGCACGTGCCGCCGGTCGTGATTCGCACCCCCCCCTCTTGGACACCCCCCTCTTGGCCGCTCCCGACTATGCCGAGTCGGAGCCGCCCCGGCCCCGCCCGAAACAGGAGGTGCCCCCCCGCCCACCCCCCGCCCCCCCGTGGAGGGGAAACGAGGGACAATTTGGGAGGTTTCTCTCTCTCTCTCTCTCTTGTTTTTTTTCCCCCCCTTCTCTCTCTCTCTCTCTCCCTCTTTGCTTATGTATTTATCTCTCGTCCCCTCTCTCTTTTTCTCTTTCTCTTCAGGAGTCCTAGTAGGGATGGGGCCACGCCTAATTGAGTCCTATCAGGGACTGACCCATCTCAATCGCCTTATTTTGAATTTGGGTTCGATGCACCTCTAATGCAATCCTGTTAGAGATGGAGCGACCTCTAACATAATCCTATCAAGGGTGAGGCCACCTGAAAGATGGATCCACCTGTGATTGAATCCTGCAGGGGATGGGGCAACCTCTAGCATCCGATCAGGAGCCACCTCAACTAGAATCCCATCAATACAATATACGTGATGTTGCACCTTCTAATACAATCCTTCTAAGGATTGCGCAACCTCTGAGAGCGTCCCACTAGAGATGGACCACTATTAGAAGAGTCGGATTTGTTATGAGGCACTTCGAATGAAGTCCCATCAGGGATAGAGCCAATTGTAATATAGTCATATCAGGAACGGCCTCACCTCTAACAGCATCTTATCAGGGTTGGAGGCATCTTGTTGGAGCCACCTGCGATATAACCAGAGCAAGGACGGATACACCCCGAATGTAATCCGATTAAGGACGGCCCATCTTTAATATACTCCTATGAAAGGTGGGCCCACCTCTTTACATAATCTTATTAATGATGAGACAATCCTTAAATACAATACGAGCAATGAAGGATTCACATTTGCGAGAACCGCATTAGCGGTGGGTCCACCTCCAAAGGAATCCTGTTGAAAAAGGGGGGGGCGCGTGTACAAACAAACATCCTTTGAAGGTGGTTCCGCCTCTACTATATTCCCTGTAGAAGTCGGCCCACCTCCAATGGAAACCGATCAAGGATGAAATCAAGTGGAATATAGTAAGAGGAGGATCCCCTTCTATTTGAACCCTATTGGACATGCAATCACCTCTACTAGAACCCCGGATCCCTGGGGCCACTTGTGACTACTCATGCATGCATTTATGCATACATACATACATAATACACACATACACACGTACATACGTACACACGTACGTACATACATACATACGTACATACGTGCATACATACATACACACGTACATACGTACATACAGACATGCATACATACATACACCTACATACACACATACATACATACACACATACACATACATGCATGCATGCATACATATATACAACCACCCATACATACATACACGCATGTATACGTACATACGTACGTAAATACATACATCCATACGTGCATACATTCATGCACACGTACGTACAAACATACATCCATGCACACATGCATACACATTCATATATATACACCTACATACATACATGCATGCATGCATACATGCATGCATATATACATACGTACATACATACATACATACATACATACATACATACATACATATATACACACATACATACATACATGCATGCATGCATGCATACATACATACACACATACATACCTACCTACCTACCTACCTACCTACCTACCTACCTACCTACCTACATACAAACATGCATGCATACATACATACATGCATATATGCATACATACATACATACATGCATGCATGCATGCATGCATGCATGCATACATACATACATACATACATAGGTGCATACATACATACATACATACATACATACATACATACATACATACATACATACATACATACATACATACATACAAACGTACATACATATTCACATACATACATACATTCATACATACATACATGCATGCATGTATGCATACATACATACATACATACATACATACATACAAACAAACATACAAACATACATACATACATACATATCCTCACTCTGGGGACCCTCGTTGGGCCCCTGGACCGTTGAGCCATTGATCCGGAGGGAAGACCGGTGCCGGGGATTGGGTCGTGACCTCGGGGGGTCGACGGAAGGAAATAATCATGGCGTCGGGAATTTGGGAAGTAGGGGTACAGAGGGGGCGCGCATCAAGAAGCCATGTGCTTTTTGTCAGGGTGTCCTAGGTTTCTCCGCTCCTCGCGCCGTGCGGTGACTTCCCGCAGCCGTTGAAGGAGCTGCTGCGTTCAGGGTGCTCCGGGTTTCCCCCCAGGTGCTCCTCGCGCACGGGCTCTCAGGGTTGGGTTTCCTGCCAGGGTTTCTTGCGGCCGCGCCCGCACTGTAGGAGGGCCTGGGGGGAGATGTGAGGGCCCCCCCCCGAGTCAGGAGGGAGACGAGCGAGGCGGAGGGCGGGCGGAGAGGAGCCAACCTCTGAGCACAGAGAGGAGGGGGGGGGGGGGAGACGGGGGAGCACGCAGGCCTCCGACGTCGTGGCTTTGTCGAGACGGGGCCCCCCGGAGCTCTGGACCACTTCCCGGGGACGGGCTCCGTTTCGCGACGGTCCCGGGGCCCCGCGAGGGCCCCCGAGGCCGAAGCCGACGAGAAACGTCGACGGGATGGAGGGAGAGCCACGGGAGGGCGCCCCCCCTCCTTCGGCCCCCCACTCCGCCCGCCAGGGCGCCGCGGCCCCGACGGCCCGCTCCTGCCGCTGACGCGGGCGGCCGACCCGCCACCAGACTCTGCCCGCTGCCACTTGCCTTGCCGCTCCGGTCAACCTGCACCTCCCGCACCTTCCGCGCGGCAGGCGCCGTGCTGCCGCGGCCGCCGCCGCGGCGGCAGCGGCGGCCGCCGTCGAGGCCGCAGCGGCGGACGTTTCGGCCACGTCGCGGCGGCACCTTCCGCGCGGAAGGTGCGGCCATAACTCCAGGGGGAGGGGGTAGGGGGAGGGGTAAACCCTCCAAGAAGGGCACAAACAGGGGGACCAGTCACGCCAAACATGTGTGGTAGGACCCGAAATTATGTCAGCACGATGCGTACATCACAACATTTTATAAGCTGTAGCATCTAATGCTGGCAACCGCGCGCACTATAACATAGGTGTTTTAAACGACGCTAGCGTAGTTCAACATGGGTTAATGCATGCCAGAGTATGTTTGGTGTAGGGTACAGTATGTTAAGCATGTTGAAATTGTGGGTCGCGTTTAGGACGGACTGGTTAAACCATCGTGCAATGGCGTGCACCGCTATGTTGCGTTAGCTAATACGCCGAACATTCGTAATTGTTGTTGCTTTCTGGTTTGTAGCATGGGTTGGGCTGCAGTCGCTAGATCACCCTACCCTGATGCACATAGCTCGACAGCACCTTAACGTTCTCAATCCTTCTAACGTTGTACAACCTCGTTTGGATACATTAGATAGCATTCTGCATGAGTTATACGTAACTCGTATAGGGCGGCTTGCAACTAATTAGCTAACTCGCGGAATCAGTTAAAGGGCTTATTCAAGTAAGGAGGCCTCCAGGGGCCCCCGCTGCGAGCAAATTACGACGTCGGAGTTCTGGGGCCCCGCTACGGGTGCCTGTTCCCCCCACACTCTCCCCTCCTTGCCTCCCCTCCTTCGTCTCGCTCCACGCCATGCTTGCCATCCCCTTCCTTCCCCTCTCCTCTCCCGTCCTCGCCTTCTCCTGCCCTGTCCGCTGCCTCCCTCCCCGACCGCCCCCCCCCCCCCCCCCCCGCGGTGTCCGCGCACTCGCCGCCCTCCCCCCCTCGCTTGCCACGTGCCCCCCCTCGTGATTTCTGCCTGCGGGGAGGCAGGCGCAGAGGCACAGGGGGCGGTGGAGTTGGGGGCGGGTCCAGGGTTTCCTCCTCGCTCCTCCTCCTCCTCC
>CAUYUJ010015110.1:76060-92289 GCA_963575745.1 Prorocentrum cordatum | reverse complement strand
CAGCAGCCCGAGACCCGACCCCAGGCCCGCCTACCAAGACGAAGGCCTTACGAATCCCACGCCGTCAGATCACCCCCTGTTCTTCTCCAACATTACTCAGTGGGGGCCGCAGTCGGAGAAATGGCTGGCAGGGCCAGGCAAACAATATCAGATGGTGGCTTTGGTTGAAACACACATCTCGCATGGTAAAGCCCCTTTCATCTACGACAAGCTAGCAGCGGATGGTTGGAGGACATCATCGACTACAGACTACAGCCACGCCGACCAGCAGATCCGACGGAGGCAACACGGGTGGCGAGATGATCCTATCCAGGTACCACGTCCAGGCCACAACCTTCAACCACCTCCGCGACCTGGCCATCTCCCAGCGCAGGCCCGACCCGTTCCGCGGCTTCACGCCCATGGTATGGCACAGACGCTCTGGCAACCTGGTTGTTATTGCAGCGCATCTGGAACCCCACAGGCAGATCGAGGGTGCAGTGCACGATAAGTTACTCTCGCTGGGTGCCTTCGTTACTATGCTCACTGACCCGTGGATCATCCTGGCCGATTGGAATATGACACCTGAGCAGCTCGCAGCAACAGAGTGGCCCGCCAAATGGAATGCTACCATCGTGCGAGCGCCTGGATCCGCCACGTGCGACAAGGGCCAGGGACTCACGCTCGACTTCGCATTGGTCAAGACTGGCATCGAGCACACGTTCTCCATTCGCCAATGCCCCACCGTCCCCTGGGCCACCCACGTGGGCCTTGAAGTTCGAGCAGGCAGCGCAGACCCCTTGTGGTATCAGTCGATCCATACCCCTAGGGCATTCCCCATAGTGGACAGACCCAGGATCCCACCACACCCCAACAGCAAGACCGCCATCAAGAAGCGTAAAACAGCAGAAGCTCGAGCAGCACGCCTACGCGATCTACCTCCTGAACTCCAACAAGCAGCACAACTCCAGCCACAAGACGAGCCAGCAGCACAGGAGCCTATCCCGTATGCTATCCCGAGCGACCTCTGGGAGGAACAATGGCAGCAAGCTGTACCCACACGTTGTAAGCAGCCTCACGCGCACTTCGTGTACACCCACTGGGTGCAAGACGCCGACGACCTCAACCTCAAGTACGCCAAATGGGTCACGGCGCTCGAGAACACCATGATCAGCCACCACCAGATCGACCCCAAGGAAGCCGCAACATTCACAGGCCGAGCCCAAGGCTACCAATTGTCTTGGAAGAAGACGACCGCCGCCCCAGGCCGCGTACACGTACATGACCCCCAGTCGGAATGGTGGGCAATCACGCTCACCCTCATCAAGCGCTACGCTGCGCTTCACGACAAGCCCAAGCACGCAGCGCTCATGCAGCAGCAGGCCTCCATCATCCAGCAGCGCGCGGACCACTTCAACACTCACTTCCACGACCTCCAGTTCGACAAGGACGAGGACACCATTTTCCGCTGGTTTGCACTCGTCTGGGCCCCGCACTTGGACAATGAGGACACCGACGACTTGGTCACTATTACCGCTACTTGGGCCTCCAGAGCGCTCTCCGCAGCCCTCGCTAAGTCCAAGAGGGCTTACGGTGCTTGGCTCGCCAAGCAATGGAAACACCGCCCTGGAGTACTACACGCCCATGTCAAGCCTGCGCCCGTACGTCACATCGAGGCCTACACGACCAACCAGACCATTGCCGACCCCACCGTTATCATGGACAGCAAGAAGCAACAATGGCAACAAGTATGGCAGGCCACCGAGACCCCCGATGACATCCTACAGGCGCTGTCAAAGGCCAAGGCAGCAGCCGCTCGCCAACCACTCGAGCCCATCACAGCCAAAATCGTACACCGCTTTCACGGCCGCATGCCACCCAGTAAAGCACATGGAGTTGACGCCCTTGGACCTCGCGACCTCCATCGACTACCAGAACCAGCAGTCGAAGCCTATGCGGATATCCTCAACGCAGTAGAGCATGCAGGCATCTGGCCACTACAAATCCCAGGCACTATTGCAGCCCTCGCAGCCAAGAAGTCTGGAGGCGACAGGGTCCTCGGCATGCTACCTCACATGGCCAGACTCTGGTCTCGCATCAGATCGACTGCATCTACATCCTGGACCCAAGGCCTGGACGACTTCTGGACTACAGCCATCAAAGGCTCCTCAGCTCTCCAGGCCGCCCTACACAGGGCCTTGTTAGACGAGACAGCCTCAGCACTTGGCATACAGTCAGCCACATTGCTATTAGACATCCAGAAGTTCTACGACAATATCAAGCTCGCCAACCTCATTATGGTCGGCCTCAACTGCGGCTTTCCCCCATCATTCTACTACTGGAAGTACAGCTATACCTGGCGCCCAGATTCTTGCGCAGTCGACAATGGGTGAGTATGCCGATCTTCGCCTCCAAAGGCATAATCGCAGGCTCCCCGCACGGCACGACCTTGGCACGACTCATATTACTTCCTAGTCTACGGCAAGCCCAAGCTCAGGCAGAGCTTGCCCAGATGTGGACCTTCGTAGACGACGCTGTCCTTCGAGTCGAAGGAGTCCTACGCACACTGCAGAAGCACCTCCCCCGTGCCGCCAAGACGCTCTGCGATGGTCTGAAGGAGTTCGAGCTGCCTATCTCTGACAAGACGGCCCCCATCGGCTCCACCCCCAAGGTCCGCAAGTCGCTAGCCAAGAAGTTGCGGCAGTACGACATCCCAGTCACTGCGACCGCCACGGCCGTCGACCTCGGAGTTGACGCGGCTGCGGCTACTCGACGGGTACAAGCCAAAGCCAGGAAGCGACAGAGCCCAGCCGCAGCCAGGTTTCGCAAGATACACCGACTACGGAGCACTGCTCAGCAGGCTCGAATATCAGCAGGACTGTGGCGTACTGGCGCTCTCCCCGAAGGAGTTTTCGGTCATCAGGTGCACGGCCTCGCTCGGCACGCTCTACTACGATGGCGGCGTCAGGCCGCTATTGCGGCCACGGGAGCAGCAGCGGGCCGATGCCTCACCTCCCTCCTCGGCGCCACCTTCGACGGCATGGACCCATGAGTTTCCCTAAGGGCCGAATTCATCGAGGCTTGGCTGCAGCACTGGATACGCCACCCGAGCACGCACGCCAGGATCATCAGAGCATGGCCAAGGATCAAGACCACCTTGCTCGCCGCAGGCCCCAAGCTGTGGCGCAGGGTCAAGGGGCCCACTGGCGCGGCCATCGCGACCCTGCTGGAGGCCAGCTGGGACCCGACCTCAGCTACCACGTGGAGACGCACGAAGGACGGCTACATCGAGGAGTGGAACCTCCCCCCTGCCGACGACCCTGACCTCCTCGACGCCGACATCCACACAGTATTGCAGGACCTCAGCGAGGATTTGCACAGGCTCCTCTGGACCCAGGCCGCTACGCATGACCATGGTGACACGCTGGCTGGAGGTGCGGACATGGTCACCATCCGCATTGAACAAAGGAGGCTCCTCGCAAACGGTGATTTCAGCGACTGGGCCCTCAACAACACCGTCATCAGTGGTGGACAATGGACCAGAGACCGCCTCCACAACGCGGGCTACCAGATCGACAAGAACTGCGACCGATGCAGCGCAGGAGTTCCTGAAACCTTGTTTCACCGAATGTGGCAGTGCGAGGCGAATGTGGGACCTGAGTTTGAGGCCAGTGACAAGTTACTACCGCGAGCCGTGGCGGGGGCCAATGCTGACCCTGCCCTGTGGCTCCGTGGCATCCCCTCTGTCGCTCTCACTACGCCCGCGTTCGAGCCATTGGCTGGGGGGGACGGGTGGGAGTTTGTTGGTGCGGTGCGGGAGGGGTTGCCGTCGTGGGAAGGAGCTCGTAACGCTGAGGACGAGTTGTTTCTTTTTGGCGACGGGTCTGGCGGCGCCTTTTCCGACGACGTCAGGCGACGCCGTGTTGGTTCTGGCCTCGCGGCCCTCCGATGGGACCCGCCCTCGGCCTCCTGGACCCTCCGCGCGGGCCTCCTCGCCCCCCTCCCAGGCCCCCGCCAGACCGTCCCAAGAGGCGAATTACATGCGTTTTGCCTGGCACTGGAGACGTGCCAGCAAGATTTCACGTTTGTTACTGATCACCTAGCCCTGCAGCGCGGCTGGCAGAATGGCAGATGTCTCAGACCTGGCAGCCTCAGAGGCAAGAATAAGAATGGGGATCTCTGGCTGAGAATTCGGCACCTCGTGCAAGATCGATCTGGCGGCTGCTCTTCTGTCACGGTGCTCTGGACCCCATCTCACGCCGATCCCCTCACGTTGCATGGTTTCCATAAATTTCTGGCTCTCGGCAACCAGCATGCCGACGAGCTCGCGGGAAGCGCGGCCCACAAGTCGGCCACCCTTGCCCTCCCGCCCGTCCCCAGGGCCGATGAATACGACGCTATTGCAGCCATCGTCCGACAGAGGGCACGACTGATTCTACGTTCTTTAGGCAAGAATTCAGAGCCTCGAGGACAGTGGCCAGAGAGGCAATCCAACCAGGAGGCAGCCCCGCGCTCTCAGTTGCAGACCGCGATCGCGGCTTCTCAGCACAAATTCGAGCGGTGTGCAGACAAATGGAGATGCCCTGCCTGCCTCGTCATCGTTGACGCTTGCCACGTTATTCCAGCTGCCGCCACTGAGTGTGTGCCGCCTAGCCCCCTTCCCGAGTTCGCTGCGTGTGGAGAGGTGCTGTGGTCGAGGGGTCCCCGCGTGATCAGTGGCAAGTTGATCCACCCCTCCCACACTTTGGCCACCATCCCCAAGTGGCAATTGTTCTTCTGTGTTAAGTGCGGCCACACGGCCACGCACCAGGTTAAAAGCCTACTTTTGCCGTGCCCTCTCTCCCACCAAGTGGGAGAGCGCAGGGCCCTGGGACCCACTGGCAAAGGCCTCGAGAACCTCAGCAGGATCAGGCGAGGCCTCCACCCGTCCAGATCGGGCCCCAGCAAGTCAGTGCTAGAGGCTTTGCACGTTTCGGCAGCCGAAGCCGCGATCGGTTCCTACGCGGCGGGAGCTGCCTCCGAGTAAATTGTGAGGCCAGGGGGGCCTGTCGCGGTGGGCCGTGGGATGTCGCCCCCCACGGCCCTCCGAGAAATACTGGATGGCCCCCCTGGCATCTCTGGGTTCCGAACGGACTACGTCCGATTGCTCCACTCCACTCCTCCTCCTCCTCCTCCTCCTCCTCCTCCTCCTCCTCCTCCTCCTCCTCCTCCGCCTCCGCCTCCGCCTCCGCCTCCGCCTCCGCCTCCGCCTCCGCCTCCGCCTCCGCATCCGCCTCCGCCTCCGCCTCCGCCTCCGCCTCCGCCACGCCTCCCCTCCCGCCTCACGCCTCCTCTCCTCCCCTCATCCTCCTCCTCCTCCTTCCTCCTATCCTCTCCGCTCCGCTTCCGCTCCGCCTCCGGCCTTCCCGCCTCGCTCCGCCTCCGCCTCCGCCTCCGCCTCCGCCTCCGCCTCCGCCTCGCACTCCTCCTCCTCCTCCTGCTCCTCCTGCTCCTCCTGCTCCTCCTGCTCCTCCTGCTCCTCCTGTCCTGCCTGCTCCTCCTCCTCCGCCCTCCGCCTCCGCCTCCGCCTCCGCCTCCTCCTTTTTTTTTTTGTGCCGCCTCCGCCTCCTACTCCTCCTCCTCCTCCTCCTGCTCCTCCTGCTCCTCCTGCTCCTCCTGCTCTCCTGCTCCGCCTGCTTCCTCCTCCTCCGCCTCGCCTCGCTCCGCATCCGCATCGCCTCCGACCCTCCTTCTCTCCTCCTCCTCCTCCTCCTACTCCTCCTCCTGCTTCCTCCTGCTCCTCCGCTCCTCCTGCTCTCCTCTCCTCCTGCTCACTCCTCCTGCGCATCCGCCTCCGCCTCCGCCCCTCGCCTCCGCCTCCGCCTCCTCCTTACGCCTCCTCCTCCTCCGCCTCCGCCTCCTCCTCCTCCTCCCCCTCCTCTTCTTCTTATCATTATTCTTATGGTTCTTCGTATTGCTATTAATATGGTTCTTCGTAGTATCATTCTTCTTATAGTTTTTCATACTACTATTCTTGGTATTAGTAATAGTATTATTATTACTATTAGTATTACTATTGCTATTGATGTATTATTTGTATTATGATTATTAGTTCGCGTCTTCTTATAATTGACATTATTATTATTGTTCATATCCGTATTCGTATGTTTCTTATTGTTTGTCTGATTCGTATTTTTCGTCTTCTTATTATTATGCTTAGTATTATTCTTATGCGTCCTCCTCCTCCTCCTCCGCTTCCTCCTCCTCCCCATCCCCCAACGCCCGCAGATTCAATCTAAAGCCACAGCTCACTGATCCTTGCCGCCGACAACCATCGTGGGTCATTTGTCTTGTGTTGCTCGTGCCGTCGCTGCATGGTCGCGGAGGGGGACTCCTCCCGTAAGCACACAACTCCTTCACTAGTTTACTTGCCTCTC
Source organism: Prorocentrum cordatum (assembly GCA_963575745.1). NCBI lineage: Eukaryota > Dinophyceae > Prorocentrales > Prorocentraceae > Prorocentrum > Prorocentrum cordatum. The sequence goes on along the minus strand of CAUYUJ010015110.1, from coordinate 85,894 downwards.
CCCTTCACGTCCTCCTCCACTTGTGTATCGTACCTCGCTTGCTTTCTTTTATTATAATGTGATTGCTCTCTTTACTTCATCGTTCGTGTATTGCTTCCTTCCCCAAGCATTCTTTACATGTCTACATACATTGCTATATGGCTCGATTATTTGCCCACGCTTAAACACATAGTCCTACCCTTCTACGTCCTTTGATACTATAAAAGTATATGTTGCTCGTCGAAGTCATACACGTATCAGTATCCCATGCGTGAGTTTACCATTCTTATTGTTTCATGTCTTATCAACCCCATATTTTCTGTTACGATCCCTTCGTAGTTTCTGAATATTAAACATGGTCGTAATACATGTCTTGTGTGCTCGGCCACTTCTTATTGCATGACAGTAGTAGTGTAGTGTATTCCATAATGGCCATATTATCACATGTTTGTGTTGCACGTGCTGACGCACCAGAAGCCATTCATGCGGTCACGTATGTTATCGTTTGTGCGTTCATAACATAGTGATGTTCCTACTGCTGCTTTAACTCATTCACAGTGATACTTCTCCTTCACCACTACCGTTCCTCATCCTCCATCATATGTCCCCACGAGTTCTTTACACGTTCACATCTATATCACCGCCACGCGTCCTTCATATCCCTCTTATGACCAACTAACACTCACCGCAGCGATGACAACATTAACTGTGCTTGAACTAACTTATCTGTCGAAGCGACGGTGCCGAGGCCACAAAGGCCAACGAGGTGATGGCAAAAGCCAGCGGTGATTGCAATCACCCTTCAAGGCCCGGAAGGCCGACGGGGTGATATGAAAAACATGCGGTTGGTGCATTCACAATTCACGGCCGGAGATACCAATGAGGTAATAACAAGTCAAGTCGGTTTGTGCAGTCACCGTGCGAGGCCACGAAGGCTAACAAAGTGATGGTAAAACCAAGCGCTTTCTTTATGATCACCTCTCAAGGCCACGACTGCCAACGGGGTGACGACAAAATCAAACAATGTTTGCTCTCACATTTCGATACCCTGGAAGCTTCCTGGGGCCCGCAACCCATCCTAAACCAAAAAACTTGAAATCCAATGCAATTTACCGTCGCCCCGCCGGCCCTGAAGGCACCTGGCCACTACGCCCGCGGCCTCGAAGGGCGAGCGCAAAATCTGACGCATTTTGCCATCAACCTGCCGGTCCTGGAAGGCACTGGGCTCCCCCGCCACGCCGTCGGCCTCGAGGAGCTCGAAAGGTGAGCGTAAAATTAAGCGCAGTTCGCCATCACCCCGCCTGCCCTGGAGAGTTCCGCGGCCCCAAATGGGCGCGCGCAAAATTGAACGCTGCCGGCCCTGGAGGGCGCCCCGCGGCCCGCCGACGGACTCCAAAACAGCGGCCATGGAGACTGCCCCGCGGGCCAGCCGCGGCCTCGAAAAGTGATCTGCCAGCATGTGCCAACACCTGGCCTCGAAGAAGGAATGCGAACTCCGCCAGATTCTGCCGTCGCTGCTCCGTCTGCCCGCTCAACAACCGCACCCCTGCGCCGACAGATGTCGCGTGGCCCTTGCTCAGCTCCAGCGCAAGTCCTTCTGCCGCGCGGCGCGGCGCGTCTCCCCGAGCGCCCTGCGGCTCTCCGCCCTCTTCCTCTGGCGCCGGGGCAGTGGGCCTGCGCGGCGCCGGCCCGTTCACGGGCGCGCCGCCAAGCGCGGCCGAGGGGGCAGGCGGCGCGCCGGGGGGGCGGCGCAGACTGCCGCCGGCAACCAGGCCCGACTGGATGCTCAGGATGCACCGGCCCTTGCCCGCGCGGCAGACGCTGCCGCCGAGGTTCTTGCGCGCGTTCGTCAGCGCGCGGCGCAGCGCGCGCGCCTGCAGATGCCGCCCGAGCGGGGCTGGAGTTGACGGGGTCGGAAGGGCGCGCCGCGTCGCCGATGCATTGGCGATGCGTTAGCGGCGTCTGGCTGAAAAGTTCGGATTTTCGCTGCGCGGACGGCGCGTCGGCGATGCGGCGCGACCCTCTGGCCCCGTCTACTCCAACTTGACTCGGACGGCCCCAGGCCTCCATCACGATCTGCAACCGATCGGCGTATTGCTGGTATACGCAATGCATCCAGCGCGTAAACATCCTGTGCTCCGCCTCGTTCCCAATTGTGCCGGTCATTACGATCCGGCCGCCGACAAGCGCTCTGATGATGCGGCTGATCTGCAGATGTCCGAAACGCGGGTGCGACGTTGCGGCCTGCAGGATATCGAGGGCCGCCCTGCCTTTCAAATCCTTCTGCTGCACTTCCCCCGGATACTTCTGCGCGGGCCCGCTTGAGCTCGCTGGCGCATTCTACGCGCGAGCCGAAGGGGCGGGGCAAGAAGTTAGACCATTCGACTGCAGATCTGTGCCCGGCGACGGGCGCATCGCCACACGCGTCGCTGGCGACGCCTCCCCCGCAGTAAATGCCAGCCATCAGATCAGGTGTCTCGCCCGCACGAGCGTTGAGGAACTTCTTTTGGATGTACATGACCTCGCGCGAACAGGCCGCGCGCCGCACATTGTAGCGGCAGTCCGCGCGGAACACTCGGCGCACGATGCCCTCCGTGGAGGCGACGCAGCTCGGAAGCGCATCCAGGAGCACCTCGGACGGGGAGTCCGAATAGATGAATCGGACCTGGTTGATCATGTCAGGCGCAAAGGACCTCGCGCAAAGCGGATGCAAAGCATTCCGGGCCCTCGCCACGCTGGACAGAAAACCCAGGGCACGCGCCTGCGACGCCCATGAAAGTGTGTGCCGTACGGGCCTGTTGTGCCTGTTCCATGGCCCCCTGTGCCAGTCGCCGCCGTCCTGTCTTCTCCGGCCCGATGACGGACAAGCAACACTTGTGCGTCGCGTCGTGGCCGATGGCAACCCACTCCCCGCGAGCAGTGGCGCGGCGTTTGAGGTCGCGCAGAGCGTTCTGAACGATGCCACCGTCGCGCGTGAAGAGGTGACGCATGCACTCGCGAATGGGTGTTTGGCTCTGACAGAACACAAAGGGCAAGCCGCGCGGGTCTGATGCCCACCGCGCACACAAGTCGTCGATGATCGGGCCCTCTTGCCCGCGGCTGCGCAGTGCGAGCGAAACAACGAGGTCCTCGAACTCGCCGGTGAAGTACAGCTTCTCGCTGAGCCTGTTCGCCTTCCCCGCCAGGCTGCGGAGCAAGTATTCGGGCCCAGCGGTGGTCCACATGAGAACGACGCGTACCTGGCTGCTGCGCTGGAGTGCCTGCGCCTCCTCCTCCGAAGCGCTCCTGTTCCTCTCCCGGATGCGCTCCGCGCTGGCCTCGAGCAGATCACTGGCCGGCGCCGCCTGCCCAATGACGCTGGCCGCCGCGCGTTGCCTGTGCAACGCCTGGCCCACGCGATGCTGAAATGTGGTTTCGGCAGAAGCGGGAGCAACAGAGAAAGGCGGGCTGTGGTACTTCATGTGCTCGATCAGCTGGCGCTTCGTGCCGAATGCCCGGTACGGGCATAACTTGCACCGCATTTTGTCCTCCACGCCGCAGCCTCAACGGAGCGCCAGCCCTGCTTTGTACCACCCTCTGGATTAAAAAATTGTGACCAGCACTATGCGAGAGGGCGATCCCCGCGGGTTTCGCCGGTCGACTGGCCCTCGAGCCTCCACCGTCGATGAATCCCGAGATGACTCCAAGGCAGGCCCGTGAACCGAATGACGGAACGGCTCCGCAGGGCGTGGAGCTCTGCAGCACAAAGTTATGGAAATCATCGCACACGAAATCTTTGTCTTCTGGCGGCATGGAAGGCAACCTGAAAGTGCTGTTTGAGGACGTCTTAAGCGAAACGACCACTCTCAGGCGGCATGAACATCGGAACATCGATCTGAAACTTTTTGTGAGGAAGTCCTAGGCGAACTCGCCACTTTCAGACGGCATGGGAGAATTTCAGATCGCCCTGGAAGGCGATCTGAAACTTTTTTGAGGAAGTCCTAGGCGGAATGCCACTTTCAGACGCCGGCCCCATTTGGCCTTTATGATATTCAAGGGGGTGAGGTATGCGTCTGAAACTGCCAATTCGGCATCAAATCCAACATTGTCCTGGGCCCCATGGCCTAACGGGTGGCCAACAGCGTCTCTCTCTCTCTCTCTCGAACCCCGCCGTGCCAACTTTTTAATCCAGCGGGCTGTAGGAGTTTACTTCGGCCGCGAGGGCCGCCTCGAACTCGGCTGGCACTGCGGCAGCACCCGCGTCGCCGTGCAAAGCTCGACGGTGCTACCCGCCCCCCGCCGTGCAAGGCGGCCGCCGCCGCAAGACGGTGCGGCAGTTTCAATCCTTCGAGCCTGAATTAGGTGATAATAGAAACAGCGATGAGGGAGAAAGTGGGATGATGATAGTGATATGAACGTGTAACGAACAAGGAGGGAAAATTATAATTGAGGGATGAGGCGTGGCAGCGAGGGGGAGGGGAGAAGTGAAATAGTAAAGGATGTGTGTCATCACGGCTTCCTCCCTCCAAGACCAGGAGGATGGCCTCTCATCCTCCCCTTCGCCACCGGCACTGGAACTCTCAAAAAGTCGGGCCATGGGCCTCGTGCGGTCCTCTGAGACCACTCCAAATGCCCCCCGGGAGGGCCTCCGACGGGCCGGAGCGCATGGCGAACACCCCGGAGGGCCGGAGGAAGCCTCGACTGCCGCCGAGCACCCCCGAAACAGCAAGGCCCTCTTCCAGAGGAGCCGAGGGCCCTCGACGGGACGGAGCGGGTGGAGGCCGCTCCCCAAAAGCCGAGCAATCAGAACCCTTGGGATGCCCTCCGCAACCTTCGAAAGAAACCCGTCCCCCGTGGGGACAAACAAACTGCGCACTCTGGGCGGGGTGCCCCCCCGACGGGGGTCAACCTCGCCTCGCCGTCGCGCCGCGACGGGGGTCGGAGCGCCTTCGGCGCGCGGTGGCTGCCCGCGACGGGCGTCGATGTGGGGCTGTCGGCGGAGGGGGCGCCCCCACCCCCGACGCTTAGAGTAAGCGCAAACTTTCGGAGGTCCGAGCAGATGTCTTGGATCGGCGCTGGACCAGCCCCTCCCTGGCGCGCGGACGCGCGCCGGGGACGGCAACGGAGACGCCGTCAGGCGGGGAGGCAACGCCGATCCAAGACATTCTCGCGGACATCCGGACATGCGTGTGCCCCCATCGGTCCAAAGGAGTGGGTAGAGGCATGAGGTCGGAAGGCGCTAGAAGTATTAGCGCATGTCTACCCGCCCCCGGAAGACGAAGGAAGAGGCAACACCGCTCGACCCTTGGGAGAAACTGAAAGTAGATTGGAACCGAGGGGTCCAACAATATTGACGAACCAACAACACACACCCATACCCATAGGGGGGTCGGAGAGGGCTATGGGTGCGCGTTGCCGGATGGGGGTCCCCGCTCGAACGGGAGCGTTCCCCAGGGTCCGACAACCCGCACCCATAGCCATGGCCAATCCTCCTCTCAACAACCCCCCTATGGGTATGGGTGTGTTGCCCGTTCGTCAAATATATGTTTTCAACTACCGATGGCTATGCGATTGCTTATTTTTATTCTTCTTATTAGTATTTTTATTATTAGTCTTATTATCATTATTATTATCATTATTATTATTACTATTATTATTATTCGGGCCTTCTGACACAACAGCATGCAACACGGGACGCGGAGCGTCCAGGCAACCCTTCATGAAGAAGTCCTCCCCCCCGTCGTGCTCGCCGCGGATGCACGTCGAGCCCTCGCGGCGCTCGCCGGGATGGCCTCCGACCTCCTCCTCCTCCTCCTCCTCCTTTTCCTCCTCCTCCTCCTCCTCCTTTTTCCGACATGTAAAAAAAATCCTCCTCCTTTTCCTTCTCCTCTTCCTGCAGCCACGGTTCCACCATAAGGAACGCCGCGCAAGAGAACGGACGGGCTTCTTTGGCCAGGGCGAGCATCGGACACGAATGCTCGCCCCCCAAACAAAAAACCTAGTTTCAAAGAGCGGCGCGGAAACCAGAACCCCTCCCGAGCACGAACGGGTCCCTGTGTCTGGAGGCCTCCTGGATAGGTTCCGAGTAGATGGGGTCCGAGGATCTCGCCGCATCGTCGATGCATCGGCAATGTATCGCCGATGCATCGGCGATGCATCGGTCATGCCCTGGCGACGTCGGCGATGCATCGGCGACGTCGGCATGGAGAAAACTTGGCCCCGCATCGAGCCGCACCGCTGATGCATCGCCGATGCATCGGCGACGCGGCGCGATCCTCCGACCCCATCTACTCCGACCCAATCTAGGAGGCCTGGAGTGTCGACGCCGTGACCGCGCTCCTCCGCCTCCTTCCCATCGAGGACGGGGCGGAGGGCGGGTCCTCCCGCCGTCCCCCGTCGCCCCTCTCGAGCCCTGCTCCTCGGGCAGCGGCAGGAGCACTGGCAGCAGCGGCGGCTGGGATCGTCGAGCCCACTGCGCCCTCCTGGCATAGACACGAGCGTTCCACTACTCGCAAAGTGACTACTCGGAAAGTGGCGTGGATCCGCCGGGGGGGTCTACGAGAAATTGCATCGAAGCAGACGTGTGCTTTTCGGACGTTTACGAGTAGGCACTTTGCGACTAGTGGGACGTGCTTGGTGATGGCGGGCGGCGGGTGGCTGCCCGCTCGGGCCCGCGAGGTCGGCGTGCGATGCTCTGCAGTGCTGCACTGCGGTGCCGCGGCGCGGTGTCGTCGTGTGTGCGCAAAGCCGTACCGCAGTGTGCCGGGAGACTGAGTATCGTTGAGCCGATCCCCATCCCCAGCGGCGTGGCCTGGGCCCCACTGGCCGATTTGCCCCCCTAGATGGGGATATATGGGCCGTTCCCTTCGGTCTTCGAGGGGCGTCTCCCCAACTGGGGGGGGGGGATTTGGTAGGGGGTCTCGAAGGGGATGGGGGATGGGGATGGGGGTTGGCTGAGCGATACCGATGCCAGGAGGCGGCTCGTCGCGCAGAGAGCGGCGACGGGGCCGTGCCGCGCCGCGCTCGGGCGCCGTGCCGCACAAGCCGCGGGTGCAATGGCGCGCCGGGCTGGCGCGGTGCGGAGCGGGGGGCGGGTCCTGCAGCTCCGCCCGGCCGGGGCGGGGCACCGAGTGCAGTCGGGCCTACAGCATGTGACGCGCAGAGACATACTACAGGGCAGTTTGTAATACATGGGATTTGTTTGCAATCTCGGATTTCTACTACATGACTAATGCATGAATATAAATGTATGCACGAACTCAGCATCGTTGTTTTCAGTGCTAAATCCCTGCATTTGTTATACATGATCCGCACGCGGAGCATGCATTAAAAAACGGCACTGTAGTGCCATAGGTTTTCCTTGGAGGCGCGCGTCCGACCCGAACATATGGTGTAGGCATCTTGCAGCATATCGTAGCCCGAGCGGTGTAGCCAGAAAACGCCCGCCGCGACACATGTACTATAAGATTTCTCGGTGCGCGCGTCGCCCCTAGGGGGGCGACGCACATATAGTACGAGTACAGCAGGGGCTCGACCACAAGAAACCTTCCACAAGAAACCCAACCCTGAGACCCAAGGACGTCCTTTGATTTTGGGTGTGAGAGCGTCACGCTTTCCATGGCAAGACCATTCAAACCAAAGAAACCCAGGGCACCCTGGAGTCAAGCAGGGTGTTTCTTGGCATAGGCCTCCATTGCAAGTTGGGCTGACGCCGACTACAGTCAAGCCGTGTGGTAAGGGCGGGTGGTGAGGACGCAAGGGGCGGCGGGCGACCAGGGAAAGCTGCAGAGGACGGGCCGCAGAGGTCAGGGACACAAGGGCACCCCAGATGCAGGCGCGCGTCCTTACTGAGCGCGTCGACGGCAGGCCAGAAGCACATCCCTCGAGCACCTGGGACCCGCCATCGGCCACAGCAATCAGAACATCCAAGGGTACGCGTCCCCAGGATGCACAAGACCAACCAGCAAACACGAAGAACAACCAGCGTACCCTCCCCGAGCCGGCCTCGACCTTATAACTCGGTCCGGCTAATCCTAGCCAGGCACCCCGGTCATGGTGGTGGCCGAGCTACGCTTGGCGGCCCAAGAAGTGCCCAAAGCAGCCCAAGCGAGCCCCGAGAGGGCACCGAATACGGGCGCAGGATGGGGAACGCGAGCGGGGATGTCGAGTTCTCCTCACTGTGGGAGCCTTCCGAGATCGCCAACGGGCGCCCAAGAACCCAAGAAACGCCCGTGAAGCCACATCAGGCCCCAGAGGCCAAAGGAGGCCCCCAAGAGGCAGTCGAAAGTATCCTTCCCGTCGGTCGTCGAAAGTATCCTTCCCGTCGGTCGTCCATCATGGAACGGCTGGTGCTAGGCATGGGAATGAATGATGTCGATGTGCAAGGATGGGGTATGAACTGCTTACCTCGCAAATAAGGTACACTGTATGCACTGGCAAATGGGGCGCGCGTGCTTTGCGGCATCTGAGCCCAACCCCCCTGTAAGGCACATTCAAATCGAGAGGGGAAGAGATAGAGATAAGCGCGTATCTCCTGCTACATCAGAAGCGCACAGAGCTGACGGCCACGATGCAGAAGGGGTGCGCAACTCGAAAGACAGACTTGTCTTGTGCAATTACACGAAGATGTGACATATATGCACAATGCCGTGACCGGTCCGAATGCACCAGCAAGGGGATCGCATAACCGTGAAGTTTGCAGCCAACAGAATTGGCTCCTTCGTGGGAACCCGCCCCCATGTTGCAGACCCCCGGTTGCATTGCTGGTCTTTTTTTGTTTTGGAGCACATGCGTCGGCATCGTTCTTGCACCTGTAAGGTCCGGACAAATCGTGGCATTGTCTTGGTGATATTACCGAGAAGCCGAACCGCCTGCCTTGCACAGGATAAGCGAAAGAGGGGCCCAAGTCGGTTGTCGGGCTCGAGCCTCATCATCAGCTACAAAGTTGATACAGCCGTGTCGAATCATCCCTAACATCATATTACCCTTACACGCCCAATCTGGAGCACAGTCTGTAGCCGCTTGCTAGCGCGATTCTGATCAAGGTAACTCACAGGACGTTATCACAAGCACCAGGAGCGTATGTTCATGACAGGGTGCCGAAGAGCGCGTCACTGCCATGGACTGCTGTTTTCCAGGAGTCCGACAGGATGACACCACCCGAAGAGAATACGTATGTCAGTATGGGTCCAAGATCTCGGGCTACGTGTCCACCACCACTGTCACCCTAATCGATGGCATCCGAATGCCCAGGCCACAGGGAGGATGGGAGGGGAAGGAGTGGAAATCGGAGCAACATGTGGAACGGCAGTGCACCGCAATTGTGGCAGGAGGGTGGCCAGAACACGGCAGCGGTAGCAGGAACAACGGAGTGCAACGAGCAGCGCAGCAACAGCTCCATGCTTGCTATCGCTCGGACATCCACTCCCCGTGCACTTTTCGGTTTCGTGCGTGCTTTTTTTGCTTGATGATCCAGGATGCTCCGCGGTGGTCCTCGCCGAGAAATATGCACAAGTCCGAGCGATGCTAAGCCATTTGAGCGCCCCGGACGCTTCTGACCCGGAGAGGCCTCCCTGGGAGGAGCGAGACATCCATGCCAGCGCCAGCGCCACGCGAGGCGGTGGCGACACGCGAGCGGCGCAGCGCAGCGGAGAGTACAGTGCTGACCCAATTCGGCGGACTCCAGAGTCCTCCTCCTCCTCCTCCTCCTCCTCCTCCTCCTCCTCCTCCTCCTCCTCCTAGACCCTGAACGCAATGCTGGGGATCTCTGCTTGATTCTGGCCGCCTCCGGCGGCCCCCGGAGACCGCCAGAGACCCCAGAAGACCTCCGGAGACCGCCGGCCACCGCCGCCGAGGCCGAGGCCGTCCTCGTCGTCG